>ML776880.1:827785-838998 GCA_009831015.1 Picea engelmannii | reverse complement strand
TGATGGATCACCCAAGGTACCTGACCTAACTATGATCCATGCAGACTTATTACATTATTAACCCACGCAGGGGTGCGGAAATCCCGTTTACAAAAATTTAAGTGCTGGGGTATTAGATACCCAGTAGAACCATAATTGTCTTCAACATGGATGAATACTTCATGATATATGAGTTGACCCCTGTGCTGAATAGGCGGTCAACACTTCCCAAAGGGCTGAGTGGTATTTATGAACAGGGTCTGGGCAGGAAGAACTCCGACTCCAATTCATTAATGGAAATGGGGTCATAAAACAGATTGCATCCATAATATATGCAGACATATAAAAAGACACTGGTTGTCCTTTTGACTTGGCTGCTTTATAATTTAAAATTTCTTGCGTTAGGTTATCCGACAAAATTTTATGCCAGTTAAAACCATTTCCTTCTGAAACTTCCTCTAAGAAGGGTACCCAATCTGCATGAAAGTGACAGGGATCTTTTCTCCCGAAAAGTCTGCATAACATCATGGCTATATAAATCATATATTCGTTTAAGGAGGTTGTAGCATAAATCCCATGAGTATCAGCCCTAAACTTTGCTTCAGACCTCGCCCAACCTCTAATCATGTCGGGATATGTCTGGTCTGCCTCAATACATTCCTTTCTTTGAAACTCGGCTAAAAATTCAGCATTAAAGGTGTGTTTATAATTCGGCGAGAGTTTATACATTACTTGAATGTGCTCAGGCCTGAATGAGCCGATGATAGCTCCTTGCTCGTTCTGAATGCTCCTTGTTGGGATATCTACCTTATCCAGAGCCCAGCCGATCATATCAGTATATGCCACCAGCCTCGGACGCGCAGCGACCTTATGAAGCTCAGACTCAGCAATGTCCCGGAGATGATTTTCGGAATCATGGTTAGCATTCTTTAGCTCGTCCTCCAGTAATTCGGAAATTCGAGTCCATGATTTGATGGAGTGTATGGCGTGTGGAGTAGTATCAGAGATAATATCACCTTCCTGTGGGTCTTTGTTTTTCTTTGGTGCTTTTTTAGGTGCCATAGCTCTGCGTTTGACTTGAAAACTTGTCACAGAAAGTGGATAAATAAGCTTAGCTTTAAAATGAAAATACAGACGTTCGAGCGTTTACTTAGAATATATCTTAAAAATAATGAGATTTGTACATCTGTCACGAAATTAAAGCTCTTAATGCAAAAGATATTTTCGGAGATATGCATTAAATGTCCGTACTTAGGCGCTCTCGGCTTTTCAAATAAAATGAGAAACTTACTTAATCGGAAAACGAAGCATTAATGAACACTTAAAGAAAGATTAACTTTAAACCTGTTTTAGAAAGAGGATTTATTAGTGTTAATTATGGATTAAATCTGAAAACATCACTTTTCGGGGTTTCGGAAATCTTGATGTTGAAAGGTATGTCGTCGAAAAACCCGATCGCCGAAATCGCGAAATCGCGATGTTTTGATTAAGTTTTAAACGTTTTTTATCACATTAATTAATTGAGATTAGACACTATCGGGATTTCGGAAATCCTGATGTCGAGATGTATGTTATCAAAGAAGTCCGATCCCCGAAATCGTGAAATCGCGACGACTTGTTTGTTTTAAACAGGACTTAACTTATCTTAATTAACTGAATAATCATGATTAGGGCCAAAACATAATTAGTTTAATCTAACGTGATTTATGAATCAGGATTTCGGGAAACACTATGACAAGAGACGCGCTCTCATAGAACCGTGAATCCCGAAATCGCGACGTAATTATGTTAACTTTAAACCTTTCTTAGAAGAGATTAAACTAATTCATGTTTTAATTAAGATTTAAACGTATCGGGAAATCGGGGATCGGTGTTTCGTGATTCAATTTGCATCAAACATCTGTTTACAGAAAACCCCGAATCCCAATTTCTTTCACATTTAAATTAAAAAAAATCGCAAATTTAGAATTACGACCCGTTTTAAATAATTTTTCAAAGAGCATTGGAAAACTTATATTTTCGTAAACTTTTATCCGTTCGTTATCCAAAAATAATCAATAAAAAGGTATTGCGAATTTAGAAATGACGAAATTCTTATTTTCAGAAAGCTGAAACTCGAAAAATAAAAATCTAGGCCTTAAGGACCAAAAATTTAAGCTTTGTTTCAACACATAGTATGGATAGCTCCATCCTCTTTGTCACCTGCCTCCTCATCGCTGTAATACACTACCTCAACTTAGTGGATTTTTCCCTTGCCTAAACATCTATGTCTTGGCTGCCAAGGGTCCTGTTGCCGTCCTTATACACACTTGCAAACGTGAGCTAAGTCCTACTCACTTAGTGTGTCCTCGGAGGCACAATGCCTAGGTTCAAAGCCCACGCTGTCACTTTGACTTGAACCTCTTTCGTCTAGGCTAACTCCTAGGGAAGCCAAGGGGGGTAGACCCTAGTTACTAGATGATATTAAGGGTTTAATGTTCTAGGAGTTAGTTTTAATTGGTTAAAAGGTCAGGGGGGATCTAGCCTATGATGTTAAGCAACAAATGCAGGATGCAACAGTTAAGTATAATAGTCAGGCCTTTTCCTAGGACAACTAAGACTAGTGCCTAAGATTGGGCAAGGGGTCAACTAGATTAAGGGGAGATTCGTTACAAGATAATTACAAGCTTACACAATGTTACAACAAGATAGATACAACTAGATACAAAAAAATGTGTGAGATATACAAAGCTAAACTAAACTAGATACAAGATATACAACAAGAATATCCAAGATATGCTAAGTTAGACTAAGCTAGATACAATAGATACAAGATATGCACTATACTAACATATTGCTTGGATATGCAGGAAAACAAGATACTCAAGATGATACATACATCAACACATCAAGCCAAGCATGCTCACAATAGATAGAATTCTATTGGACTGCTTATCAATGGCATAAAGACGCAAAGCACTCAAGACCTAGTCAAGAGAATGCCATCGGGTGGATGCGCACTTCTTGAAGGATCACACCACAAATACAGGAATACAAGATAGATGAAATGCTTGAAAATGTAAAGTACTCTAGATGACAAAGATATAACCACTTAGATATTATTCTACAACAGCTAAGTTAACTTGCATATAGATAGAAAGATAATGAGATCAATGTGCTTGTAAGTGTGAAATTGAAATGCCAATGTTGTAGACCGAGGATTAAATTAAGTGATTTAATGTGAGATTTATTTTAATCCTATCTAAGTGTCAACCCAAAACTTTCCTCCCCCAATTACCAAGTGACTGCTGGATGCCCAAGAAATTAGGCATCCAGGCCCACCCTAGCTTCATAGGTCAGTCCTAAGATCAGAGTACTCCTGGAAAGGACGTCGTGCGCCGTGAGACCGTCCTCGACCTAGCACCTTCCGTTGCCTTCCTCCGACCCCGTTTTAAATGGCGAAGATGGTTGGTAATGGTGTCCTATTAAGTCTAATAAATTAATTATTAAACTATGAGCTAAGTGTTGAAGTGCATTTGAGTGCTTGTAGATTGCTCAAAAAGTGCCAGAGTACTGAAATTGAAAGATACGAGTATGAACTCTTAGATAGTGAAATTGCAAGTTAAGTTCTTAAGTTGTTGAATTATTGCATGTAAATGTTAAGAACTGCAAATGCTTGTGAAACTGAAAATGACGATTGCAAAAGCTGAGGCCTTTAAACAAATAGATTGCAAGTTGATTGCTTTAGTGAGATTATTGCATGTGAACATAAAGCAAATGGAAATAACTTGCGGAATGAGAAACGATTAATTTAGCCTTAAAGAGATTAGTGTTTGCATGCATGTGTGTGATAAATATTAGAGAAACTGAAACTTGCATGCAATGGAAAATAAAGATCTAGTCTAAGCCACCACGGGCTCTAAGCTAGCATATGTTATGTTGGATCTACTCTAGATAGTCTTACTTTAAGCATGCATGTAGATATCAACGACTAAACTAGCCAAGCTATGAACTGAAAGACAGAAAGGAAATCTAACTAAAGCATGCAAAGTAAAAACTGAAATGAAGAATGCAAGCCACTTGGGTACACTCCTTTGGGCTTGCTTTACATTGATTTAGAGAGAGGAGAAAGAAGCGAAACTGTTACCACTTCGAAAGGAGTTACTTGAGGGTGTGTTGTGCTTGAAATTGGACAGCATGTACCCTTAGCCTGGCGAGAATCTGCAAAAATCAGCAAGCTATTGCTTGCTGATTTGAGCTGCAACACACTCAAAAAGATTATGAAATTTCTGTTTTTCAATAGAAACTTCTAACATATGAAAACCAGAATTTTATATTGATTAAATTGACCTATCTAAGTAAGTTATATACGAAAAACTGAATATGACAGAATGAGGAAAGAGAACAGAAAATGCTTGTGAAGTTTAAGTGAAGATGAGGGTAAATTCATCCTTGAACCTATCCCAACAACTCCTTTGAGATACCCTGCAAAACTTTCAGTAACTTGTGAAATAAAAGTAACAATGGATTGCATGCAGTCAATAATACAACAAAGTTAGTATTAAAAATGCATACAATGCAAATAGGCAAGCAAACAAAGTTTTACTTATCCTAGCGAAGCAAACATAGTTTTACTTTAGCATGCTACTTAAATGATCACAAAAATATTGAAAACAATGAGCAATATCACCTCATAAATCAGTGGCACATCCAGACAAATCTTGAACGCCACAATTCCTCGAAAGCAATTTCTCTATTATCAAATGGGAAGAGGTTGCAGCAACACAGTTGCTCCAAGCTCTTTAAGAACCAAAACCAGTGAAGCAAGGTGACAATAGTGAGAGAAAGAGAGAGGGAGATGGAGAAAATTTGGTAGCATAACAATACTGTGAAGAATGGTAAAGAATGAAGGAGTGAGAGGTCTCTTAAATAGCATGGGAAGCTAAGGAGACCCCTCTTGGATCTTCAACAAGTCTCAAAAATCTAAAGGGAAAGACAACTCAAAAGGAAAATCAATCAATGGGGCCGTGGGCTTTTAGGTTGAGTGAGAAAGGAATGTGAGTGAGTTGGATGGGTGGAGAAAGCAAGTAAGGAGAGGCGCATTGGCCATGAGGAAGTCCCACGCCTTAATTGAAAGCAACCTTCCATCCTAAAACTTGATGTTTCCACTTTATTGAAAGGGAAAGTGCAAGCTATCAAGAAAAGCGTGAGGATTCAAGGGAAAGGCGTGAGGTAAGGAAGGAGTGTGGAGGGATGAGTATGGCACATGCCTAAATGGCATGTGAGAGGTTGAGGAAGGGCGCATGAGAGGAGGAAGGGATCCACACTTTAATTTAAAGAAAATTCCAATTTAAAGTTTGATGTTTCCATGTTTTAAAGAGGAAAGGTGTGAGTTCTAAAGGGAATGCATGAGGATGAGGAGGAATGTGGAGGAGTGTGATGGACACACTCTCCAAGGTGAGGTGTAAGCAAGGGAAAGGCGTGAGGATGCGAGGAGGGACCCACGCTCTAATAAAAGGTGAGTTTCCAAACATAAGCTGGAAGGGGGACGTATTCCCATATGAGGGCGCAAATCCCAAGGGGGATTTAATTAAATGAAGTGGGTAAAGGGTAGGTAAGGTTAGGTGGGGTCCCTCTCATCCATTATCACACTTACTTCACCTTATTTGGTCATTAATTACAAAATTTGACTTTTTCCCATGTCCTGGGTTAGGAATTAAAATTGTTGTTAACTGACTAAGACTCCTAAGTGGACAAAACCCTAACAAAACTTGTCCGGTTGAGTTGAAACCTGGTCCAAGGGTGTAGGGGGTCTCATTACATTTCTTTTGAGTACAAATACTCCTATCAAATGCCTAGGGACCTAAGTTTTACATTAATTATCCAGAATTAATTAATTAATTAAATTCCCAACCTTAGGAAAAAATAATTAATTAAAAAAAACCTAGCTAGACTGGACTAAAAATCACGAAACTTTGCGTGCTGTCTTACATGGTCATTTACATCATTCCTAAACATTAGCTACCCAAGAATGACTTCATTAGAACGCCTTTCACCACTTTGGAGGTTTTATTGCTAGTGGGAGTGAAAAACTCAAGGGAGATTAATAACGCTGGTTAGGCCAAATCAACCTCCTGAGGATTAAAAACACTCAGTGAAAGGAACTCCCCTATTGAAGAAATCCTAAGGCAATTGACCTAACTATGACCCATGCAGACCTAGTACATTATAACCCACGCAGGGGTGCGGAAATCCCGCTTACAAAACTGTGTGCTGGAGCAAAAAATGCCTTGTAGAACCAAAAATTCTTCGACTTATTTGCATCTGTTGATGCATATCTTCATGGTACATGGAGTTGACCCCTTAGTTGAATAGGCGGTCAACATCTGGCTCCACATGGGGACGTGTGTTCGATCTTCTCACATGGGACAGAGAGCATACGAGAATCCAACATCTTCGAAAAGGTGATCACCAATATCTAACATAAGCATACATATATAAATGAATAAATAAATTGCTATAAACAACATTTACACAACGAAATAACTTAAGTACAACATCAATAATCACAAAATGAATCTATGATACAAAAATAAATTCTAAGTACATATCAACATAATGAATGAAATAATACAAAATTGAAATACAAGGAGAAGGGTTAGAGATACATTACAGAGGGTGTCCCTATGGACACCAAGTTTCCATATGAAGAACACTTCAAGGAGGGGTCTTCTCACTAGCATGTCCGACTTTATGTCGTCCCACTGGCTGAGAAGGGTTGCTAGAAGACTAATACACTTTATGCTGACTTAGAATCTTTCCATGTGAATCCCAGTTTCTAACCTTAGGCCATTTGGGGCAGTTCCCCTTAAAAAATTTATGATGGTTTTCCATAGGTGCCAAGTGTAAAGTCTGTGAACTCAAATTTTATTTAAACGGCTTGGCATATCTTTTCTTAGGGATGATATACTTTACTTTTTCTCTATTAACCTTATCATCCTTAATACTTTCCATCAGATCTTCATCATAATATCTATCTTTACTTTTCCCAATTTCTGAAAAATAAGGAGGGTGTGGCCCAAGAGTTCCATTTGACTTGTTCTGACATCTAACTGATTCATTTGATGAAGGTTGAGTTGATAACACATTTCCAACTGACAAATCCAACCCTGGCTTTAATTCTGAAGGAGGCAAATCATTATCTGTTTTATCCAAATCTTCCTCAAGAAAAAGCCCATCAAAAGAATCCATGGGGTCCCAAACATTACAAATGCTTGGGGGTCTACTATTTAATTTTATCTTTATAGGAGTAGACTCTATATCATAACACTCCATTTCTACTTCACGATATTCTATCTCATTATCTTTTCTCCTAGGATCTTCCACATGATACTTTCTTTCCAACTCCCTATTCAATCTACATTCTAAACCATTTGGAGTTGGAATGGTGGCCTAAGTTAAGTCCATCTGTAAATTACCACCTAAATCTGCAACTGTCTTTCTGTTTAGCAACATACCCCAAGTATTCGACACATCAATTACAACAATGTCCATCTCAATCATGATATCTGGGAATACATCTAAGTGTACTTGTAATCCCTTAATCAAACCATGCACCTCTATGGTTCTGCTATCCATAGCACAAATGTTATGATAAGGTCTAGATATCCTTAAGTTTAACTGTTCCATTACTCTCTTAGTCATAACATTTGATGTAGCTCTTGAATCTAACATACAATTATGAAGAATATAATCATTCACGAGCAAGGATAGGAAAAAGGGTCTATTCTTTTCATTCCCCCTATCCATATTTTGTAGAATAACTGGTGCATCTTGATAAGTTCTTGTTGGTGGAATGTCAACACTTTTCTGAGAAGGACAATCTATGGCTCTAAGCAGCTTCTCCCTCTGAGAAGGGATCTTCATTATTTCCGACACTGGCACCAACATCTTTGCATTACTTAACCATCCTCCTAAGTCAATATTTAATTTTGAGTTTGCATTCACATTTGACTTTGGGGGGTTTGGAGCTACCTTGGGAATGTTTGCTTGGTTTTGACTTTTATTTCCATTCCTTTGGTAGGTAATGCCTCTAAACTTAGCCATTTCAGCTACTTGTTGTGGAGTAGGCTTAGGACCAAACTTTTCTATTGCCCTATCCACCACAACATCACTCATGTAGTTCATATTACTTGCCCCCTCATTATATCTATCCAAATCCATCCAATCATACCTGCCAGCATGATACTCATGACCAAACATATTAACTTGTTCATTTTCTGATCCGTAAGGTCCCATCTCATTACTAAGGTGAAGGAAGACTTGGCAAGTTGACTCATCATGAAATTGCTCACAAGGTCTACAATAATGAATAGCCTGGTGGTCAACCCAATTAGTGGATTCAAATGGATTTGGTGGTCTTTAATCTTGGGGGAGGGGGTTTCTTAGGCCATTTGTCATTTGGTCTATGTTGGGACCTACTAGCTTGGCCCCTTTCCATGGCTATCAACCTATTCTGCATGGCATTCATCTGACTAACTTGCTCCGTCAATTGATTAGCATGATTAATTTCCATTTGTTTAATCAATAGAGTGAGTTCCTTAATGCCATCACTAGAGGGTTTCTGAGTTTCAACATTCTTCTTCTTCTCATCAAAAAGTTGGGAAGAAGATCCTCTAGTAAAATCGAGAATATTAGACTTCCTAGCATCCTACATGTTCTTATCTATTTTGATAGCTATGGCGTGCTGCCTTTAAATTATGAGGATCCTTATCCCTTAAGGCATACCTCATTTCACCCTCAAAAGCCTCCATATAATATATCAAGACTGCAACATCTGAGGGTTTAATCTCATCATGAAGACTCTTCACTAAACTGTTGAACTTAGCGTTGAATTCTTTGACAGTTTCATTCTCATTCTTATGATTAGTAGTGAGGGCAGCTAACTGAAATCTGTGTTCCTTCTGATCACCCCATCTCTTCCTAAATTCATCCAATATCGAATCAAGGGTGCTAAACTTCGCTGGATCAAACTCAGTAAACCATTCAGTCGCATCTCCTTCTAGAGAATACACAAATAGGGTCATCTTTACATCTTCATTATGACCTCTACAATATCTTTCAACACACATCTGGAAGTTCAGGATGTGAGACTTTGCACTGATTGCATTGTTTCCCTGGAAGGTAGGTAACTTGTCTATGGATTTCTCAGGGACTTGTGTGGGGCACCTTGGATTGCTGCAAAATTCAAAGGCCTCAAAAACACACTCATGGTTGCATTAGGAGTATTAGTGGGATTATTAACAGTTGGTTGATTATTGGTTTGGAACAAAAATTGGATATCAGTGAGTGCTTCTTCTCCAAGACTTTCAAGTAGCCTCCTAGGGGCAAGGCGATTTATCCTCCTCCTATAAACCTTTTCTGGTTCAGGAAAAGAGTAAATCAAACCTTGTGCAACGCTCCTAATAATATACCTGACAGATTTGTTCAATGGAGTCGCCACTTGGAAAAGATTCACACGAAATCAACCAATGCAAGTTCAAAGAATTTTTAGGGACTAAAGGTTTTATTGTTTAGTTCTAAAAAAACAAGTTAAGTCGTTTTGACCAAGGATAAGTGACTTATCCCTGACAATGGGGCCAAAGATGTTGTCGTCCTTATACACACTTGCAAACGCGAGCTAAGTCTTGCTCACTTAGTGTGTCCTCGGAGGCACAATGCCTAGGTTCAAAGTCCACGCTATCACTTTGACTTGAACCTCTTCTGTCTAGGCTAAATCCTAGGGAAGCCAAGGGGAGTAGACCATAGTTACTAGATGAGATTAAGAGTTTAATGTTCTAGGAGTTGGTTTTAGTTGGTTAAAAGGTCAGGGGGGATCTAGCCTATGATGCTAAGCAACAAATGTAGGATGCAATAGTTAAGTATGACAGTCAGGCCTTTTCCTAGGACAACTAAGACTAGTGCCTAAGATTGGGCAAGGGGTCAACTAGATTAAGGGGAGATTCATTACAAGATAATTACAAGCTTACACAATGTTACAACAAGATAGATACAACTAGATACAAAAAAATGTGTGAGATATACAAAGCTAAACTAAATTAGATACAAGATATATAGCAAGAATATCCAAGATATGCTAAGTTAGACTAAGCTAGATACAATAGGTACAAGATATGCACTATACTAACAGATTGCTTGGATGTGTAGGAAAAGAAGATACTCAAGATGATACATACATCAACACATCAAGCCAAGCATGCTCACAATAGATAGAATTCTGTTGGACTGCTTATCAATGGCATAAAGGCGCAAAGCACTCAAGACCCAGTCAAGAGAATGCCTCCAGGTGGATGCGCACTTCTTGAAGGATCACACCACAAATACAGGAATACAAGATAGATGAAATGCTTGAAAATGTAAAGTACTCTATTGGTCGAACATCCTAAATAGTGGGTGTCAGTGTTAAAGCGTTCATAGAGCACTGCAACAAATTGGGTCCATGCATGCGTGCTTGCCGCTGCGACTGGACTTGCTGGAGGTCGAAGGCCTGCTACAATGGCCCTAGATCTGATTGGCGAGAGAGGAAAAGCCCGATTGGAAGCATTCAAAGCGTTGGTCCGCTCGGCAGGACCCAAATCCAAGCCTTCTCTCCCGTCCAAGTTTGTTAAGAGGATGGAGGAGATCCCTTCTCTGGAGCTATCTCCAGAGGAGCCTTGCAAGCTTGCCTTCCATCTAGCAGACAAGGCCCTCATCGGAAAGTTCACGGGGTTATGGCCTAGCCCCAAAACGGTGGAGACTTGGACGATTGATCGTTGGGAGCCGTTGATACAGGGAGGCGTCTCTCTGTTAGCTGTAGGCAGGGGGTTTTTTGTCTTCAGATTCGCGAGCAAAGAGGACTGTGATCTAGTGTTCAGATCTGGACCCTATTTTATGGGGTCAAGAGGACTGTTCTTAGCCCCCTGGACTCTGGACTTCAACCCCGAAGCCGAGATCACCGCAACCCCTGTCTGGGTTAGGCTGCCTCACCTTCCCTTGCATCTCTGGGGGAAAAGTTCTCTGAAGGACATTGGAAATAAGCTTGGGCGATTCCTGGACAAGGCAGAGCCGAAAGGAGACCAGTTTACCTGCGCTCGCATTTGTGTTGAGGTTAACCTCGAGAAAGGTCTTCCGGAAGCCATTAAGCTCTCCCTGGGGGATTGGTGCCATATCCAAGAGCTGGACTACGAACAGATTCCTTTTAAGTGCCTCCGGTGTCA
>ML776880.1:780726-827101 GCA_009831015.1 Picea engelmannii | reverse complement strand
GATATTATTCTACAACAGATAAGTTAACTTGCATGTAGATAGAAAGATAATGAGATCAATGTGCTTGCAAGTGTGAAATTGAAATGCCAATGTTGTAGACCGAGGATTAAATTAAGTGATTTAATGTGAGATTTATTTTAATCTGATCTAAGTGTCAACCCAAAAATTTCCTCCCCCAATTACCAAGTGACTGTTGGATGCTCAAGAAGTTAGGCAACGAGGCCCTCCCTAGCTTCACAGGTCAGTCCTAAGGTCAGAGTACTCTTGGAAAGGATGCCGCGTGCTGTGAGACCGTCCCCAGCCTAGCACCTTCCGTTGCCTTCCTCCGACCCTGTTTTAAATGGCGAAGATGGTTGGTAACTGTAACACCCCTGTTTCCCCCAATTTATAATTAATCATAGAATAGGAATTACCATGCTAATGCATGAGGAAAATGTAAATGTATTATTGTTTGAGTTGCCAATAACTGACTGTGGGGGTGAAGCCTTGAAAGTACTGGCCATGATATCACTAGAGGAAGAATGTGAAAACTATAAGAGAGGGTTCATATATCAAATAACCCCAAACCTCCCTTGATAAGGATGACAAACCTTCTTTGAATCCCAAGGAAAGAAAATCAGTCAATGAAGAAAGGACCGGTGGTTGAATCACCAATCACCCCCATGAATGGAAACCTGGGCTGTCAGTTCGAAGTACCACAGGGACCTGCAGACCTGAGCTTCCTTCTGACAGAAGGAACAAGATAGGTCGGCAAAAACCTCCTAAGGTAAGAGGGACACACACACGGGAGAGGAGACGCCAAACGCCCGACACCAGTTGAGGAGGGCGGAAGCTCACAAGGGAGAAGCGCGAAGCTCTCCAATGAATCACGAACAGAAGGCCGCGAGCTTGATGCCGAAGAGCATCTGAGAAACCTCGCGAGGCCACAACCGAGTGAGAAAGCTTCGAGTTGCAGAAAACAGGACCCGAACAGAAGCTGAAACAGAGAGAGAACCCTCGAGAACCGTGAGAATTCCCTGGTGATATCATGGCTTGGCACGGGGGTGGCCAGAGTGCTAAGAATGAATGCCTCTGTGCCTATGGTCGGGTGGAAGGACGAACACCCACAGTTGGTTGGTTGGCGGCAACCTGTAATAGATAAGTGATTTCTTACTCTGTGTAATTTAGCGGTAATTGGGCTGAATTTGGTTATACTGGGTATGTTTCGGGAATTGTGCTTGATTTCTGAATGGATATACTGTGTCCCTTTCCTTACTGCTTGGTTGTATATTTAGGCCAGTAAGAAATTTTATGGATAGGACATGATTGGTACTCGTAAATGCTTGTGTCTTGTGGCTGCTTGAGTTAGAGCCACTAACTGTGAGATCGTCGACCTTAGGCATAGTCTCATGTACACATGCCAGCCTTCCTAGTTGTCTAGAGTCCCTTGGAGGACGAATTCTGTTAAGCTCAGGAGAGGTAGTGTAGTTATGCACTGGCTCCCTGCGAGGCAAGTAGAGGCCGAGACTCACCCAAGTCCTAGACTTGACGAATGTGCGCAAGGGGTGTGCGAAAGACTCTTCTAAGAGTCAAGCCCAAGAGAAAGAGCGCAAAGCTCTTAATTCCTTCATAGCTGAGAAAGCTCAGGAGGGACAACACTTTTCGTAACGTTCTGGTGAGACCCAATAGCCGGCTTGCAGTAAAAGATCGAAAGCTGAGACCTTTGAAGCGTCGAAATCTTTTGAAATCGGGAAGAAAGCGTGAGCTCAGGGAGGAGTTACAACTACCGTCAGATTTCGCGTGGATAGCCGATAGCCATCGGATCCAGGAGAAGCTGCACGAGGTTTAACCCTCGCATACGCAAAGGTGAGGACTCATCAAAGTCCTGAAAAGATCAGGACCGTCCATTTAAGAGGACACGTGGCAGAGGTCCGAACCCATCGGGGCTTTGGATATCGGAAGATTGAAGGACTAGAATCGTGGAGTCGCTGCATCGCGAACTCCTGGTTCGCGAAATCCCGATACAGGAGAGGAGCCACCGGATTTCGGTCTTTCGGCTATTCGGAGTTCGGGACGTATAGGAGGCTGTGGTCTTGGTATCGAGAGTTTCAAACTCCCGGTACGCGAAACAACAAAAGCATCGGGACCATCCATTTCAGAGGACACATGGCAGAGATTTGAACCCATTGGGGTTTCAGATACCGGGAGGTTGAAGGACCAAGAGTTTGGTCGCGGCGGATTCGCGAAATCGCAAATCCCGAAGTCCCGAAAGGTGCACGCGGTTGAGGTTTTGGGGAAATCCTCGAAAGGAGATTTCGGTAATTCAATTACCGGGAAAACGAGAGGTAAGAGTTTTGAACTCTTGACTCATAAAACCACGAAAGGATCTGAGCCGTTGGATCAGGAGAGGCTTTGAGCCGTTGACCTCGCTCAGGAGGAGGACCAGAATTTTGGGATTCGACACTTCGGTACTTCGGATACCAGGAGTACGAGAGGACAAGGAATTGGAGCAACAGGATTCGCAAAGTCCCGAAACGCGAAATCCCAAAAGCGTTTTATGGAGTAGTGCCGAGTCACGAAACAACAACAGGTTTCGACATACCGGGGTTCGGGATTTTGGAAGTTCGGAGGACAAGGAACCGGGGCGCTTTGTATTGAAACTCCCGAAGTCGCGAAACGCGACGTACTGTTGGAGTGGGTGTGTGAAATCGTAGATAAGTATTGTTTGTGACGGAATCGCGAAATCGTGAATTCCGAAACCTCGAAAGGCTGTGGGCCATTGATCCAGTTGGATCATAGCCGTTGGTTCAAGAGGGACATGGACCGTTGATCTCTCAGCAGAGATATTTCGGTATTTCGGCTACCGGGGTTATAAAGAGTAAGAGAGTCGGGACTCTTGATCCATGAAATCCCGAAAAGATCCAAATCGTCGGATCAGGGGAGGCTTACAACTGTTGATTTCCCTTTGGAAGGGAACTTCCAAGATTTCGGAGTTTCGGGGATTTGAAAGGGAGAGGAAGAGACATTGCATCACGATTCCTTGAATCGCGAAAAGCCGGTAAGTGCCTTGTCGATTAAGCGCGTGGTCAAGGAACAGGGTCACGTGGACAAGACCCAAGCGGGGAGCTTGTCACTCGCCAGCCCTTTCGGGGTTTGAAGAGTCGAAAGACTTGACTCTCTTGCATCGCTGAGTCGTGAAATGCGAAAGGCGCCTCTTGGCTTGGCCTGTGGTCATAACCAACGATCACATGGAGGTGGATAAGGGAAGAGCTAGCCTGTGCTAGGCCCCTGTAGGAATTCGGGGATTCTATCCCTGGAGGAAGAGCGAAAAATTTATTATGCCGTAGTGGGTATGTGATAGTAATGGTGTCCTATTAAGTCTAATAAATTAATTATTAAACTATGAGCTAAGTGTTGAAGTGCGTTTGAGTGCTTGTAGCTTGCTCAAAAAGTGCCAAAGTACTGAAACTGAAAGATACGAGTACGAACTCTTAGATAGTGAAATTGCAAGTTAAGTTCTTAAGTTGTTGAATTATTGCATGTAAATGTTAAGAACTGCAAGTGCTTGTGAAACTGAAAATGACGATTGCGAAGGCTAAGGCCTTTAAACAAGTAGATTGCAAGTTGAATGCTTTAGTGAGATTATTGCATGTGAACATAAAGAAAATGGAAATAACTTGTGGAATGAGAAGCGATTAATTTAGCCTTTAAGAGATCAGTGTTTGCATGCATGTGTGTGATAAAGATTAGAGAAACTGAAACTTGCATGCAACGGAAAATAAAGATCTAGTCTAAGCCACCACGGGCTCTAAGCTAGCATATGTTATGTTGGATCTACTTTAGATAGTTTTACTTTAAGCATGCATGTAGATATCAACGACTAAACTAGCCAAGCTATGAACTGAAAGATAGAAAGGAAATCTAACTAAAGCATGCAAAGTAAAAACTGAAATGAAGAATGCAAGCCACTTGGGTACACTCCTTTGGGCTTGCTTTACATTGATTTAGAGAGAGGAGAAATAAGCGAAACTGTTACCACTTTGAAAGGAGTTACTTGAGGGTGTGTTGTGCTTGAAATTGGGCAGCATGTACCCTTAGCCTGGCGAGAATCTGCAAAAATCAGCAAGCTATTGCTTGCTGATTTGAGCTGCAACACACTCAAAAAGATTATGAAATTTCTGTTTTTCAACAGAAACTTCTAACATACAAAAACCAGAATTTTATATTGATTAAATTGACCTATCTAAGCAAGTTATATACCAAAAATTGAATATGACAGAATGAGGAAAGAGAACAGAAAATGCTTGTGAAATTTAAGTGAAGATGAGGGTAAATTCGTCCTTGAACCTATCCCAACAACTCCTTTGAGATAACGTGCAAAAATTTCAATAACTTGTGAAATAAAAGTAACAATGGACTGCATGCAATCAATAATACAACAAAGTTAGTATTAAAAATGCATACAATGCAAATAGGCAAGCAAACAAAGTTTTACTTATCCTAGCCAAGCAAACATAGTTTTACTTTAGCATGCTACTTAAATGATCACAAAAATATTGAAAACAATGAGCAATATCACCTCATAAATCAGTGGCACATCCAGACAAATCTTGAACGCCACAGTTCCTCCAAAGCAATTTCTCTATTATCAAATGGGAAGAGGTTGCAACAACATAGTTGCTCCAATCTCTTCAAGAACCAAAACCATTGAAGCAAGGTGACAATAGTGAGAGAAAGAGAGAGGGAGATGGAGAGAATTTGGTAGCATAACAATACTGTGAAGAATGGTAAAGAATGAGGGAGTGAGAGGTCTCTTAAATAGCATGAGAAGCTAAGGAGACCCCTCTTGGATCTTCAAAAAGTGTCAAACATCCAAAGGGAAAGACAACTCAAAAGGAAAATCAACCAATGGGGGTGTGGGCTTTTAGGTTGAGCGAGAAAGGAATGTGAGTGAGTTGGATGGGTGAAGAAAGCAAGTAAGGAGAGGCGCATTGGCCATGAGGAAGGCCCACGCCTTCATTGAAAGCAACCTTCCATCCTAAAACTTGATGTTTCCACTTTATTCAAAGGGAAAGCGCAAGCTATCAAGAAAAGCGTGAGGATTCAAGGGAAAGGCGTGAGGTAAGGAAGGAGTGTGGAGGGATGAGTATGGCACACGCCTAAATGACATGTGAGAGGTGGGGGAAGGGTGCATGAGAGGAGGAAGGGACCCACGCTTTAATTTAAAGCAAATTCCAATTTAATGTTTGATGTTTCCATGTTTTAAAGAGGAAAGGTGTGGGTTCTAAAGGGAATGCGTGAGGATGAGGAGGAATGTGGAGGAGTGTGATGGACACACTCTCCAAGGTGAGGTGTAAGCAAGGGAAAGGCGCGAGGATGTGAGGAGGGACCCACGCTCTAATAAAAGGTGAGTTTCCAAAAAAATGCCCTGTAGAACCAAGAAGTCTTCGACTTATTTGCATCTGTTGATGCATATCTTCATGGTACATGGAGTTGACCCCTTAGTTGAATAGGCTGTCAATAGGTCCCTGCAAGTGTAACATAACTGCTTACTTCTTAGATCTCTTCTTGTAGCTTCATCTAACTTTCCCTTGCCTCTGTCCACTAGTCATGTGTCACCACCTCTTGGAACAATTGGTGGCTTAGGTGTAAATTTGTTTTTATTGGCTGCTCCAACTAAATCCTTGGTGTGCTCAATGGCATCCTGTAAGGTTATAGGCTTGAAATCCTTAACCCATCCTCTTATTGGTTCTGTCAGCCCATCTATAAACAACATAAGTAATCTAGATTCTGCCACATTCAGAACCATCACTGATACTCTTTGAAACTCCTCAATAAAGGTCTCAGCTCAACCTGTTTGCTTAAGCTGTGTAAGCTCCTTGAAATGATGATCTGGGTCTCCTTTGTCAAATCTGTCAATGAGTCTTTGAGTGAATTCTTGATAAGAAGTGATGCGCCCATGGCCCAAGGTGGTTATTCCATGGAACCACCATTCATGTGCCTTCCCCATCAGATACATAGTTGCAAATTTGATACCTTCCCTTTCCTCCATAGGATTCAATTGGAGGTAAGCATCCATCTTTTGTACCCATGTTGTAATGGATGTGATCCAATCCATCAATGGTGGGTGGCTCCATTTTTACAACCTTTCTTTAAAGCTCCCTAACACCTCTGTAGCGCTCCTTGGATCTCCTTTTCATCTTCAAGTGGAAATATTCTCTCGTAGAACCTGTCTCTTGAACCCTGCGCTCATGGCATTGTATTTCCTTTCTGTAGTTTCCCACTCATCACCCAAACTTTCTAAATCCAAGGCATTAGCATCCCTCCTTTGTGTATCTAGGAAGGTAGGCATGTACGACCTAGGGGTAGTCCTGCTGATTGTGTGAAATGGACTTATCCCTCCATTATTGGATCGATGCTCCTCCACCTGACCTCTATGTACAGAGTCCTCATGATTTCCATTGCCTCCATGAGATCCACTAGCTTCATGGCTTCCCTCAAACGAGGGTGGGTCTTTGCCATGCCTCTGTTCCATTAGAAACTGAGAGAAAATGTTTGATGTTTACTCTGTTCCTCCAACAAGGCTATCATTCTATCTTGTCCCCTTTGAAAATTGGTAAGAGATAATTTAAGCTCGGACTGTCCCAAGGATAGGTGGTTCTGCATTTCTGCAAGAGTATGTTGCATAGTTTCTTGGCTGCTTTGAAGTACCTCCTTTATTGTTTAGGCTACTTTATTTGCCAAAAGTTCAGTCTCTTCATAGGTGGCATTTTCTGTTTCATGTGTTTCTCCCATACTAACTTCCTGTTCTTCCTCTTCTGGGTTTCCTGTTACTGGCTGACCCCCACAACCTCTTCTTCTAGTCATCTATTATTTTTGCACAGGATGGCGAAGGAAATTTGCTCTGATACCACTGTAATATTCCTTAGCAATTTCGGCCAGGAACTAGAGTTTGTTGTTGTTTGATTTTTGCAGGTTGAGTTTACAGAAAGATGTGTTGAAGAGTTTGCTTGGATTTTTATTGCATTGAAGACATAACAACAAGATTTGAACATTGTGCAAGGAAAGAAAGACATAAACAAGACAATAAGCTTCAGATTTGACCTTTATTTAATATTAGAAGAGATCCTCACACATGGATTTGTAGATTTGGTACAATAGAGAAGATATAGAGACTCTAGGTATTCACCCACTGAATATAGCTTGTTACAAGATTATTTTCTTTTCCTTCCTGAATAGAATCCTTCAGATCTCTGCCGGTACGGCCCTGTATGGTTGGATCTGGAACTGGTACGGCCTTGACTGGCTCGAAATGCTCAATATTTCAGCCTCCTAGTGAATGGCCTCCAAACAGTACCAAAATACCCTCAAAACGTAGATCGGGGGCTGTAGAGTAAGGGGGATCCAAGTTTGAGTGAAAACCCCCAAAGCTTGACTCAGATCTAAGAGTTTCCACAGTGGGAGTTGCGCCCTCCTTTAGAAATTCGTCCCAAGCTCAAATAAATCATCCAAGAGGAAAACCCTTGGTGTATAAGTTGCAAAAGGCTGCTATGACCCTAGCAATAGACCTCCAATAGTGGAGAAATGCAGATCAAGTCTCCTCCAAGCAAATCGAGCTTCTTCTCTTCCAATGGTGCGCCCTACTGCTGGAAAAACCTCATATTTGTACATCAAACTCCAAATATTGCATGCTGAATACCTGTGACTGGATTAAAATGGTGAGGGAGGCATCTTTCACCTCCTTGGCCAAGCTTGAACCAGAAATGGAGGAATCTTTCACCTCCTTGCTGGTTTCTAGGGTTTGTTCACTCAAAACCCTCAAAACGTAAGCTGTCCAGCTCAAGAGCGCAAGAGTGCAAGAGAATAATGATAAGATGATGACAGGTGCACCCTCCTCTTTCTTTTATACCTCCTTTTTCTATTTTGTCATTGAGTTGCTTTTTCCCACTTGCTAAGGTTTTAATTTAATTTTCCTTACAGTCACTTAATTCTTCCTTAGCCTTTTGCAAATGTCACTATAATAATATAACTTTAGATCTCCTAGTGACAAAAGCCATACTTTCCTTCCCCTTATTTGTCTTGGACTATAGTCTAGAGGGGTAGCTAGACTACTACGTCCTTGAGCTTTTGTGTCAATGAGAAGGGGATATTATAGTCTCCCCTATTGGAAATTGCTTGCCTTCAAGCAATCCAGAACCAGTTTCTTGCGATGTTCGCTCACTTTCCCAAGTAGCATCTTCTATGGGCAAATCTTTCTATTTAGCCAAATATTCTTTAATTGCTCTGCTCCTTAGTTGTTTCACCTTGGTTTCTATGATCTCCTCTGTTATTAAGTGTAGATGCCCTTCTTCATCAACTGGTGGCAATGTTTCATTCATAGTACATGTTGGCCCAATGCTCTTTTCAAATAGGACACATGGAAAACATTGTGGATTTTACTCCCTGGGGGCAATTTTAGTTCATATGCCACCTCTCCAATTCTTCTTTGCACTTCATATGGACCATAGAAGAATGGTTGTAATTTCTCAGCACCACTCTTCTTGATAGATGCTTGTCTGTACGACTGCAATCTCAAGTACACCAGGTCACCAACTTCAAAAGTGCGCTCCACCTTTTCCTATCTTCGTATAACTTTTGATGGTTTTGTGCTCTATGAAGATTGTCCTTGAGTTCTCTGATGAGGTCCTGATTAACCTAGATCCACTCCTTTGCCATAGGAGCCTTGCTTTCCCCGAATACAATCTCCTCAAAAGTAAGAGGGTCATAATTGTATAAAGCTTTAAAGGGGGACAAGCCAATGGACATGTGGTAGGTGGTATTGTAACAATACTCCCCCAAGTAAAGCCATTTGACCCAAGCTTTCTGCTGTCTTGCTACATAATTTCTTAGGTAACCCTCTATCCATTTGTTGACAATTTCAGTTTTCCCATCAGTTTGGGGATGGTAGCTAATGCTAGGAGTCAATAAAGTGCCCACCAATCTAAACAGTTCCTGCCAAAAGATACTCATGAACTTGCTGTCCCTGTCACTAACAATGTTCTTAGGTAAGCCATGCATCCTAAAGACCTCTATGAAGAATAACTCAGCTACCTGTGATGCGTTGTAGTCCATGGAGATGGCAAAGAAATGAGTGAACTTGGTGAGCCGATCCACCACTACGAATATGCAGTCCTTACCTTGCGCTCTGGGGAGACTTGTGATGGAATCCATTGAGATAACCTCCCATTTATTCTCTGGTATTCGAAGGGGTTGTAAGAGTTCTTCTGGATGAGAGTGCTCATCTTTATTTTGTTGGCAAGTAGCACATTCCTTGATGTAGCGCATAATGTCTCCTTTGAGTCCTTTCCAAGAGAACCTTTCTCTCACCCGTTTGTACGTCTTAAGGAACCCTTGATGACCTGCCATTGGTGCATCATGGGAGGCTTGGAGAACCTTATTTTTGAATGTAGATTCTGGTACTAAATAGATCCTTCCTTTGTAATAAATGATGTCATTTATGACCCTGTACTTTTCATCCTATAGTTTCCCATCCATCAACTCACATGCAAACCTGTTCTTTGAGTATTCAACCAATAACTATGGTTTCCAATCCATTGATATTTCTGTCATGTAATATGTTGAAGGTCTTCTTGATAAGGCATCCGCAACTACATTATTCTTGCCTTTGACATATTCAATATTAAAATTGTAAGCTTGAATCTTGCTTACCCATTGTTGCTGTCTCTCGTTCAAGTCCTTATGAGATAAAAAGTACTTGAGGCTATTGTGGTCAGTTCTTACTACAAATTTTGCTCCAACTAAATACTGTCTAAATTTGGACAAAGCATGCATTATGGCCAGCATCTCTTTGTCGTAGATTGTGTAGAGCAACTCTGGGCCTCTCAGTTTACGACTCTCATAGGAAATAGGATGCCTATTCTGCATAAGGACGACCCCTACACCTGCTCCTGATGCATCACATTCTAATATGAAAGGTTGAGAAAAATCAGGTAGGGAAAGTACCGAGCAAGTACTCATAACCTTCTTCATTTTTTCAAACGTGACCTGTGCTTCATCATTCCAAGCAAAAGCCCCCTTTTTGATTAAGTCTGTCAGAGGAGCGCAAATCTGGGAGAAGCCCTTGACAATCTTCCTGTAGTAGTTGCAAGTACCAACGAACCCTTTGAGTTCTGTGAGTGTCCTTGGGGTAGGCCAATTGATGATAGCTTGTATTTTTTCTTGATGAACTTGTACTCCCTTTGCCCCAATAATATGTCCTAAGTACAGAACCTCGGTCATACTAATTTCACACTTAAACTCTTTAGCATATAAGGATTGCTCCGCCATGATGCTCAAAATCTCATCCACATGCCTTAAATGGTCCTCCCACGTCTTGCTATAGATCAGTAAGTCATCAAAGAAGACAAGCAAGTATTTCCTTAGCTGCTTATTGAACACATGGTTCATACATGACTGAAAGGTGGCAGGAGCATTGGTGAGGCTGAAAGGCACCACAAGAAACTCATATTGGCCGAAGTGACATCTGAAGGCAGTTTTATGTACATTTTGTTCTCTCATCCTGATCTGATGATAGCTTGAGCGTAGATCTATCTTAGTAAAGTAAACTGCACCATGAAGCTCATCCAACACTTCATCAATCCTGGGAATGGGGTACCTGTTCTTAATGGTCCTTTTGTTTAATGCTCGGTAGTCTATGCACATGGGCATGGTTCCATCCTTCTTTTTTACCAACACAACCGATGATGCGAATGGACTTGAACTCGGCCTGATATGTCCCATAGCTAACAATTCCTTGATAGCACTCTCTATCTCATCTTTATGCTTCCTTGGGTGCCTATAGGGTGTAGTGATGACCGACTTGGCTCCTTCTTCTAGTTCTATAATGTGCTCAAACCCTCTATTTGGTGGTTTCCCTAGAGGAATAGGCTCAAAGACTCTTTTGTCCTTGTGAAGGATTTTTTGGATATCTAGTGGATATGGCTTGTTTGTCTCTCGCTTTGTTCCATAATAAAGCATTTAGCTGCATAAGCTATCTCCTCTTGCTTGAATATGGCATGCATCTTCTTGGCTATCACCACCCTGGGTGAATCCCCTGTCATCCCCTTAAGTGTGACTCTCCTCCCTTCCTTTGTGTTGAAGGACATCTCCATTGTTTTGTAGTTGGTTGTGATTGGCCCCAAAGTGCTAAGCCACTGCACACCTAGCATGATATTAGTGTCAGGAATGTCTACCACATAAAAATCCCGTGTCAAGGTGTATAGGCCTAGAGTCAAGCTCATATGTGGAATGTACCTATCACAAGCTATGATACGCCCCCCTGCTACCTCAACCAAGAACTCTTCAAACTATACTGTGGGTAGATGTCTCCTCTTCACCATGGCTATATCAATGAAGTTATGGGAAGCTCCTCCGTCGATCAACACTGTTTCTCTTTGTCCCTGAACAACTCCTTTTATTCTAAAGGTGTTAAATTTCGGTACCCCACTCATAGAAGCAATACTGACCTTTTTAAGGCCTATATCTGGTGGTAAAGGTGCCTCATGACCTTGCGCTGAAAAGTCTTCTTCTTCCTCCTTAAGGTTTGCCTGCATAGTATAGATAGCTCCATCCTCTTCGTCACCTGCCTCCTCATCACTGTCATACACTACCTCAACGTAGTGGATTTTTCCCTTGCCTAAACATCTATGTCCTGGCTGCCAAGGGTCTCTGCAAGTGTAACATAACTGCTTACTTCTTAGATCTCTTCTTGTAGCTTCATCTAACTTTGGGTGGGTGGAACAATGGGTGGCTTAGGTGTAAATTTGTTTTTATTGGCTGCTCCAACTAAATCCTTGGTGCACTCAATGGCATCCTGTAAGGTTATAGGCTTGAAAGCCTTAACCCATCCTCTTACTGGTTCTGTCAGCCCATCTATAAACAACATAAGTAATCTAGATTCTGCCACATCCGAAACCATCACTTATACTCTTTGAAACTCCTCAATAAAGGTCTCAACTCAACCTGTTTGCTTAAGCTGTGTAAGCTCCCTGAAATGACGATCTGGGTCTCCTTTGTCAAATTTGTCAATGAGTCTTTGAGTGAATTCTTGATAAGAAGTGATGTGCCCATGGCCCAAGGTGGTTATTCCATGGAACCACCATTCATGTGCCTTTCCCATCAGATACATAGTTGCAAATTTGATAGTTTCCCTTTCCTCCATAGGATTCAATTGGAGGTAAGCATCCATCTTTTGTACCCATGTTGTAACCTGGATGTGATCCGATCCATCAAAGGTGGGTGGCTCATTTTTCCAGCCTTTCTTCCAAGCTCACTAACAACTATATAGCGCTCCTTGGATCTCCTTTTCAGCTTCAAGTGGAAATATTCTCCCATAGAAACCTATCTCTTGAACCCTGCGCTCATGGCATTGTATTCCCTTTCTGTAGTTTCCCACTCATCACCCAAACTTTCTGAATCCAAGGCATTAGCATCCCTCCTTTGTGTATCTAGGAAGGTAGGCATGTACGACCTAGGGGTAATCCTGCTGATTGTGTGAAATGGACTTATCCCTCCATTATTGGATTGATGCTTCTCCACCTGACCTCTATGTACGAAGTCCTCATGATTTCCATTGCCTTCACGAGATCCACTAGCTTCATGGCTTCCCCCAAACCAGGGTGGGTCTTTGCCATGCCTCTGTTCCATCAGAAACTGAGAGAGAATATTTCAATGTTTACTCTGTTCCTCCAACAAGGCTATCATTCTATCTTGTCCCCTTTGAAATTGGTAAGAGATAATTTAAGCTCGGACTGCCCCAAGGATAGGTGATTTTGCATTTCTGCAACAATATGCTGCATAGTTTCTTGGCTGCTTTGAAGTACCTCCTTTATTGTTTGGGCTACTTTATCTGCCAAAATTTCAGTCTCTTCATAGGTGGCATTTTTTTGTTTCATGTGTTTCTCCCATACTGACTCCCTGTTCTTCCTCTTCTGGGTTACTTGTTACTGGCTGATCCCCAACAACCTCTTCTTCTAGTCATCTATTATTTTTGCACAGGCTGGTGAAGGAAATTTGCTCTGATACCACTGTAATATTCCTTAGCAATTTCAGCCAGGAACTAGAGTTTGTTGTTGTTTGATTTTTGCAGGTTGAGTTTGCAGAATGATGTGCTGAAGAGTTTTGCTTGGCTTTTTATTGCATTGAAGACATAACAACAAGATTTGAACACTGTGCAAGGAAAGAAAGACATAAACAAGACAATTAGCTTCAGATCTGACCTTTATTTAATATTAGAAGAGATCCTCACACGTGGATCTGTAGATCTTGTACAATAGAGAAGATATAGAGACTCTAGGTCTTCACCCACTGAATATAGCTTGTTACAAGATTAATTTCTTTCCCTTTTTGAATAGAATCCTTCAAATCTTTGCTGGTACGACCCTGCATAGTTGGATTTGGAATTGGTATGACCCTGACTGGCTGGAAATGCTCAATATTTCGGCCTCCTAGTGAATGGCTTCCAAATAGTACCAAAATACCCTCAAAACGTAGATTGGAGGCTGTAGAGTAGGGGGGATCCAAGTTTGAGTGAAAACCTCCAAGGCTTCCCTCAGATCTAAGAGTTTCCACAATGGGAGTTGCGCCCTACTTTAGAAATTCGTCCCAAACCTAAATAAATCATCCAAGAGGAAAACCCATGGTGTATAAGCTGCAGAAGGCCGCTATGACCCTAGCAATAGACCTCCAATAGTGGAGAAATGCAGATCAAGTCTCCTCCAAGCAAATTGAGCTTCTTCTCTTCCAATGGTGTGCCCTACTGCTGGAAAAACCTCAAATCTGTACATCAAACTCCAAATATTGCATGTTGAATACCTGTGACTGGATTAGAATGGTGAGGGAGGGATCTTTCACCTCCTTGGCCAAGCTTGAACCAGGAATGGAGGAATCTTTCACCTCCTTGCTGGTTTCTAGGGTTTGTTCACTCAAAACCCTCAAAACGTAAGCTGTCTAGCTCAAGAGCACAAGAGCGCGAGAGTGCAAGAGAATAATGATAAGATGATGAGAGATGCGCCTTCCTCTTTCTTTTATACCTTCTTTTTCTATTTTGTCATTGAGTGTCGTTTTCCCACTTGCTAAGGTTTTAATTTAATTTTCCTTACAGTCACTTAATTCTTCCTTAGCGCTTTACCAATGTCACTATAATAATATAACTTTAGATCTCCTAGTGACAAAAGCCATACTTTCCTTCCCGTTATTTGTCTTGGATTATAGTCTAGAGGGGTTGCTAGACTACTACGTCCTTGAGCTCTTGTGTCAATGAGAAGGGGATATTACATACCTCTAGGACAATGTACCAAGAAATTGAGAAGGGTCCTACGCTTCCTATCTGTCCAACCATCAGACATCACTGTGCATGCAAAGACCTCCCATCACTGCTTCAACTCGACTAATCTAGAGTTGATGTCCTTCTTTTCTGCTTGAAGAATTGGCCCCCGTGACTCCTCATAGGTAGCGCTTTTATACCCTGGGCCAAAAATAACAATGGAATCACACATCGACTGCCAAAATGGATTGTTTTTAGTGATGCCGAGAGGTAAGTCACTCCAAAAAAGACACTTCCCCATAACCCTATCTGCTTCTGCCATCTCCTTTTTTATCATTGACATGATGGAAGGTTGTGCTCTAGCTCCGTTTTGTGGAACAAAAAAAAATGAGGACCTCCCAGTAGGTGAATCGGTGGAGCCTCTCCCACTACCCTCAGTGGTAGATAGTCTTGAACTTCTTACACGTTCGGCCTTGTTTGTGGCTGCCTCTTCTTTCTTTCTATCCTTTGCATGAATTGAATCATGCACAACTCTCATAATCTCCGGGCTAGATTGAGGACAAATCACAACATCATGCCCGGTGAGTTTAGCCAAATGGTATTTCGACCTGCTAATCCCTCATCATATGCTGCCCAGACAATTTGCAATTCAATCGTTGCCGGTTGTCCTATCTTCAGCTTCCCCATACTGCCAAAATGGGTCAAAGCCTGTTGTGGTGTGAAATTTTGGGAAAAATCGCGATTTTTTCGGGCCAAAAAATTGGTGTCCCGAAAAAATCGCGATTTTTTTTAATATTGACGAAAAATTGCTAATGTTATCAACATTGAGATTCTACACACTAGACCATAACAAGCAGATCAATTACATCAAATTAATAATAAAGATTGGGATCTGCAGAAGTTTTGGTGAACATTGATTCCCATACCTAATTGGTACTCATCGATCTTGGAGTACCAAGTAGGTGGTGCTTGCATCAGTCTATAAAGTGCTTTCTTCAACCTACACACATGGGTCTTTGGCCATGCACCTCAAACCCTCGGTTGATTAATGTATACTTCTTCCTCAAGCACGCCATTGAGGAAGGTTGTCTTTACATCCAACGGATATAACTGCCCACCAAAAACTAATGCTAAAGACATGATAGTCTTGATAGAAGTAAACTCGGCAGATGGAGCTAAGGTCTCCTCATAGTCAACTCCCTCTCTCTAGGAGATTCTTGTCGCTACAAAGTAAGCCTTGTACTTCTCTATGCTGCCATCAATATTATTCACCTTGTACAACCACCTACAACAATTGATTTTGCTTCTTTTCTAGGCACAATCTCCCACACATCATTCTTCATGATGGATTTGGACTCCACCATTGCATCCTACAATACTTGCTCCCCTGTTGCCTCCACATAATTGGAAGGCTCTATGTCAATGATGGAAGACATCAGTGCAACAAATCTAGGAAATTTCTTTGGAGGATGACTTACCTAGAAAGAAGTCATTAGAGAAACAACTTGCCACCATTAAAAATAAGCAGCCAGCCTCCAAATCAACTGCCGACAATATAAGAGAGCCGCCATTTCTCAGCTGGGAGCATAGAACGAGCCATCGAGGAATCTAATTAACCAAACTGACCCTCAATTTAGTTGATTTGGCCCACTACAAATTAAATTCGCCCATACAAACTAAATCGGCCTCATCAAATTGGTGAACGTTGGAGTTGGCACACTAATATAAATTATATCAAGCTTGTTTTTGTTAGATTTTCATTAGTTTCGTTAACATTAGATTTACTATAGCATTTTTATCTTATTTTAACATTCAATAATCATATACTGAAATATATAAGCAACAAATAAACAAGCACAAGAGGACACAAAAATTTATCCTGGGAAAACCCCAAACTCGGGAAAAACCCAACCAACTTTTCTTAGAGAGAATATTCCAATACAACCATGAATAGGTTCTAATCACAAGAGCAAACCAACAACGAAGAACCAAATACTTATCTCTTATTCTTGTCAAACCCTAGCGAGGGTAGACAACTGAGTCACCACAGAACTGGCACAAGATAGGTGCATCACTAGAGCAAGATAACACACCACAAAACTGGCACAACTGGTAACTGCAACTGGCACGGAGCAACTGGGTAGCACCACACAACGTTAGCGCAACTCTTCCAGAGGTAGCGCACAAGAGAGATCACCAAGAACCACCAAGAATATCCTTCCCCAAGTGGGGCACACTCTCCAAGAGAACCGGAAACCAGAAATAACAAAACTGTTGCAACTGCCTAGTGCGCATTGCATAAGGAGAACTGCCTGACTGTACAAATGAACTGACCCAGATTTGTATTTCTACTAATCTGGGCGCATGTCTGGGGCCAACTTCTTATTCTGGGTCTTTATTATTTCTGTGGGTCGACTTCTCTTCCTGGAAATTATATTTCCACTTTATTATTATTTCTTGTGGGCCGACTTCTCTTCTGTGGTCTTCTATTTCACTTTATTCTTTTCTGGGGTGTTCTTCAACTGTTCAATGGTCTTCCTTTGACTTCTTGGAATCTTCTTCTCTCTAAGAAAAGTTGTCCAGGAGGAAAATAACTCCCGTAGCTACCAAAACATCAACACTCCCTCTTAGCTAGGGAGGTATCTTTCCACGATGTCGTCATCTAGTAGTCCACTGACTACTCTGCAATCAACTAGTAGCACACAACTACTACCATGCCATCGGTAGCTCGAATCATCCGTCACGGTCTCCAAGACTATGCTGCAATCATTTAGTAGCACACAACTACCCATACTGTCTAGTAGTGCACAACTACTGCCATAGTCCTCCTGACTGTGCTGCGATCAAACAGTAACACACAACTACTTCCAGGTGGTCTGGTAGTCTCCATGGAAATCAACTAGTAGCACACAACTACTACAATGCCATCCAATGGAACACAACTGCTATCAAGTCATAGTAGTACACAACTATTGTCCAATGGTACACAACCACCACCAGTGGTACACAACCACCACTATAGTAGTACACAACTACTGTCCAGTGATACACAATCACCGCCAGTGGTACACAACCACCGTAGTAGCACACAACTACTGTCCAGTGATACACAATCACTGCCAGTGGAACAAATCCACCGTAGTAGCACACAACTACTGTCCACTGACACACAGTCACTGCCAGTGGAACACATCCACTGTGGTAGCACATAGCTATTGTCGAGTGACACACAGTCACTGCCAGTGGAACACATCCACCGTAGTAGCACACAACTATTGTCCAATGACACATAGTCACTGCCAGTTGTACACATCCACCGTAGTAGCACACAACTACTATCCAGTGACTGTCCATAGTCTCATGAATATGCGTGTGATGTTTCTTCTCTCATCGAGTCCGACAGTGCATTACCCCCTCAATCACCTCACATGACTGATCTAGGGAACCCTTGGCTAGAGGGTTTAGCCGGCAGGAGGAGAAACAACACACTTCCCTCTCAACGAGGGTGGACATTCTGCATCACACCAAGCTTGTCTCTGAAGTATTCATACTTCACTCTGGACAGAGGCTTGGTGAGAATGTCAGTTATCTGCTCATTCGTGGATATGTACTGGAGCTCCACAAATCCTTTCTACACTATGTCTTGGATGTAATGATATTTGATCTCTATGTGCTTTGACTTGTCATGAAAGATAAGATTCTTAGAAAGCTTCACGCAACTTTGATTGTCACAATGTATCAAAGTTGGCTCCAACTCTAGATCAAATATCCCAACAAGCAGCTTCCGAAGCTACACTGCTTCATGGCTTGCAACATTGGTTGCTATATACTCTGCCTTTGCTGTACTGAGTGCCACTGACGTCTGAAGCAACATCCCGATGTGATTTTTCGGTCCACTGCACTCCCTGCCCAGTCAGAGTATGTATAACTCTGCAGCTTCACATCTCCATCCAAGACATATCTCAAACCATATCCAACTGTACCAAGTAGGTACCTCAACACATGTTTTGCTTCTATCCAATGTACATGTCTAGGCTCAACCATGTACTGACTCAAGGTGTTCACTGCAAAACATATGTTCGGCCTGGTGTTAACCAGGTACATCAAGGATCCAATCAACTGTTTGTACATTGTGGGATCCACCAAATCTGAAGATGGATCACTCAAGAGCTTCATATTTGTCACCATAGGTGTGGCCATGGACTTGCAGTCCATCATCCCAAATCTCTGCAGGATCTCAACAGTATATTTTTCTTGGCTAAGGAAAATCTCATCTGGTCTCTGCCACACCTCCAATCCCATCAAATCCATATCCTTCATTTCAAACTCTAAAGTGAGTTCCCTCTTGCACCCATCTGTGAGCTTCTCATCCCCTGTAAGAAATAGGTCATCCACATATAGGATCAATGGGAAACCATCCCCAAACTCATCAAATAACTATTTGGTATGGCATATCATGCCTTGGGTGCCTGCTTAGGCCCGTACAAAGCTTTCTTCAATTTGTAGACATGAGACTCCTTCTCATGTATCTTTGTGGCTGCTCTATGTACACTTGTTCTGGCTACTGGAGCAAGTGTCTTGTCATAATATTCTCCCTCTTGCTGGGAGAATCCTCTGGCCACAAATCTTGCTTTGTACTTCTCTATACTGCCATCTGCAACATGCTTGATCTTGTAGATCAACTTGGAAGTCACCACTGACTTCCCTTCTGATCTCGGAACCAAGGAAAAATCCATATCCTAGTCCTTCTGACTGGCTTCTTCCTTTGGCACTGAAACAAGGGAATCCTCCTAGGAGGTCTCATATCTCTTCAAGGCATTTGAAGCTTCGATCTAGCCTCCTCTACTCATGGCACCTGTTTGTCAGTCCCGGAAGATGTCTGTCTCTCCCATATGAATATGAGGAGGAATACTTTCTGAATGAAAGTCTCTAAGCCACTCACTCTATCTGAGATTAGGCTCACTCCGAGTCTGCATGCTCCCTCTGAAAATTTGACTCCATCTGAGTCTAGATAATCTCTGGAGCCGTTTGCTCCCTCTGCATGTGTTGACCTCCTTTGAAGTCTGATCTCCTATAAACTGTCTTGGGGAGGCTGCTCCTCCCTACTGGATCCTAAGGGCTGACTCCCTCTGAACTCTAGTTCCTTCTGAGCTGGTACTTGGTGGGGCTTTCTGCCTCACCACTGGTGGAGCCATTTGCTCCTCATGATATGGCTTATCAATGCCATATATCTGTATACCCTTTGCATCCTGCAAAGTATCACGTGACCATGCTGGTCTCTTCTTGGTCACTACAACGATTCTGGGTAGGCCCTTCTAGCTCTAGTGACTCTTCCTGATGATCTGAAGAGTGATCAATTGAACTAGAGGGATCTGTACGATCATCTTTGGAGCCTTCTTCTCCTTACAATCAATCTCCATATGAGATACACTGTATCCCGTAAAAGTACCCTTCTTGCCAGAAGGTTTTGACTTCGTCCTCTTCTCCTTCAATACATGGATGTGTACGGTCATGTACACAACTCTATGTCTCGATAGTCTGCTCCATGTCTCAGCTAGAGTGGTGCAGACCCCCTTCTCTCGAAGGGCTGCGCGACCTCCCGGTCTAGGATCTTTCAAGATTCTGAGCCGAAATGGCCCTTCGGGTCCCCACTTGGAACCTTCAACGACTAAAACCATAGGACCTTTTACGAAACTCCACCTGAGTGAACTAGCACCAAGCGCAAGCTTCCCCTCCACGTGACCACCGGCTAAAACTTGGGGCTCAACCCTTAGAGCGTTTCGGGACTTCGCATTTCGCGAAGTTGGGTGATAGCTCACCTCCTTTCTCCTGACTCGCGAATTCCGAATTCTCCCAGGATAATCGACGGTCCTTATCTCTCCCGCAACCAACGGTCTAGATCCACTTCGCGACTTCGTGTACCAGAGATTTTCACTTCCAATCTTTCGATTCATGAAATTCCGAAAGATCCTCGTGACTAATCAGTGCACGACTTCTCCAAGATCTAACAGTCTAAAATGGTTCAGTTCCTCCCGCATGGATCTTAACCCTTAATCTTGTCCAACTTTCAAAATTTCTTCTTTTGAAGGATTTCTCCCACTAAATCCTCCTTACTTGTTCTTCCTTCGAACTTTGAATTCCTCAAAGGGATTTCTTCGACACTTAGTCGATTTCTGGTCCAGTGCACTCCTTGCAATTTACCTCTTCATCGTATTACAAGAAAACCCATATTATTTCTCCAACGTTTTCTCCAATTCAAAGACTTCGCATACGCACTCCTTGTGCTTAATATGCGCACTCTGCATACAAAAGTTCCACGCTATCTCTTCTGAGCTTCGAGTCAAAAGACTCTCCCACACAGGCACTCCTTGCATTCAGTATGCACTCCTTGCATAACTTACAGAAGATAAACACTTGAAACTTATTCAATTATTCATTCACCATGAACTTCATACATTTACAAAATTCATAACAACAGTAAAACAGTATCAACACTGTACAATTGGATGAATTTTCCTCTGTTCTATTCATTTCAAAAACACATGATTACAGCTGTTATCTTCTTATAGACACAAAAAAAAATACTTGTCTAAGGACCGAGAGCACTCCCACTCTTCTTCCTTCTGTCTAAGTTCTATCACCTTCTACTCTAGCAGTTACCTACTCAACTTAATTAAATGCAACCTAATGACTAATCAGGGAAAATATCCTACACCTGTAATATTTTACAGTCATGTAAGGATTTACAATCGCTCCATTATTTCAAACGATGGCCCGACTTTACATACAACTAATTTAATTAACGAGAAATTCAAAAAATCTCCACATCGCTACCAAGCAGGTTAAGAGTCGGTTTGGCTCTTTCAATGCATGAAGTGTCGAGTTCGCTTCCACCTCCGCTTTTCTTGATTTGATAGCAATGCTCCTGCATCATACTCCTCTGGCCAAAATATTCATGGACTCTTGTCCATGAGCTCTTGCATTGTTTTGCCATACTTCAAAATATCAGGTTCAGTTACCCAACTTGAATCTTCCACTGGGTGATCCTTCCACTTCACTAAATATTCAGGGTGCATCTTTCTTTTGGTTTTCCTTCCAACTCTCCGTTCCAAAATTTTCTCCATTTGAGGTTTTTCTACTGTGGGCATTTGTTCTTCCCACTGAATCTCTTCCTGATCATCTAATTCTCCTGCGTCATCTCTGTTATAAGGATAAAGGTTTGCAACGTTGAATATTGGTGATATCCCAACATTGTCTGGCAACTCGATCTGATAAACATTTGCTGCAAATTTTCTAAGGATCTTGCATGGTCCTATCTTTTTCATCTTCAACTTATTATATGTTCCTCTTGGAAACCTTTCCTTTCTCAGATGAGCTAAAACTTCATCTCCCGCTTCAAATTGAACTTCCCTTCTTTTCTGATCAACTTTGTCCTTATACTTTTGATTACTATCCTGTATCTGCCTCCTAACTTGATCATGAAGTCTTTGCATTTCTGTAGCAAAATCTTCTGCTTCAACGCTCCTGAATTCTTCTTGATTCAATTCTCTCAATTCTGCAACCCCTCTTGGCTGTCTTCCATATATTATCTCAAATGGACTTTTTCCAGTGCTCCTGTTAACTGAATTGTTAAATGCAAATTCTGCCTGTGCCAGAGTCTGATCCCACTGACGACCTTGTTCAGTGACTAAACTCCTTAACAAATTTCCCAGACTCCTGTTCACCACTTCAGTCTGTCCGTCTGTCTGAGGGTGATATGCTGAACTAAAAGATAAATTAGTTCCTAGCCTCTTCCATAGAGTCCTCCAAAAGTGTCCTACAAACTTAGTGTCCCTGTCTGAGACTATACTTCTGGGCAATCCATGTAATCTCACAACTTCTCTGAAAAACAAATTGGCTATGTGTGTAGCATCATTTGTTTTCTGGCATGGTATGAAATGTGCCATTTTAGAAAATCTATCGACCACAACAAATATGGAATCACTTCCTTTCTGGGTTCTAGGTAATCCTAATACAAAATCCATACTAATTGCATCCCAAGGCCTTTCTGGAATAGGCAATGGCTGATACAAATCAGTATTTTGTCTCTTCCCTTTTGCATGTTGACAAATATTACATTGGTCTACAAATTTCTTCACATCTGCCCTCATACCTGGCCAATAATACAAACTAGTTAGTTGTGCAAATGTTTTGTCATGACCGAAATGTCTGACTAGACCTCCACTATGTTTTTCTTTCAACAAATTATCTCTCATTAAGCATCTTGGTATACACAATTGACTTCCTTTAAACAACAATCCATCCTAGATCAAATATTCTACCCATGAGTTGTTATCCCTCAACAAAGGATTTTCATATGCTTCATAAGCCTCCTTAAAATCTGGATCTACCTGATACATTTCCTTAAGGTGCTCAAACCCTAAGGTCTTCACTTGGAATTCCTGTATAACCAAACTCCTCCTGCTCAAAGCCTCTGCAACTTTATTAGCACTTCCAGAAATATGTTTAATGACAAAAGTAAATTCTGCATGAATTCTACCCACTTAGCAGGCCTTTGATTCAACTTCTCTTGCCTAGTAATAAATTGCAAAGCTTGATTATCACTATACAACACAAACTCTTTTGGAATTAAATAATGTCTCCATTTCTTCAAAGCTTGAATCACTGCATAAAACTCCTTGTCATATGTAGAATATTTCTCCTTGGTAGAATATACAATAACAAATTTACCTATGAAGTCCTTCAATACCTCATTCATCAACCTCATAAATGTGCTTGGAGCATTTGTCAATCCAAATGGCATGACTGGCAATTCAAACAAACCTTCATTTGTCTTGAATGCTGTCTTCCATTCATCTCCCTCTCTCATTCTTATCTGATGATATCCATTCTTCAAGTCTATTTTTGAAAACTAGCTTGCTCCACTCAAACAATCCATCAAATCATCCATCCTAGGTAAAGGAAATCTATACCTGATGGTAATCTTGTTGATGGCTCTGGAATCTGTACACATTCTCCATCCCCCATCTTTCTTTGGACTCAATACAGTCGGTACTGCACATGGGCTTAGACTTTCCCTGACTAAACCTTTATCCAACAACTCCTAAACTTGATTCTTAACTTCTTCATTCTCTCGAGGTGTCAACCTATACGTTGCTTTATTTGGCAAACTGGCTCCTGGAATCAAGTCAATATGATGGCTAATACTCGTAATGGGTGGTAATGAGTGAGGCAACTCATCCACTACTATGTCGGCAAAATTCTCTAACAATTTCTGGATTTCTTTAGGTAAATCATCCATAGAAGTATTGGTAAGGATAACTCTCGGCTTCCTCACTATAACAAATTGCATTTCTTGATCTTTCTTGATTTCCTTCAAGAGTTCCTTCCCACTCATGAGAAGTATTCTTGTGTTGGCTTCTTCCTTTTCTTTCTTCTCTTCTATTGGCAGTAACATGTGGGTTCTACCATTTTTTTCCAGAGTATAAGTATTTTTTCTCCCATTATGAATGACATTCCTATCAAACTGCCATGGTCTCCCCAACAAAATATGGCAAACATCCATAGGAATTACATCACACAGAATCTCATCTTTATAACCTCCTATTTTAAATTCAACCTTACATTGTTGACTTACCATTACTTGATGTCCTTTCTGCAACCACGATACTTTATACGGGCTTGGGTGTGCAGTTGTCTCCAACTCCAGCTTCTCCACCATTTCTGTAGATACTAAATTATCAGTACTCCCACTGTCTATAATCATCTTGCAAACTTTGTCCTTTGTTTTACAAGTAGTCTTGAACAACCTCGTTCGCTGAACCGAACCCTCTATTTCTTTCTCTGGCTTTAGAAGAACTTTCCTCATCATAAGGTTCTGTCCTCCTTCTGCTGCCTCTGCTTCCACATTCTTCTGGGCCTTAGAAATGTGTGCTTCTCCTCCTTCTTTCTTCCTCTCGGGGCATTCCCAAGACATGTGTCCTGTCTTTCCACAGGCATAACATTTAACTCCACCTCCTCTACCTCTTCCTTTTCCTCGAGGAAAAGAATTTCTCCCACCAAACGGTCTTCTTTGGGAACTTTCTCCCCTTTCAAGGTGTCCATATGATTTCTCATTCTCAGCCTTATTTTTCGGTGCCTTATTATAGACAATCCCCTTACCTCTATTTAAGCCTCTGCTTCTGTTTCGCTTACTCTGGTTCCTGGCCAACTTTTCTTCTGCCTTCAATGCCATCTGATAAGCATCTTCCACTGTCCTTACGGTCATCATACTAATCTCATCCTGGATTTCATACCTCAAGCCATTTATATACCTGACAACTTTTTCATCATCCTTCTCCCTTTGTCCAGTCCGAATATTCAGTCTATAAAATTCTTCTGTGTACTCTTTCACTGTCATACTCTTCTGTCTCAGGTTCTGCAACTTCCTGAACAGATTTATTTGGTAATCCTTAGGTATGAATATTGCCTTCAATTTGGCCACCATTCTATCCCAATTCTTTATCTTCTGTTTTCCTTTGCTCCTCCTCTCTGCCTGCAGTTCATCCCACCATAGTACTGCATGTCCCTTTAATCTGGTGACAACATGTCTCACTTCTTTCCTCCATCGACATCTTCATAGTCAAAATACTTGTCCATGGACCTTATCTAGTCCAGTAGCTGCTCGGCATCCAAGTTACCTTCATACATTGGGACGTCTATTTTTGCTCTAGCTCCCAACTTCATAACAACTTTCAAGAAGCGTTCGTCGCCCGCATCTTCCCCTGTAGCTTCTTCAACTTCTATTTTTTCACTCTCTGCATCACTAATGTCTCTAGTGACAGATGTTCTCCTTTGCATTGCTTCTATCGCTTCCAACCTTGCGCGAAGTTCTCTCACTTCTCTTTCTACAACACGATTTACTATAGGTGGATCTACGCATATCCTTGGCGGCATTATTTCAACTGTTCCTAACACACATAATACAACTTCGAGTTTTTTTCAGGCTTTGATACCACTTGGTGCAGAGCCCCTTATCTCTAAGGGCTGCGTGACCTCCCAATCTAGGATCTTTCAAGATTCTAAGCCGAAATGGCCCTTCGGGTCCCCACTTGGAACCTTCAACGACTAGAACCACAGGTCCTTTTACGAAACTCCACATGAGTGAACTAGCACCAGGCGTAAGCTTCCCCTCCACGTGACCATCGGCTAAAACCTGGGGCTCAACCCTTTGAGCGTTTCGGGACTTAGCGTTTCGCAAAGTTGGGTGATAGCTCACCTCCTTTCTCTTGACTCGCGAATTTTGAATTCTCCCTGGATAATCGACGGCCCTTATCTCTCCCGCAACCAATGGTCGAGATCCACTTCGCGACTTCGTGTACCAGAGATTTTCACTTCTAATCTTTCGATTCACGAAATTCCGAAATATCCTCGTGACTAATCAGTGCACAACTTCTCCAAGATCTAACGATCTAAAATGGTTCAGTTCCTTCTGCATGGATCTTAATCGTTAATTTTGTCCAACTTTTAAAATTTCTTCTTCTGAAGGATTTCTCTCGCTAAATCCTCCTTACTTGTTCTTCCTTCGAACTCTGAATTCCTCAAAGGGATTTCTTCGACACTTAGTCGATTTCTGGTCCAGTGCACTCCTTGCAACTAACCTCTTCACTGTATTACGAGAAAACCCATATTATTTCTCCAACGTTTTCTCCAAGTCAAAGACTTCGCATACGCACTCCTTGCGCTTAATATGCGCACTCTTAATACAAAAGTTCCACGCTATCTCTTCTGAGCTTCGAGTCAAAAGACTCCTCCACACACACACTCCTTGCGTTCAGTATGCACTCCTTGCATAACTTACAGAAGAGAAACACTTGAAACTTATTCAATGATTCATTCACCATGAACTTCATACATTCACAAAATTCATAACAAGCAACATTGTACAATTGGATGAATTTTTCTCTGTTCTATTCATTTCAAAAACACATGATTACAGCTGCTATCTTCTTACAGACACAAAAAAAAAATACTTGTCTAAGGACCGAGAGCACTCCCTCTCTTCTTCCTTCTATCTAAGTTCTATCACCTTCTACTCTAGCGGTTACCTACTCAACTTAATTAAATGCAACCTAATGACTAATCAGGGCAAATATCCTACACCTGTAATATTTTATAGTCGTGTAAGGATTTACAACCGCTCCGTCATTTCAAACGGTGGCCCGACTTTACATACAACTAATTTAATGAACGAGAAATTCAAAAAATCTCCACACCGCTACCAAGCTGGTTAAGAGTCGGTTTGGTTCTTTCAATGCATGAAGTGTCGAGTTCGCTTTCACCTCCGCTTTTTCTTGATTTGATAGCGATGCTCCTGCATCATAGAGACCATCTAATCTGTTGCTTCCTGCAACCGTCATTATATCTCCCTCTCAAAGCTATCACCCGTGACTTGCCCGAAACAAGAGCAACAACAAGGGAAAACAACAGACAAGAATAATACTCTTATAATAAGAACAATAATAAAAACAAGAATGAGAAGAATCATCACAGTAGCTCCTTCTCAGAGCTATCACTTGTGACCTGCCTGAAACAAGAGCCAAAACAAAAAATACAATAACAAGAAATAAGAACAACACTCTTCCAGTGTTGTGACCAATCATTCTTCCATGGTAACCTGCCCGGAACAAGAAACAAGAACAACAACATCTCCATGGTAACCTCCATGGAATTTACAAGATAACCTGCCTGGAACAAGGTCAACAACTAAGAACATCTCCTAAAGGAGATCAATTTGTCTTGTAAATAAGTTCATTGTTGACCAATGAGCATTTACTTAATGATCATAATACCAACAATATTCAAGTGTTACTAAACATTTGATAGCAATAGTAGTAATAGAACTCTAACGACTGCTATTCTAGTTACAACACTTACTTAGGCTGTAGCAATATAAAATATCAAACCTGATATGCAAACCTGGAGTCTAGTTGCTGCTGACCCATTTGAGTTGTCGTATACTGTAGGAGACATCGTCGCTGCTGCCTCCAACTCTTGGGCTTCCTCTGAGTGTACTAGATCTAAGGTCCCTTTGGATCTACTATCACTGCTTGGATAAATGTCCCTTTGCCAAGTGTACGTTTCCTGCAAACACCCTTATCTTATATACAAGTACACCATCCAACTCGTCTTCTAATCTGAGACATTACATCAATAATAAAAAGTTAGAAATCTGAATCAGAAGGTTCAATGTCCAGGAAAATGTCAACAAGCCTAAAACCCTAAAAATTAATTTTGACGAAAAGTCAATCTAAGAAGTGCAATAGGTGCACTAGAGTAGGGCGAGTTGATTAATGGTGGAGTTTGTCCCAATCGATTTTATAACAAGTGCTCAACGAGCTTGACAAAGAAAACTGTGCAGCGACAAATTGCATGTGCAGCGACAAATCTCGGCAATGTGGCAAATCTCACGATCTTCCTTCTAGCGGTTAGACTGTTTTGAAGTTAACTTGGCTCTGATACCCTGTTAGATTTTCATTAATTTCGTTAACATTAGATTTACCATAGCATTTTTATCTTATTTTAACATTCAGTAATCATATACTGAAATATATAAGGAGCAAATAAACAAGCACAAGAGGGCACAAAGATTTATCTTGGGAAAACCCCAAACTCGGGAAAAACCCAACCAACTTTTCTTAGAGAGAATATTCCAATACAACCATGAACATGCTCTAATCACAAGAGCAAACCAACAATGAAGAACCAAATGCTTATCTCTTCTTCTTGTCAAACCCTAGCGAGGGTAGACAACCGAGTCACCACAGAATTGGCACAAGATAGGTGCATCACGAGAGAAAGATAGCACACCACAAAATTGGCACAACTGGTAACTGCAACTGGAGTTGCTACTGCAACTGCAACTGGCACAAAGCAACTGGGCAACACCACACAACCTTAGTGTAGCTCTTCCAGAGGTAGCGCACAAGAGAGATCACCAAGAACCACCAAGAATATCCTTCCCCAAGTGGGGCGCACTCTCCAAGAGAACCAGAAACCGGATATAGCAAAACTGCTGCAACTGCAACTGCCTAGTGCACACTGCAGAAGGAGAATTGCCTGACTGTACAAATGAATTGACCCAGATTTGTATTAATACTAATCTGGGTGCCTATCTGGGGCCGACTTCTTATTTTGGGTCTTTATTATTTCTGTGGGCGGCTTCTCTTCCTGGAAATTATATTTCCACTTTATTATTATTTCCTGTGGGCCGACTTCTCTTCTGTGGTCTTGTATTTCACTTTATTCTTTTCCGAAGTGTTCTTCAATTGTTCAACAGTCTTCCTTTGACTTCTTGGAATCTTTTTCTCTCTAAGAAAAGTTGACCAGGAGGAAAATACCTCCCACAACTACCAAAACATCAACAATTTTTTACCCAACCGTGGAACAGTCAAACTAGCCGTGGGAGTCTAAGTGGCAATTATTAAAGCAGAACAAGCCCACTCTCCCAGCCGTGAGCATTTAATAATTAAATCGACCCCTTCCTAGCGATTGAGTAGTCAATTGAGTGAGCCATTGGGAAAGTCAAGTGGAATGTTGCAGCAAGTCGTAGACTTTAAGGGAGCATGGGCACGTTAATCAAATTAAACCGATGCTCATGTCACATAGATTGTTTCTTTAAACCAACTGTTTGAGTCATGTTGTGGTAGCCATTGCATTCAATGGTCAAATAGAACCCCTTCATGGGCAATTTTGATGTAAAAAGTTATTTTATTTTTTCAAGTGACTTAGTTTCTGGGTTGTGGATGACAAGTCAAACAATTATTTTTAATTGGGAGAGGAAACTAGCCGTTACCAAGGAAAATTAAAAAAAGATAAGCCCTCTACCCAATTTAGTGGTTGACGAATTGTGAGATCATAATGCCATTCATTTGAACTTTCATTTCTTGAGCAAATTTCATGGTTGATTATTCTATTCTTCTTCTTCTCGGCTAAAGTGTAAAAGTGTTCTACAGAGAGGATATTGGTTTTCTTGGTTTTATTTGCAGGGCTATTGGATCGATCCATTGACGGGATACATAGTCACTTGGAAGGAGAGGTCTAGACTTCCGTCTCATCTCTCCTTTGGTGGTGATTAAGGGGGTTCAAATCCAAGTGTTGAATAAACCCTTGTTGAAGCCGCAAAACAGGTATGGTGGGATGCCATGGTAGAGGAGTACATCTCCATTCTCAAGAATGATGTCTGGGATAAAGTTGCACAACCTACTGGGAAATTAGTGATTGATTACAAGCATGCCACTGATGCAAGCATTGATAAGTCCAAGGCCAGATTTGTTGGCAAAGGATTCTCTCAAAAGGAGGGAGTTGACCTTGATGAGACTTTTGCTCCTATTGCAAGAGATTGTGAGATGCATGGGCGAGATACCTAGGTTTGGCAGTTTGGAGCTGAAGTCTTCTTTGGACAAGGGAAGTATACTTGGAAGATTCTGAAAAGATTTTAGAGTAGAAAATGAGACAATGGTCTGTGTTTATATTCCTTTAGATTCACAGGTGGCCAGCATATTATTGAAGTCCCTAGCGAAGGGGAAGTTTGAGATGTTAAGAGAATATCCTGGTTAGATGGAGAACACGTTCCTCACAAAGAGGGAGTGTTAGTTTACCTTGTTGCTCCGAACCTATTCTCCATTATCCTTTTTCTGGTTGAGTGCTTAGAATTTGACAAGGTAGGGCACACTTGTGTGAGAGAGATTCTTATGCATGAAGGCACATTGCTGAAGAAGACATCCATAGTTAAAGCGCATTACTCGGGAGTTACACTTCAGCTATGTTTAGCTCACGGTGCACCGCATTTATCTTGAGGAGTTACATCTCGATAGAGGGCATATTAACTCTTGGGAGTTACACAAGAATGTGGGGAGTGCATTTACTCTGGGAGTTACACATGAAGTAGGGTGCATTACTCTAGGAGAGTTACTTCCACTTAAGGGGTGCATTCACTCTTCAAGGTACACATACATGAGGTGCATTAAATGCAGGGAGTTACACTATATGGAGGGTGCGTTACTTTTGAGGAGTTACATCAATTTACATCTTCATGAAGGAGCATTTATTGATTGGAGTTACAGATTTTTAGCATGCTCATCTGAATTTTCAGACTTCTCATTGAGTAGATCTACAATCCATTTTCTGCCCAATTGATCTAACCTTTTGATATGCAGTGTCTACACTCTTGAATCTTCAATCCTTTTCGGTGTTTGCAGATCTGAAGTTTTGATAGGTGTTTTCCCAACTTTTCAGTTTCAGCAATAGGATTAAATTCTTTGGGTGCACATCTCTTATCATGAGGTGAAAACTTTAACAAACAACTGGTAGGCTACGTCACCCCCCTTGGTTAAGGTGAGTTAGCAATTAATTTACCTTGGTGTCATGGAGGAATCTAGATTGAATGTGTTATCTGCCATCATGAGTTTGTTCTTCCAAATCATGTCACCACATGGGGTGTTAATTAGGAAATTGGGATGAATTTGAGGGTGTGGAAGGAGATTAATGCCCATTATTGTCACTAATCTATGTGTAACAACACATTGGATCAGGGTCACTAAGGTCCCTAGTGGTTAGGATATTGTCTATGGAGGCTTTCCAATTATTGTTTTCTACGAGGGTAGGGTCATCGAGAAGCATGAAGTTGACCTTTTTGCTGGAAATTGCCCTATTTTCCAGCCAATTCACAAGCTGCTGTACTTAAGAATGACTTAATCCAAACCCCAATCTTTGGTGTTCTCTAAGGATGACTTAATCCAAGTAATGTGGCTTATTATGCCCCATGAAGGGTTTCAATTTTTTTTCATTGACGTGGTTGATTATAAGTTTAGAATCACCTTTGAATGTGATTATATTTACAACTTGTTTCAATGTATCTTTGATGCCATAGGTCAAGGCAGCCATTTGGGCTGGGTTCTTTGTTTTGTGACCAAGAAATTCATAGGTGATTCCTGTTATCGCACAATTTGTAGTTATGGTAAAAGATGGATGGAAGAAAGACAAACTGGCGAAATTGAGACTATCCCACCACTGTCACCTCAATGGGATAGCTCTTTCTGTTTAGGGTGGTAGGCCCAAGGGAGACATCCCGGTGACTTGGGGTTTTGAGAAGGAAAAGGATTAAAGCTAAGGATAAGTTTCCCCCCTAACAAGTCACCACCGATTAGAAAGTCCGGCTAATCAGCCAATAAGAGTAAAGATAACCGGAAATAGTAACCAAAAGTGTACCTGCCCAAGACAAAGCAACAAGGAAACTATACATGCGCAAGGTCATTTGCTTGGTTAGTACTTCATATAATCATGGACTTCTGATATCAAGCAATTGATAAGCAATATTGATGAAGCAAGTCAACGATGTACAATAGCAATGATTATAACATATATCACTTCACAATAAATGCTAGTGAGCAATGGCAATCAATGTAACAATATCAATACTAGAAGCAACGCTTTTGCCAATCTTTCAATTGCTTTAAAGACACAATAAACGCTGCATCTGATATGTTTATAGCACAAATAGATGACGACAACAATAGGGTTAGTAAATATTAGTCTAAGCTAGGGTTAGAAGGATTAGTAGTTGTTCAAAGTATTAGAAATTGTGTATGATCAAGGTACTGAACACAAGAAGTCTTAGATCAGTGCGTTACTAGGGAAAACAGAGTCAAAACAACTGCAAATGTTGAAGGGCCGAAATGATAGTGATAGGGCTAAAGACAAGAGGGTTAGATGTTGAAGTGTTGCTAAGGCAAGGCGTCAACAATGAAACCCTAGGAGAGAAAGGCTCACTAAGGTGTAGAAACCCTAGGCCTTAGTGCTTTCTCCTCCTTTAGCTCATTGACAAGATAAAAATGGCTAGCTTGAGTAATAAACGATAGGGCTAAAGACAAGAGAGTTTGAAGATGAAGTGTTGCTAAGGCAAGGCTTCATCAATCAAACCCTAGGGAAAAACGACTCACTAAGGTGTAGAAACCCTAGGCCTTAGTGCGTTTTTCTCCTTCTTAAGCTCAAAGGATAAAGTAAAACAGCTAGGCTAGAAGAGTAGAGGTAGAGTGTTGCTATGGAAAGGCTCTATCTAACTTCAACAAATAAAAAATAGCTCTTAATCCAACATGTGCTTGTCCCCTAGGGTTTAATCCAACAAATTATAATAACAAAATGCAAGTAAAATATACCATAACCATTCAATCAAGAAGGATTGCAAAAATTCACTTACATCCACCAAGCATTCATATAGCCAAACCCTAGTTGTAAACCTTCCATCAAGAAAAATGCCAAAAATAGCTAAGATAAGCCTTCCTTCAACAAGTGCGCCACAATTTCAGCCACAAACGCTAGAAGAGGGTGCAAATTTCAGACCTCACCAAGTGGTGAGTGAAAGATGATGATAATTAGAGAGTTTTAGCTCTCTATTTAAATTTTATACAATACCAAGTGACCTTAATAAAATTTAGGTCACCAAAAGGTCGACAAGGCCAAAATACCAAATAATACTGTTTTACATTAAATGTCATAAATTAAAACCTAATCAAGCAAAAGTAAGACGCCATGCCCTTTCTAGGGTGACATTAGCCCCTTTTAGGGCAGTAGTATTGGCCTCTTCGAGCAAAACGTTAGCCCTCCCTCCTTGGGCCTCTCCAAGCTGTCACACGTGCCACACTGCCATAACCGCCTCCCCAAAACGTCCACAATGCTGGATGACGTCATGGGCATCCTGGGTGACGTCATGGGCCTTCTAAGGCCAACGTTCCAATGGGGAGGGCACAACCCCCCTAGGTAAGGCTCTGCCAGGGTGCCTCTGTGGAACGTCCTCCTCTTCTCCGGTGCAAACCCCTTTGTCTTGTCTCTGCTCCCTGCTGGGGTCTCAGCATCCATTTGGTGGGCTCTTCAGCCCCATGGAGGTCCGAACTAATCATCTCCCCATGTGTACCTGTATAATATGGTACCTGTCTGTCGGGTATGATCCTGCACATCAACAGATATGCCCTCCATGGGCTCATAAGTCACAAGGATCATAGCAATGTCAATCACATCCAATCATCAATTTTATTAAACATGTGCATAAAACCCTTTTTACCCAGTTAAATGCTCAAAGACATTATACAAATCTGCAAGGCAAGTTTGGAGGAGGTGACATGGCGTCCTATTGGGCTAGTATCCACTGGAAATGGGATGTTTCCGGAAGAGATCAAATCCAAGTCATGTTAATGGATGAGGTGGGTAAGGGATGTCTTGACAAGGGGTGCAGTGATAGCAGGGAAATGCAAGGCTTACCTGTGGGTGCCTTTGTAGAAGGCGAGCTACACTTGTTTTGGATGCAAATGTTTCCAAGCCTATTTATGCCTTTTATTCTTTATTCTTTATTGCTTTTTCTTTCAAGAAGCTAATCAGGGGACATTGCCCTGGCGTGGTGACCAGTGGTGGCAATGTTAACCACAAGCACTTTCACGGAAATGAGAAGGCTGGCTCGTGATGAGACCCCCTTTCTCTTGGCTATGCCACCAAGAGCCACTACCCTGGCGTGGTAACCAGCTGCTAGTAGTGTCATACCGCTAGGTGCCCATGGACCTAATAGGCTGGCTCGTGATGAGGCCCCCTATCCTCTGACTAGGTCTTGTTTTATTATTTTTATGGGTCCCTCTTGTTTCTTGTTGAGAAGCTTTTTACTGCTTTCTCGGGGATCCCTGGGCGAAGCATCTCGAGGTTTTATTTTTAGGCTGTTATCTTTTGCCAGCTGCTTTTACCTTCTGGGCCTTTAACCCCTTCTTCCCACAAGGCAAGGTGCAACCCTTAAATGATTGGCCAACCCAATGCCCGGACCAATGTGAATGGGATGGATGAGCGGGAAGTAAGATGGAAAGTGGTAAGTATGACGGGAGTGAACGATGACTCTTCAGAAATCCCCCCAGTGGCAACTCAAAACCTATGGGCACAAGCTTACTAGGGCATCTTGTCATTCCCCCAAACATGGTCAAGTGGATGAGTATAAGATCCAAGCACCCGTTAGAAACAAAAAGAACTAAATGCACATATTCAAAGGTTTTGAGGATCAAAGTGACACATACCATGATACCTGGACTCATTACCTCATGGAGCAAGATCCATCTCTGCTACAGGACCAAGCCGAGGTGATGGATGCTGTTGCTGCTGAGAAAGTGGAGGCGCTGAAAGGAAGAAAAGATGGGTCCTCTAGGGCCATGCTCAAGTCGATCTGGCTCTCGGTACTCCATGTCTAGGACCTGTGGGCCTCGAGACATAATCTCCTTAGTTATCCCTAAAGTGGGGGATAACATCTGGCTCCAACTCGGGGACATGTGCTCACCGTAGAGCGCATGAGAACCTCAACATCTCTGGCATAACCTGTAACCTGCTTGATCTCAATAGAAACTATCAGTAATCATTTGGGGTGGTGATATCACCCCCAACTGACATATATAAAACTGAAAGCAATCATATGTACAAATGTGAAAACAAACTACTCTAGTATGAAATGCAAATGGTATATACAATGAATGCAAATGCCTACCTACTTACCTGCACTTACCTGTTGGCTGGATGTTTGGTGTAATCAAACGACCAGTGAAACCAATCCAACAATGTCCCACAATACCTGCCTTTTTGCTTCATCATAAACCAAAACAGTGATAAGTCAAGCACAAAAATAACATGGGTTAGAAAATGTATCGTATCATCGGAAATATTAAAGTCTAACTCATGGAGGCGGGTGGGAGGGATAAAATCACGCCAAGTCATTCTTTGAGGAAAGTGCTCAATCCACTTCAGGAAGGGATCGTGAACAGTCAAAGGTTCAGAAAATTGACTCATAATCTAAAGCCCTGGAAGGGATTATGCAAGCTGGCTACCTAGGACGTTCTCATAATCTAAAGCCCTGGAAGGGATTGACAAGGGTCTAGTAGATGACTGGAAAACTCCTAAAGGAGTTGAAAAGCTGAGATGACAGACTTATTCTTGAAGTATTCAACCATCCCTTGGACTCTAGGATTTGCCCTAGAGGGAACTCAATACAAAAAACATATCTCCCAACTACACCTCTAGAGACACAACAAAGTAAAGTAATCGAAGGTGGCTGGAGAAAGTTGTCACAAGGATCCTTCTCTGGGCAAATGATGTCCTTACTCCTATCAGGATCTGAGCACAACGGTGGTTGGTAATCTTCTTCATATAATGAATCCAAGTGCTCAGATGAGTATTCATTACAATCCTCAAGGTATGACCGGAAATCATCAGGAAAATAAGGGACTAGGTCAACCTTGGGTGTTTGGAAAGCACCAGTAAAAATCTCATCTCCTTGTTGCCACTGGTCAAAATCAAAAGTAACTTGTTGTGAAGGCAACACTTGGAAATGAATCTCAATGTCGTAAATAGGGTCCATATCATAACCAACTACATCCCATTTACGTCTTTCGACATGTATGAACTCATCAATATCAACTATGTCACTATCTGTATCATAAGATGAAGGATTCAAAATATCCAAGGGCTCATCCATCTCCTCCTCATTTCCCAAATCATAAAGTAGAGAATCATCAAAATCTCGGGGAGGAGGGTAACTTACTGTTTCTTCTTGTGCAGGAGCTTTGAGGACTTGGGTGTCTTCAACATGCATCATTGTTTCATCCTCATAAATTGCCCCTTCACCTTCAATTGTACAATAAGGAATATCTACTTCGTTTGAGGATTCCATTTCTCCTTCACTTTCTGAATCATGGAACAAGGTGTCATCGGAATCCAGAAAAGGAAAGCAACTAACCTCATCGTCTTCTTGTTGTGCAGGGGGAAAAGGCTCGTGGGCGGCTTCATCAGAGGGAGGAGCACAGGTTGATACTTCATTATTTTGCTTAGGTTCCTGCTCCTCAATTGTGTCTTTAGTAGTCCTATGTTGATCCATGGTTTGTTCCCCTTCTTCTTGGAAATCAACAATAAAGTTCTCAAACGCAACCAAACTTTCCATACTAAGAGTGCATGAGGTAAAGAGGTATCTTATCTCGGATAAGGAGATGTTTTGCTCAATTCTTGCAGCCATGCTGTGAGCTTCATGGAGCGTCCTCGGGCCCCTTTTATTGAGGGGAAAACCTAGATGCACCAAAAGTGCATGGGTATAGAGGTGGACAATGTACTCGTCTTCAGGATGATGGCTTTTAGGAATTTGATATAGTGCGTGCTCAAACCTATCTTGGAAGTCTCTGAGAGTTTCATTCTCAGTTTTCTTTATATCCTCGGGTCTTTTTAGTAATACTGAGATGTCTTCTAACTGAATACCCCATTTTTCGAGAAAGGTTTCTTCCAATTGTCCCATAGTTGTGATGCTAGCATTGGGGAGATTGTCATACCATTTCCTAGCATTCCCGTGAAGAGTGGCGGAGAAAAGTTTCATCACCACATCTTCGGCATCATCACTGACAGGATGGAGTCCAAAGTAAGAAAAAAATCCATCCATATGATGGTCAACTCTTTCCCCATCATTGCCAGTGAATCTAGGGAGCCACCTTTCGTACTTTAGGGGCATTTGTTGAGGGTATCCCAGGATTTTACTCATGTCTAAAGGCTTGTAGTTTCCCGGATCCCATTGAAAAGTCATAGTTGGCTTCGTCATCAGTGGAGTCGCCAGATAATTTTCTTGAAATTATCAAAGAAATAAGGGAATCACCCTTAGTGGAGTCGCCAGGTAAGCTTTGTAAGACAGATTCTTTGAGGAAAGGCTTACCGAAAAAGTGTCGTCTTTGAGGAGAATTGACTCAGTGTTCCCCGACAGCGGCACCAAAATGTTATCGCATAGTTTGTAGTTATGGTAAAATATGGATGGAAGAAAGGCAAACTAGCGAAACTGAGACTATCCCACCACTGTCACCTCAATGGGATAGCTCTTTCTGTTTAGGGTGGTAGGCCCAGGGGAGATGTCCTCGGTGACCTGGAGTTTTGAGAAGGCAAAGGTTTAAAGCTAAGGATAAGTTTCCCCCCTCACAAGTCACCACCGATCAGAAAGTCCGGCTAATCAACCAATAAGAGTAGAGATAACCGGAAATAGTAACCAAAAGTGTACCTGCCCGAGACAAAGCAGCAAGGAAACTATACATGCGCAAGGTCACTTGTTTGGTTAGTACTTCATATAATCAAGGACTTCTGATATAAAGCAATTGATAAGCAATATTGATGAAGCAAGTCAACGATGTACAATAGCAATGAGTATAACATATATCACTTCACAATAAATGCTAATGAGCAATGACAATCAATGTAACAATATCAATACTAGAAGCAACGCTTTAGCCAATCTTTCAATTGCTTTAAAGACACAATAAATGCTGCATGGATATGTTTATAGCACAAATAGATGACAACAACAATAGGGTTAGTAAATATTAGTCTAAGCTAGGGTTAGAAGGATTAGTAGTTGTTCAAAGTATTAGAAATTGTTTATGATCAAGGTACTCAACACAAGAAGTCTTAGATGAGGGCGTTACTAGGGCTTGTCCCCTAGGGTTTAATCCAACAAATTATAATAACAAAATGCAAGTAAAATATACCATAACCATTCAATCAAGAAGGATTGCATAAATTCACTTACATCCACCAAGCATTCATATAGCCAAAACCTAGTTGTAAACCTTCCACCAAGAAAAATGCCAAAAATAGCTAAGGTAAACCTTCCTTCAACAAGTGTGCCACAATTTCAGCCACAAACCCTAGAAGAGGGCGCAAATTTTAGACCTCACCAAGTGGTGAGTGAAAGATGATGATAATTAGAGAGTTTTAGCTCTCTATTTATACAATACCAAGTGACCTTAATAAAATTTAGGTCACCAAAAGGCCAACATGGCCAAAATACCAAATAATACTGTTTTACATTAAATGTCATAAATTAAAACTTAATCAAGCAAAAGTACGATGTCATGCCCTTTCTAGGGTTACGCTAGCCCCTTTTAGGGAAGTATTGGCCTCCTGGAGCAAAACGTTAGCCCTCCTTGGGCCTCTCCAAGCTGTCACACGTGCCACATTGGCATAACCGCCTCCCCAAAACGTCCACAATGCTGGATGACGTCATGGGCATCCTGGGTGACATCATGGGCCTTCTAAGGCCAACGTTTCAGTGGAGAGAGCACAACCCCCCTAGGTAAGGCTCTGCCAGGGTGCCTCTGTGGAACATCCTCCTCTTCTCCGGTGCAAACCCCTCTGTCTTGTCTCTACCCCTTGCTGGGGTCTCAACATCCATCTGGTGGGCTCTTCAGCCCCATGGAGGTCCGAACTAATCATCTCCCCATGTGTACCTGTCCAATATGGTACCTGTTCGTCGGGTATGATCCTGCACATCAACAGATACGCCCTCCATGGGCTCATAAGTCACAGTGATCATAGCAATGTCAATCACATCAAATCATCAATTTTATTAAACATGTGCATAAAACCCTTTTTACCCAGTTAAGTGTTGAAAGACATTATACAAATCTGCAAGGCAAGTTTGGAGGAGGTGACAGGGCGTCCTATTGGGCTAGTGTCCACTGGAAATGGGATGTTTCCGAAAGAGGTCAAATCCAAGTCATGTTAATGGATGAGGTGGGTAAGGGATGTCCTGACAAGGGGTGCAGTGATAGCAGGGAAATGCAAGGCTTACCTGTGGGTGCCTTTGTAGAAGGCGAGATGCACCTGTCCTGGATGCAAATGTTTCCAAGCCCATTTATGCCTTTTATTCTTTATTCTTTATTGCTTTTTCTTTCAAGAAGCTAATCAGGGGACATTGCCCTAACGTGGTGACCAGTGGTGGCAATGTTACCCACTAGCACTTTCACGGAAATGAGAAGGCTGACTCGTGATGAGACCCCCTTTCTCTTGGCTATGCCACCAAGAGCCACTACCCTGGCATGGTAACCAGCTGTTAGTAGTGTCATACCGTTATGTGCCTATGGACCTAATAGGCTGGCTCGTGATGAGAGCCCATATCCTCTGACTTGGTCTTGTTTTATTATTTTTATGGGTCCCTCTTGTTTCTTGCTGAGAAGCTTTTTACTGCTTTCTCGAGGATCCCTGGGTGAAGCATCTCGAGGTTTTATTTTTAGGCTTTTATCTTTTGCCAGCTGCTTTTACCTTCTGGGCCTTTAGCCCCTTCTTCCCACAAGGCAAGGTGCAACCCTTAAATGATTGGCCAACCCAATGCTCGGACCAATGTGAATGGGATGGATGAGCGGGAAGTAAGATGGAAAGTTGTAAGTATGACGGCAGCGGATGATGTCTCTTCAGAAATCCCCCCAGTGGCAACTCAAAACCTATGGGCACAAGCTTACTAGGGCATCCTGTCATTCCCCCCAGACATGGTCAAGTGGATGAGTATAAGATCCAAGCACCCGTTAGAAACAAAAAGAACTAAATGCACATATTCAAAGGTTTTGAGGATCAGAGTGACACATACCATGATACCCAGACTCATTACCTCATTGAGCAAGATCCATCTCTGCTACAGGACCAAGCCGAGGTGATGGATGCTGCTACTGCTGACAAAGTGGAGGCGCTGAAAGGAAGAAAAGATGGGTCCTCCAGGGCCATGCTCAAGTTGATCTGGCTCTTGGTACTCCATGTCTAGGACCTGTGGGCCTCAAGACATAATCTCCTTAGTTATCTCCAAAGTGGGGGATAACAATTCCCACTATGCTTCCTTCATGATTTCTGAAGATACCTCCTGCCCTTGCTAGGTATGGGTTGCCTTTGGAAACTCCATCGAAACTATACTTGGGCCATACTCTTGGGTAGGGAGGAGCTCCGTAGTTGTTGGAAAATCTTGAGATTGCCTAATTCATGTCCTTTAATGGTGGTCTTCAATAGGTTTGATGGATATTACTATTTAGTTTATTCTTTCTATGTCATTTCCTTATTCTTTGGTTCAATATTTTTTGGTTGGCCATTCTTTTTGGAGACTATTCCAGAGAATAAAAATTTGGTTATAACACTTACTTTGTGATTCATTCTCCTACGAATGAATCTTATCTATCATTAAAGATCGACCATTTGTTTAGGAGGTATTGGTCAATGAGTTAAATTATCCATATTATATGTTTTTCCAATTTTTTTTTGAGTGGTAGTAGCATTAGGTTCCTGGCTAGCATTTTTTTTCTGCACTTGTTAACTTGAGAAGTTTTAGTTGTTTCTATCTCTTTCTTTTTTATATTCTTTCCATAGTCATACTTGTTTTTGCTATCTCATAATTTTGCTGATGATCTTATTATCCCGTTTGTATAGGATTTGAATTTTAAGGATTCTTTGTTGGAAACTGCTAGACTATAGAGTGTTGTCCTTAGTATTATTTTACATTTGGGTGTGTTATCCCCTATCCTAGAGATAACTAAGGAGATTATGTCTCGAGGCCCACAGGTCCTAGACATGGAGTATCGAGAGCCATATGACTTGAGCTTGGCCCCGGAGGGCCCATCTTTTCTTCAACGCCTCCTATCTATCAGCAACAACAACATCCATCCCATCGACTTGATTATGAAGTAGTAGTGGGTCTTGCTCCATGAGGTAATGAGTCCGGGTATCATGGTATTTGTCACTCTGATTTTCGAAGCATTTGAATATGTGCACTGAACTCTCTTGTTTCATGACGTTTGCTTGGAAATTATGCTCTTTAACTTGTCCATACTTGGGGGGGATGACAGAGTGCCCTAGTAAGTTATTTCCCTTAGGGATGAGTTGCCACTGGGTGGGTCTATGAAAGATCATCGTCCATTCCTTCCATACTTGCCACTTTTCATCATTGTCCCTCTCATCTTTCCCCTACCTTGGTTTGAGCATTGGGTTTGCCAAGCTAGTAAGGGTTGTACCTTGCCTTGTGGGAAGAAGGGGCTAAAGGCCCAGAGGGTAAAAGTAGCTGGCAAAAGTTAAAAGCCAAAATGAAACCTTGAGATGCTTCGCCTAGGGATTCCCGAGAAAGCAATAAATGGCAACAAGAAAAGGGGACCCGTAAAATAAATAAAACTCAAGATCTAGTTGGTGGATAGGAGGTCTCATCATGAGTCGGCCTATTAGGTCCATGGGCATGTAGCGGTATGACACTGCCATCTATCTGGTCACCAAACTAGAGTAGTGGCTCTTGGTGGCATAGCCAAGAGAAAGGGGGTCTCATCATGTGCCAACCTTCTCATTTTCGTGAAGTACTTGTGGGTATCGCTGTCGCCACTGGTCACCACACCAGGACAATGTCCTCCAACTATTCTTTTGAAAAGAAAAAAACAATAAGACAAAGAATAAAAGGCATTGAATGGGCTAGGAAACAATGGCATCCATGACAAGGTGCAACTCACCCTTTATAGAGGCACCCACAGTTAAGACCTACATTTCCTTGTTATCACTGCACCCCTTACCCAATCATTCCCTACACCATCTCATACATTTACATGACCTAGATTGGTCTTCACCTGGGAAACACCCCAAACTTGAGGAGGATTAGCCCAATAGGACATCCTGAGACCCTCTCCAAACTTGGCTTGTTAAACTGCATAACGTCTTTGAGCATTTGTCTGGGTAAAGGGGGGTTTGATGCACACGTTTGGGTAATTTGATTATTAGACGTGATTGACATTGCTATGATCCCTGTGACTTATGAGCCCATGGAGGGCATACTTGTTGTTGCTGGACCATGCCCGATGGACAGGTACATATGGGGAGATGATTAGTTCAGACCTCTATGGGGCTAAAATCCCACCAGATGGATGATGTGACCCTAGCCAGGGGCAGAAAGACACCAGAGGCTTGCACTAGAGAAAAGGATGGATGTTCCACCAGAGACACTTTGGCATGCTTGGACCTAGGGGGATCTTGCTCTCCCCCCTGAACGTTGGCCTTGGGAGGCACATGACGTCACCCTTGTGACCCTAGACGTCACCCAACGTTAGATGGACATGATGGAGGTAGTTGTGTGCCAAATGGCATGTGTGGCATCATCCGGAGGCCTTGGAAGGCCTAACGTTTTGCTCATGGAGCCTGACGTCCCACCTATGAAGCCCAACGTCACCCTAGGAGGGCATGGCGTCACCTCTACTGCACTTTTTAGGGTTTAATTCTTTAAATTTATGTAAAAATTGGATTTTTGTTGTAATTTGGTCATGTCGGCCTTTTTTGACCTAAAATTTAATTAAAGGCCATTGATATTGTATAAATAGAGAGACAAAACTCTCATTTTTTCATCATCTTTCACTCACACAAGTGTGAGGTCTGAAATTCGGCCCTCTTTAAGGGTATTTGGCTGAAATTAACTAGTGCGCAACTTCTTGGTGTATTTTGGCATTTTCATGGTGGAAAGTCTTCGACTAGGGTTTTGTGGCTAGATTATTCTTGATGAAGTAAAATCTGCAATTCTTCATTTATTTTGAATGGTTATGGTACATTTGCTTATTCATTTCTAAGATTATGAGATTGCTAGTTTGAAACCCTAGGGAAAAAACACATGTTATTGTCCTTTTCTTTATAATTTTTCACCTAATTGATTTTGCTAGAAAACATCTCCTTTGAAGAATATACTAGAGCCCTACCTTTGTAGCACTCTAGTAGCATTGCTTCATTAGCTTCACATATTTTATTTCAAAGCTTGATCTAAGGAAGAAGGAAATTGCTAGGGCCTAGGGTTACCTACTTTCTAGCATTTTTTCCTTCTAGGGTTTAGATATTGAGGCCTTAGGTTACTAACACCTCAATCATCTTACCCTTCCCTTTAGTTCATCTATTATCATTTGTGTTTTCCTCTAAGAATTGCCACTGCAAACTTTGATTCCATTACCCTAAAAGGCACTAGTTCACTCCTTGCAAGTGATTGATTGACCAAAACAACTCTTAAACCATCTTCCCTAAGACTTTTACTAACTCTAGATTAGTCTAACTCACTAACTAATTTGCTGCTGTTGCAAAAGATTGCTACAGCCATCTATAACAGCAGCAAATTCATCCTAAAAGCAAGACAAAAAGCTGATTATACATTGCCATCATTGCTTCTGACAACTATTATCATTTTGTCAATTTTAGGCTATTATTTCTTGTCATTTTTGAAGCATTATTGAGGCATAATTGTGTAGCTGTTGCTAAATATATATTGCTGTTATAAATACTTATATTGCTTCAGTTTTACATCAGCTTGTTTATCTTTCAAGAATTCATGGTTTTATGAAGCACTGACATCATATGGTACTTGCAAATAGCATTTCTTCTTGTTGTCTTGTTCAGGGCAGGTACATTTAATTTATCTTTTGCTTCATCCCAGTAAAACCTTGGAACTTCTGATTCGGGTGACCTGTGAGAGGGGTGGGACTTTCTTGCTACTTTTTCCTTAGCCTTCTCAAACCCCGAAGTCACTGGGGACGTCTCCCCTGGGGTACTACTACTAAATAGAAAGAGGTGTCTTATTAAGGTGACAGTGATAGGACATCCTCGTTGTTACGCCAATTTAGTATCCACTTGCCTTTGGCTTTGGGCAACTACAAATTGCACAATAACAGGGTGTATCATTTCTTTTGCATTAATTTTTATATAGAGTGAATTTGCCTCAAGTTACAATTTTGGAATGATCATGATACACAATTAATGAAGAAATAATGTGTACATAACTTAAATAAATAAGAGAAATGAAAGAGCAATCAAAATACCATTCATTTGACACAAGAATTATAACGAAGTCTTTGTTCCAACCATAGTCTATTTACATAAGTATATATAGGTGATCACTAGAGATTGAGGTGATGTACAATATACAATGGGAATGCCTCCACTTGTGATGATAACCCAAATCAATATAGGGGCCTCTTTATACACAGAGGTTTGGATAGACGTCGAATGGAGAACAACAATTTACTAAAGTAATTAGGACTTCCGAATGGAGTCTTTATAATGACCTTGTGAGTTAACTCACAACCTACTTCATGAAGTAATAAAGTACACAAACACAATAGTAATGACTTCCATCGACTGCGTATTTAAGCCCTTTCCACTGGTGATGTCTTCATCTCTAAAAACTGGTGCTAATGCTGAAACCATACCTCCAGCTGAATTTGTCTGCAACTTCTTTTATCTCATGATCAAATTGATACTCTTTCTTTCACCAATTGACATTAGGAAACATTCTTCCCCATTAGCTCACATAAAGGGTGACTCATCTCGATACATACATATATTGAAGCACTCCTTTTTGATGATGTGTTGCTTGCTTTAAGTCACTTCTCTTAAGTTGTATTCTTTTGACGAGCCACACCCTACCACTTCCTGTTGCTATGCATGGGACCCTTTCTAAGATTAATTTGTCATGTTGAGTAACATTCAAGCCTTTGTTAATCAGACAAAAAACTACAAAGTTACTTGTGCATTTGTGATTGATTCTCACTTAAAAAACTACAAAGTTACTTGTGCACTTGTGATTGATTCTCACTTAATAAAAAAAACTGTGTAATGGAATGAGGGTTTAAAACACATCTTGTATACTCCCTAGGGCCTTGGTGGCCCCCCTCCAATGCTTCAAGACCCCTAGTACTAAGGTCTCGTATCTTCCAATATTTGGGAGGCCTAAATTATCCAGTCTAACATGGGTATGCGTACCCAACCCTTGGGTACATGTTTTGGACGAGGACTTCCTATGAGGGACGTACCAGGTACAACCCACAAGCACCTAGTATGTTGGGTACTTTATGGTGTGCCAGGGGGTACATCAAAGTATGGAAAAATTCACATCTCTTGTGTTTGGGTATGCAGTGCGCACAGAGGTACCTTATGCCCTAGAGGGATGTGAAGAAATACCTACCCATGGCACCCTTTTTTAAGGTTTTAAAAAAAGAGAGAGCCCCAAAACATAATTTCTAGTTTCTCGCTCTTTTTTACTTAGTTCTGCCAACCCTCCTACACTATATAAACCCTAAACAAACACAAAAGGAAACCACAATGCTCATTTGCTAGTGTTAGGTTGTCATTTTGTTGTTGCTAGGCAATGGTTTGGTAGTTGAAAACTTATAAGTTATAAGAACTGTGGATTTGCAACATGTTTTCATTGTTGATGAATGCAGCTATGGGAGACATCCTCCAACTTACAAACCTGTGAGATGTGGAACATAGCAACTATGTGAAGCCTTTCTCGCAGCTTACAAACCTGAGAGAAAGCCCTTATGAAGGGTTCGTGGTTCCTGCCTGGGACAAAGTTAGGAACGTAGAGATGACCTCCTCCATGACGTGAGTGAGAAGAACTCCAGATGATTATCCAGATGAAAAGCGATCTGTTGAGTTAGGACGTGCCTGTGGTTGAGCACAAGGTGAATGTGGGAAATCCAAAAAGTGTTGGGCACATCATCATGTGAACAAAAATGAAGATGATGTGATGGCCTCCTCTGAGCAACAGAGTTGACGAGAAGACTCCAGATGATTCTCCTATTGGTGGCAGTGGGAAAGCAGATCTGTATAGTGGACGTGCCTGTGGACGAGCACAGGTGAAGGTGTGAGGACCTGGTTCATTTGTGTAATGCAGTGAATCAGAGTCATGGTATCTCTATGGATGTGCCCCTAGTGGATGAGCACTAGTGGGTGTATCAGATCCTTTGCTATATATTGTTCAAGAGTCAGACCTACCTGTAACCCTAGTTATTATGTAAAGGGTACAGGTCGGCCCCACCTTAATGTGTTTAATAATAAATGTAAAAGATAATTAATATTGATATTAATTATTATAATAATAATAATAATAAATTATATAGTGACTTAGAGAGGTCGGCCCTGTTGAGCCAATAGACGCCTTTGTTGAGTGGTCAAGTCTAATATAAGTAAGAGATGATTCTCCATTGTAGAATCATATCTTCCTTGTGAGTTTAGAAATTTCAGCAAACACTTCTACTTGGAAAAGTGGCGCACCTCTCTTGGGCGCTAGGGTTTCTAGGGCTTAAGCACCCTCTTGTGTGCTAAGTCATTCTTGGTGGTGAAAGGTCTTTCTCTTAAAGAATATAGCAAAGGATTTGGCTGGGTTTTTCTCCCTTGTTTGAGAAGGGTTTCCCAGGATATATCTTGTGTTCTTGTGCATGGTGTTTCTTCTTGTGATCTTGGTTGCTGCAA
>ML776880.1:746374-764868 GCA_009831015.1 Picea engelmannii | reverse complement strand
ATGGTCACAAAATGGACCTATGTATATTATTTGGACTTTTGCTGAATACTGGATGTTAAAATCTAATATGTTAGTAGGATTCAGTACAATTCTGTTTTTAATGTTTCAGGTCTTCTGGCGAATGCAAGCCCATATGCATCAACTGGTAGCAAAGGGACTTATACTTTTGAGTTTTCCAGGCCCCTGCGCACATCTGATCGTCTTCAACAGGTATTTCTGTTGTTTTTCTTGACTAGCGCATAGTTTTATAGTGTTGGTTGGTGGATATTTTTCTGTACAGATTCAAAAGTAACTTCTGAAACTTTTATTTGGTACCTGGGTAAGTGCAGGATGTTCAATTTGTTATAGGACAGGCACACAATTTCTCAGCTGCATTTTGGTACCCTGTAAATGGGAATCCTTGGACCAAAAGTAGCCATTATTCTGTTAGCTGCGATTGGGTACCCTTGGAGATCATTTCAGCAGAGAAAGAGAGTCATGTAGTCCCATCAACCAGGGCTGTCGATGCTGTGAATGTTATTTCACTTGTCTTATCACTCTCAGCTTTTGGTGTATCTATTTTTGTAGGTTGGTGGGTTAGGAAAGGTAAGTCGATGACTTTCACACCTATAGATCACCTTTAGGATTATACAACTAAATGTCAAACATATGAGCCATTGCTATTTAATGCACTGTATGAGTTCATTTTTGAGGTCTCCTACTCTAGTAATAGTTCAATCATCTGTATGTTTAGTGCAATTTTTTTGATTCGAATTAGATTTTGAACTTCACGTGTTGTAGGGACTGCAAGTTTTTTTCTGCAAAAGTTTTTTGGAGCATTCGATGGGTTGATAGATACTAGCCTTCTCCATGATGAGTGACGCTTCTTCACAAAATTATTTGAAAAAATAAGGTAATTAAAATACTCATCACCATATATATAATATATATAAAGGGAATTAGTTGGAGCTGAAAACCCAGGGACAGAGTTGGCCTCAACTCAAGCTAAGGTGAAATGAGAGTGCCATTACAAACCTGACAAATATCACATTAATTGTGGTCAACACAGCTCATATAGATAGAGACAAGAATGCCAATCAACATAATTGACCCTCTTCCATAATGACTATTAGGCCACAATCGGCAATACTACGCAGGGTGGGAACATGCCTACTATGATTTGATCTTGGGTTGTGGTGACAACCGCTTGAAGCTGCTGCTAGACCAGAACTCGACAGACACTATATATTTTTTTTCCAAGGAAAATCTCATAGGATTCCCCCCTCTTCCTCAGAATATCTAGATGGAGGGCACAGCTTAAACACCATCGACAATCGCTGTTGCTAACCCTGAGGGACTCAATCGGATTTTAACATGTCATTGATGGCCTCCTCGTCAGTGACATGCCTTACGTGGATGGTTTAGTTGATTGAGCTAAACCTAGGTGTTGACACACACACACACAATATCTATCTATCTATCTATCTATATATATATATCATGGAAACAAACCTTTAGGGAAACCCAAGGATGCTTCCCCACATTTTGTGAATGGTGTGCATAGTAAAGTTGTTGACGTACACTACTACACCTCATATATATATATATATATATATAGTGTGTGTGTGTGTGTGTGTGTGTCAACACCAAGGGTTAGCTCAATCAACTAAACTATCCACCTAAGGCATGTCGCTGGCGATGATGCCATATACATACATCCATACATTATCATGGAAACAAACCTTTAGGGAAACCCAAGGACGCTTCCCCACATTTCGTGCATGGTGTGCATAGTAAAGTTGTTGACGTACACTACTACACCTCATCCTCTAGGACCCAGATGCAAACTTTCATCCCCACGTCCCTTGTCGTTGAACCTGTCGATCCTTACTAGAGGAATCAAATTTGTGTCGGTGGTACAACATGGTACTTAAACTCGTTGAGCTATACCTTGAGGCCACTATATATATATATATATATATATATATATATATATATTATGGACACTTTTGATCAACACGTGCAAGTGGCACCTTTTGACATGGGATATTAGAATGATGCAACTATGTCTCAACTCACAAAGCTACCTTTTGGATGGGACACCATTGGGGTTATCTATTCTGCCAAATTCACCCAAGGTATGCACTTGGCCTCAATTGCATGAGATGGCCCGATTATGTAGGGGAGATGGTGGGTTAGCTCTTGGGGATATATATATATATATATATATATATATATATATATATATATATATACCAATCCCCATTGACAATCCATCTATATTTATAAATGAAAGACTTTGAAACTACTAGTTTCGTTTGGTTCATGGTTTTCATGTATGATTCCTAAGAAGCTTCCCATTTACAAGTGCCATTTTTGTATGAAGTTTCTCGATACTTCATAAATCCACTATGCAAAACAAGAACTTATAATTAAAAAGTTTCAATGTCCAAATCAAGCCACCAACGTTATTAGATATTTTTAAATTCACGGCACAAAACAAGAACTTGTAATTAGGAAGCTTCAATGTCCAAATCATGTTACCAACATTATTTTTGCATGTGATATTGAGCTTAAACAAGTAGGCAAATCTTATATGAATTTTGAAAACATGTTACCAACATTATTTTTGCATGTAATATTGAGCTTAAACAAGCAGGAAAATCTTATATGAATTTTGAAACAAATATGGAAACCGTTCTTTGGCCTGTACATTGTCAACCAATCTTCATTGATTTTGTGAGCGTGGTTTGCATTGATACATGTTGGCATCATCATTCCCAATATATTGGAAGTAATTCACATTTACTTTATAGTAAAGAAACATCTTATAAAGTGTCCATATATTGGAAATAATTCATATTTACTATATAGAAAAGAAACATCATATAATGTCTCTCCTTGTGAGGATGCGAGGAATCGATTGAGAAACTAGAGGGCCCATGCATTTTTCCAAAGTTTGGGTTGCGAGGGAGACATTTTGTGAAACAATGCTATAGAGTTATCTCTTCAATATTATATACATTAGTGGAAGATTTCTTAGGTTAATTCTTAATGTGGTTTTGTATAGTCATGCTCATTGCTTTAAGTTCTTATTTTTTGCAAAATTTTGGACCAAATTATTTGAAGTATAGAGCTTGAAGTGCTTTGCTACTACAATATATTCCATTATAAACATTACTGTTTATACAATTATATATGAGATTTGCAATATAAGAAAGGGCTTGGAACAATACATGGTTGTTATATTTGTTTTAGGGTTGGGTTTTTTTGGAAATTATTCATGAATATACATCAGTAATTTCGTAGCAAGAACATGTTTGGACAAGGACAATGATTTATTTATTTATTGTAGTAGTAAGATACAAAAACAATGAAAGATATTTTGAAAATATTTTAATATTACAACTTTGATGAAATGCAAATATTTGTAGAACCTAAATCACAAGTCTTCGTTGGCCACAATTTTTTGGGAGTTTGGCAATCACAATTCTTAATAATCCATTTGTTAACAAGTATTTGGTACACATCCTTGCATCAAAGTGTATCGAGGTTCATTTTGTAATCTCTTGTTTGCAAACCTTCATGTCTCATCAATTTGTGGTACCTTTATGTCTCATCAATTTGTTGTAAGGGTAGCCTGCCTTGCAGGGTTCAAATATTCAAATATTCCAGGGGAATTTCAGGACGATGTGGAAATTAAGATCAAAGTTTGTATGATAGCTTCAATCTAAGAAATAATTTTATAGGGGCAAAATGGCTTTGGGCTAGCAAGGTAATGGAGAAAGAAGGTTATACTAGAATAAACAATCTTGAAATTTGATAACAGAAGGGTGTAGGATGAAGTGTATTGGTTGTTAATGTCAAATTGAATAACAAATGTATTTATGTTTTATCATGGTAATTTAAGCTTATCAATGTTACTTTAATGAGGATATATTTGATGCATTCATCATCCTTAAATTATGAGCACAAGTGAACACTTGATTTCTTTTGAACTATGGATTTAAGAGCGTTGTGGATATAATCCATGCCTAAGTAAAACCACCTCTTCATTCGTGGAAACATTATTGATCTCATGTTCATGTTGTAGTTTAATTTTACATGCAAGTTTCTTGAAAATGTTGGAATATAATAGATTGGATATTACTTAGAAATCCCAATTAAAAGAGTTTAACTTTGAATCAAATGCTCCAAATAGTAGAGATTCCAATAAGAATAGTCCAATATTAAATTTAAACAAAAGGTTCCACATATTTGAGATCCTAGTGGGAAGAGCCTATCTTGACATTTAACAAGAAGGTTCCAAAGACAAGTGTAAATAATAAATATTAATTATGCACTTGTCATCAATTTTTTTGAATAAAATCTTTTCATTATTAATAAACAATATAGTACACGTATTTTGTACAAAAATGTATGTACATGCAACCAGGCCTATAATTGATAATCAAGTGTCTAGATCAATTGTTCAAAATATTGCCACAACCAAAATAAAGTGTTTGTCCTTAGGTTGCATAGATTATCAACCATATATCTAAAGAAAAAATAGAAAGAGTACTTAGGTCAGTTGGATAGCATAAAACATCATATTACACTGCAATGGTCATAACACTTACATTAGGAGGAGGATCTTGGTTGTTAGGGGTAGGCCTCATCTATTAGTCATTGGCTCTAGATAAACTTGAATAAGTTCCTGTCTCTTTTTGCCTTGCTTAGGCTCTATAGGTTACTCTAGCTTCATAAAGGCCTAAGCCATAGTGGAAAACTTGTCAAGCCAAGGAACATTGAGAAGTCGTCAAATTTGCTATTGGATATAAAAACATGACTATAAATCTAATTTCAATGTAAGCCTTGCGGGGAAACACTGTAAACACATTTCAACAAACTTTGAAAGCATTGGTATGTTGATTAACAAATGAATTTCGCATTGTTTAAAATATGCTAATATGAATTTTGTTTTATGTTAATGAACAATCACTGTGATTCAAATATAGAAAATAATTGTGATGTTGATCTTTCAATTCCAATGTCCCATGTATAATTCGCCTTTCCATGGAACATTGTAAAGACATTCCAATCAACTTAGAAAGCATTGGTGTGTTGATTCACAAATAAATTCTGCTATTGTATAGAAGATGCTAATAGAGTGTAGATTGTATTATGTTCATGAAATTACAATGATTGTGATTTATTCAAATATAGAAAGTAATTTAATGTTAATTTTTCAATTCCAAAGGTCCCATGTATAATTTATGCATGAACTATGTACACATAAATTTACTCATGCTTGTTAGATGTAAAACATTTCATGTTTAACCCTCATGTGAAGAAGCTCTTATTTATAGAGTGACACTGGGATGGGATGGGAAAGTAGGCCACCCCAAGCAAAGATAGAGATATAGACATCTCAATTGAGACACCTTGATGTAGGAGCATCCACAAACATTAAAGCATGAGTGAGAAGTGTGTGCCAAGGAGAAACTAAAGTCACATAGGGAGAAAGAGCAATAAAAAACAGTACAAGCATGATGGAGCCTATATGCACATAAATAGTCTAAAGGATTTCATAATTTGAAGAGTGTGGGAGTTAGTACATAGTTTTGAAGGAAATGTGTGCAACATTAGATGAGGAGACACATGTCGAGGATGTAAGTCCACTTGGAGATGAGTTAAATGGAGTCAGTGTAGAAGCGGACCAAAGCACACAAAAATAATGTAGCCTAGAAACGGTAAGCAACACATGCATTAAGTGGTGAAGAAGAAAAAAACACGAGCTAGATAAGGGAGGAGGAGGTTGATGTGATGTGCACTACAGTATTAGAAAAATAGTTAGGGACATATTTGAAAAGCTAGACGAAAGTAGAAGAGTTAGGACGCGAACCATAATTGAACATTTCAAGTGGGGGGGTGGCTACGTGGATTTCAAACTATGTTTTAAGTTTTCCATGATTTGTTCCATAGACTTGATGATACATTTAATTAAATTTCATTCCTTTTTGGAATTTGACCTCCTGAGTCAATTTTGTTTTCTCACTGAGGGGTTTGCATGGCTTGAATAACGAGGACCTGGTATGATGTTGCATGCTATTTGATATTAGTTTTGAGGGGACTCGATCAAATTTCAAAGAGTAAACACGATGAAAACATGGCTTAGAAAATTCCCCTAGAGCCATAACATGGCACCTCGTGGCTTTAGTGGAGGAGGATACATAGCCTGCCAACATGATAGATGCACAACGATGGTCAAGAAATGGATCAATCGCATAGTGATACATGACAATGTATCCATCGCCGAATCTTTAGTGATGAAGTCATCATATGCCAATTGAGCAATCCCATGACCAATTAGAGCTTGCCACATAGTAGGATGAGGTTAGCATTTTAGAGGTCAACATGGTATGTGGAGGTTTTAGGAGATGGATCCTTGGAGAGTTTAAGGACATTTACTATTCAAGGTTTGGCTAAGTGTTGAATATCAAATTCCAAGAGGGGTTGTGAGATATGTTATATAGAGGTCAAGTTTGTAAAGGATCTTGACATTTAAGTTTCCACACTTGCATGACTTGCTAGATGGACTCGACAAGATATTTAATGGAATTTGATATTTCGTTTCAAATCTAGGTGTATGGAGGGATTACAAGTTCCTTGCATTTTACTATGCACGACTTGGAAAATGGACTCAATACTAGTGGTTAAATGGAGATTATAAAATTTTGAGTCGGTGGTTGGGTGAATCTCACAACTCATGCATCATGATTTGCATAAATAAGGTGAAATGTATTCATATCTCGAATCTGTAGGGGAGACATAAGCTTGGCATCAACTTAGGAATGGAAGAAAACATGTGGAAATTCGACCAAGCATCCATAGATTAAAGAGGGGATAATATAAGGAAAAATGATGAAAGGGATAAATGTAAGGTTTACATAGGGATGCTCTCACTTGGCCATGTGGCAGTACTTTAGTGGGCCATGTGCCCTCATTGGTCACAAGTTCCAAAAAAGATCTATGTAAGGTGACTAATGTACTATTGTGCTTTGTTGCTTTTCAAATGTTACTAAATTATAAGGGTGTGGATTGATATGACCATTAGGTTTAAGGTGTTTGATATTACAAAGGTTTGAAGGTCTGGAGCTTAGCCATTTCTTAAGAATTCCTTTCGTTAGCCATTAAATGATTTGAGATCTACCCCAAGTTTCAACATTGCAACCCGTTGCTTACTATTCTTGAATTCTTACAACTTCATTAACATTGCTGACCATTCTCCCTTGTCTACAATTCCACCCCACCCGACACTTAAGAAGCCATCTATCAGGGCAAATAATGGAGAGTTGTTCGTGGTTGACATAGAATACCACAGTCTAGTGTAACATGAAATATGACCGAATTAGTTATTATTTAAGCCAACAAAGGAACCAATTGAACATTGCTTGTAACTTAGGACTTTTCATAACAATTCTTTTTAAAGGTCTTTAATTTTTGGGAAGTAGTATATTGGTGCATCAAATGCTACATTTTCATACACTAAATCATCCCAACGAAGTTCTTAGGTGACCTTTTCATCTTGTTGTTGGCAATTTAATACAATGTTTTCATCTATAGTATTGGGAGATGGTATGACCTTGATGTAGGCAAAATCTATTTGAAAAGATACAAGGGTGGGTGTAAATTGTTGGACCCATGGAGGAAAACCCCATTGAAAGATGTATGCTTCACTTCCTTGAACAATGAAATAAGAATATTTTCTTGGTGATACCTAAACCTAGCATGGTCACTATGTAATATTTAGGGCCTATAAAACACCAATCATTTTCCAAGTTAATTCATTTATATCATCCATAGGCTTACAGGAAAGGAGAAACCCACTACTTTTGACTAGGGAACTATTACTTCAAACACAATAGACTACCAGTTGAGACATTTAAGGGATACCCAACTCTTCACTGTAATTTACATCCACATGATGCACACATAAGCACTCAAAGAATTTGTCCTACAACTAAGAAGAAAGACTGAAACACCAATCAAAGCTTAAGATATGCATAAACAAAAGTGCTCAATGGAAAACTCAGAAATGAAAACACTACATATCAAGAGATGAGATCATGGTCACGAAAGATGAAATTTTATCTACACAAATGATGACACGTATGTAGCGGACAACAAGTTGAAATTCTATAACAACAATCAATATCTTCTCCTTAACACATAAGATAAACACAATAGTGTCTTCAAGGGCCTACAATGGCTTCTTTGAAGTCTTCACACTCTCACTGTATTTTCACACCTCACATATATGAATATATAACCTTAACTAGTGCACCCTCCCTCATCTAGTCATACTTGACAAGAGGAAAAATAAGGTACAAAACTTAATTGATAATAATATACTTGAAAGAGAGTGCCACAAATACAAGATATTCTCTCCCAAGCAATGTGCCCTACCTATGCTAGAATAGCTCTTACACATTCTTCAATCACATGAATTTGTCATAGATGTGTCGTAATTGTGTAAGGAATCCATCATAACAATGTCATAACTATGTAAGAATAATCTATTATAATTGTGTAAGGGGAATTTTTCATAATTGTCATAATTTGTCATAACCTTTTACATTGACTGAGAATAAAAAATGTTGAGTATCATAAGTGTAAGGAATTTGTCATAGGGATGTAACATAATCTCTTCCATGTGGCACACATCCTACAAGTAATCCCCTTCAACACTCATGCACCCTCTTCCTAGGAGAACAACTCAGAGCAACCAAAAACTAACACTCCCTCTTTACAAGCAAGGCGTTCTCCACCATGTTGAGCTTCTCCCTCAGAATCTCGAACTTCCCCTTTGTTAGGGTTTTGTTAGAATGTTAGCAACTTGCAAATCAATGGGAACATAATCAAGAAAAGTATCTCCCCTTTGTACTCTATCTCCTATGAAATGGCACTAGATATCTATGTGCTTGGATCAGACATGCAACATTGGATTCCTGGAGAGCTTGCTGCAACTTTAATTGCCATGGAAAACAACCATGAGATCCATAATTTGATTGGTCAACTTTCAAAGCCAAAGGGCATCCTGATACATCAATGGTGTTTCCATATACTCTACTTCAATTGAATTGAGTGCCACTACTGCTTGCTTCCTACTAAACCAGGAAATCATTCCTAATCCCAAGCTGAAGCAATAATCAAAAGTACTCTTCCTTGTGTTTGCATCTCTTGTCTAATGTGAATCTACAAATCCATGTAACAATGGCTCTCCATCTCCTACATACCTCATGCCATAATGAATTGTTCCCTCTAGATATTTGAGCAAATGTTTGGCAACTTTCTAATGAAATTGCTTGGTTCAACCACGCATTGGCTCAACATTCATTGTAAAACAATTCACTTGCCAACTCTTCTTGCCTTATGCATCGATCTTCTCAGAACTCCCTGTAATAATCAAACGATCTATATACAAGACCCAATCAATTTCCTATACAAAGATGGATCTACCAAATCAAAGTCTATGTATGCAGATAACTTCAGATTTGGCACCATAGGAGTTGCCAAGGGTTTGCAATGTAGCATTTTAAATTTTTCCAGAACCTCCAATGTGTATTTCCCTTACCCAAGGAAGACTTCCCCTGCACCTTGCCAAACCTCTAGGCCCAAAAAGTTTGCATAAGGCCAATTTCCTCGATATCCTATTCACTTGCCAACTCTTCTTGCTTCATGCATCGATCTTCTCAGAACTCCCTGTAATCGATCTATATACAAGACCTGTTAGCACTTAAATTGATCTCGGTTATTTTCCCCAAGATTTCCAAGGGCCTTTTGTTGTAACAATCATGAGGCCAATCTACAGTCACCTTTGTTGACTTCTCTCTTCGGGCTGGTGCTTTTCCAACTCAAGGGGGTGTCCCCATCTATCTATAGGCCAATATAATAGACTCTAGAAATTAGATCAAGCCTTAGTCAAAACAACTTTCTGCCATGCTTCAAAAATATGACTTTAATAATGAATTGACGAGCTAAAATGTAGAGAGACACATAAATTTGCTCAAAAACACAAGTCCCCATGTCAATCTGTAGCTTGGGGTCAAATATGCAAAAGTAAATTGAAAATGTAATCTGTTCAAAGGTCATCTATGTATTTATATCTGTATCATATTGATGAATTAATGCATCCCACTTTTATCCTTATTTTGTATGTATAACAGTGGTATTAGAGTGCTCTAGTCCTTAGGGCCTGATTGTCCATAGCTGACATCTTAGAAACTTATCTCCTCATTATTCTACAGAAACGCATCTTATCCTATTTTGTGTGTGTAACAGTGGTATGAGAGTGCTCTAGTCCTTAGGGCCTGATTAGCTATGGTAGTTGTCCATAGCTGACATCTTAGAAACTTATCTCCTCAATATTCTACAGAAACGCATCTGCCCTCTATTTGCGCCCCCCCTCTGCCTGCGTTACCCTGCCAGTGTGTGCCATCATTTGTCTGCCAATCTGTCCTCGGCGCACGTTTTTGTGTTAGATCTGAGCAATTCTCTGGCGTTTCATTCTCTTTCCACGTGCAGAACTGTCCCTTTGTTTGAGAATCTGTCTCTCTCCAACGTGCAAAAATGCCTCCTTTCTCAGGCGGATTCGTGCCCTTCTGGGTCTGTGTGAAATCATTCTCTTCACGATTAGGGTTTTGGCTTCCTGCTGCTCCTCCACGTCCTTGCTCCAGCATCTCCAGTTTTACTGTTGGCGTTTGGACTCCCTAAGCTTCTTCCCATAGTTACTCACAAACCCGACGTGACTGTTCCGAGTCCCTGTGCAGCAACTCATTCATGTCGTCGGTACCGTCATTCTGGGATATGTGCAATCTCCTTGTTTGCATCGACTTCACGACGGCTATTTTTCTTTTGGTGTGAAAATCGCTGTTTTATTTCGTCATATCACATATCCATTCTAGTTGATCCATCCACGCATCTTCGCAACTGCTTCAATCAGAGGGAGCGTGTTCGAATCACTGCATTTTTAACAAGATTGAAGGCACAAAGATTTGAGGTGATAACTGTTGAAGAAGTAAAAATTGGGAAAACAATTTTGGTGTCGAGTTCGAATGTATGGCACTCGTGCCCATGCTTGGCATGAAAACCTCAGAAGTTTCGACGCAGCAATAGTGACTCTAACCGATGGCGTGAGGCGTGAGGTTCTTTCAAGGCTGCCTGTCATCTCCTCAACGTCTGCCATTTAACTCTGAGAAATAGCTCAATTCAATGCAGTCTGCAAACACCATTATTCATATTTTTTCTCATTCGTGGCCGAAGAAGGTTATCTATTGTGGATCTAGACCAATCTGATCAATAATAGGGTTTACATCCATCAATTTGCCGTGCTAAAAAATGTAAGATCACAGATAATCGATCATCTTGATCATCTCCAGTTCATAGAAGGTATTCACAATCACCCATGAGACATCGCTGAGGCTGTCCATTTGGTGGAGATAATTTTGTAGTTTGTGTACCCTACTTGTGAATGACAAAGATAATCCCCCAATTTCAGTTCGAGAAGACTGGGAATAGAAACGCTCATGCTCTCTGGCTTTTACCTCGAATCCCACGTTTCCCCATTGTAGAAGTGATGATAGATGGCAAAAACTGTAGTGCACTACGTCTAGAATATAACGTCAGGAATATTCATCTTCTTTGCAACTTGTTGAGCCCATGGAAGAAATGGATTATAAACATTGGAGGAACATTTCCACTAGTATTCAGTCGCTGGATCAATGTAACACCCTGTTTCCTCTCGTCTGTAAAAATAACTATATGGCCAAGTATTGTGGCAAACTCAAAAATGTGAATGTGTGATGTAAATAGATCTTGTGAAAAAGGTTGATGAATGTGAATAATATTATGAATACATATTGTAGGACTGCTGAGAGGGGAATATGCTGAAAAAGAGACCACGATGGCTGGATAAAGGTGGTGGAAGGCACCTGGAATGGTGGCGTTAACTTCCACCAAAAACCAATACCTTATTTGGTTTTCACTGGCCCGGAGAACCAAGAGCGGCTCGCTGGCCCGAAATTAATTACTCCCAGGTTGGTAGGTAGATGGCTCCTCAGGAATTAATGAGGGATAGGGGAAGTGAACCGCCCATCCGTAGGAGCCTCGAGCCTGACCACCGCGAAGGAAATCGCGCCACACGCAACCTCGAAAGAGGGAAATGCGTGAGGAAGAAGCGCGGGAGGGGCAGAGGCGAGGGAAGAAGAACTTTGGAAAAATATGCAGAGTGAGTGATAGCGGAGAAGAAGGAGAGTAACCTTCATTCTCGGTCACTGGCAGACAGAGACGCAGTCTCGCAGTATCGTGGTCTCAGCTCGGGGGTGGCTAGTGGTAAATCTGTTGGGAGTCGCTGAGCCTACGGTTGGGTGGAAACAAGCACCCCTCTCAGCAGTTGCATCACCTCTGGTGTTTTTCTGATAAGTGTTTTGTCTCTGGCATTTGAAATATATATATTCTGACATTTATGCTCATAAGCTGTGAAAGTGTGAATGATTTTAGTGCAAGAAGGTCTGTATGGTGTTTTGATCAGTACTGGTAGTTGCATGTTTATAATGGAAAGACTGCGTATGACTTATGTCTTCATAAATTGCTATTTATATGCATACTGATCTAATTCAGACTTCACGTCTGGTTCTCGAGAGAGAGATACCCTTATCTGCCTCAGATAGTACCCTGGGTAAACCTCCCCATAGAGATACCCTCCTTGAAAAGCCCATCAAGAACCTAGGAAGAGGATGTGAAGGCGTAAGGCCTTAGTAACCCTGCACGAGGAGGAACAATCCTCTTGAAATCCCGAGATGGCTGTGTAGGGATAAGTATCGTTTGACGGGCGAGATCCTGTGGGAAGATTTGTGGTCACTCACGGCCGTTAGATTGGAAGGAGAAGAGGGGGCGTTAAATGCCTCAACCCCTTTCCTTTGTTTTCACGAGTAGAGACCTAGATCCACTCAAGTCCTAGACTTGATGAAGGAGAGCAATAGATGTGCTGAAGACTCTTCTAAGAGTCAAACCCAGGAGAAAGAGCGCAAAGCTCCCAAGTCCCTCATAGTTAACGAAGCTCAGGACAGATAGCACCTGGTCAGATGCACAGATCCTATAGGAATTCATAGAGGTCGAGGAAATCCTTCACGGCTTCAGAGTAGGGAAGTGTGGGAGGGATAGTGCCATTTTGTGCATGGAGCCATAGCTGCGAACGTCGCAGAGGAGAAGCAAAGGCCGAGACCTTTGATACTTAAGAAATCTTCCAAGGAGAAGAAAGAGAAGTGTATGCTCAAGGAAGAGCTACAACTTCCATTAGATTAGCTGGAGCGAAATAGATCTGGGTCGTCGAAAGTGTACGTCCAGACGCGCGCAGAAGAGAGAAGAATCGGACGATAGAGACACTTCAAGATAGAAGTGGCGAACAACCGATAATCGTTGGATCTTGCAGAGTTGCAAGGCGGTTAGGGTTGGGTGCTTCAACCCACGAAGTCGCGAGTGGCGAAGTCGCGAGAGGATCAGGACCGTCCATCCGAGGAGGATAGGTGGTAGAGATCCAGGGATCTCGCGAACTCGGAGGTTCGCAAGGTAAGAGCCCAAAGGTTGGGTGCTCCAAGTCGCGAGTGGTGAAGTCGCGAGAGGATCAGGACCATCCATCCGAGGAGGATAGGTGGCAGAGATCCAGGGATCTCACGAACTTGGAGGTTCGCAAGGTAAGAGCCCAAAGGTTGGGTGCTCCAAGTCGCGAGTGGTGAAGTCGCGAGGGGATCAGGACCGTCCATCCGAGGAGGACAGGTGGTAGAGATCCAGGGATCTCGCGAACTTGGAGGTTCACAAGGTAAGAGCCCAAAGGTTGGGTGCTCCAAGTCACGAGTGGCGAAGTCGCGAGAGGATCAGGACCATCCATCCGAGGAGGACAGGTGGCAGAGATCCAGGGATCTCGCGAATTCGGAGGTTGAAAGGAGTCATTTACGACTTCACGAGTAGCGAAGTGCCGAGAGTCGAGAACGAGAGAACACGTGGTAGAACTTCAAGGTGGGGCTTGCGTGATTGACGGGTGGACACGCGTCGCCTGGAGAAGGGAGTCAACACTCCGTTGACTTCTCGCGTCTCGGGGATTCACGGGATAAGAGCATGAGAGCTCAACCCTTGGACTTGCGAAGTCGCGAGTAGCGAGAACGTGAGAGGGAAAATTAAATATCGCTTCTCGGGGGTTCGTGAAGGGAAGGTGCCAAGATTCGACGCTACAACTCGCGAAGTGGTGAGTTGCGAGCGGTGCAAAAGGAAGGTCAACCTTCGCTGACTTTCAAGTCTCGGAGGATCGCATAAGGAAGGAACGAGAGTTCAACCGTTGAACTCACGAAGCGACGAATAGCGAGAGGAGCTAGCGTTTAGCCTAGCCGACGGTCACGCGCAGAGGACGTTGATAGAAGGAAGCTATACCCATTTTCGTGATCTCGGGTATCGACGGTTTGTGAAGAAAATTCGAGGGTCTTCGACTCACCACTCGCGAGGTCGTGAGTTGTGAAAGGCATCTGCATTTAGGCGCGTATGTGGTCCTATCGAACTAGGGACTAAAGAAAGGGAGCTAGTGCTTTGTCGTTAAGCGACGGGTAGATCTGGACGACTAGAATCTGCGCGCCCAGATCTACAGCCAGGATTTCATTCCGAAGCCCCCTCGCCATTCTACCTTTAAGATTTGACTCACTTGTATCGCTGAGTCGCGAAACACGAAAATGCGCCTGGTTTGTTTGGCCTATGGTCCTAACCCACGATCACAGGGAGGTGAACAAGGAAGAACTAGCCTGCGCTAGGCCCCCATAGGACTTTGGGGATTCTGTCCCTTGAGGAAAAGCGAAAATTTTATTATGCCGTAGTGGGTGTGTGACAATCAACTACTCCAACTATGAGCTGTCAAAGTTGTTGTTCATATGATTGAAAACAACATTGCTAATGTTTGAGTCGAGGGTGTGATCTTGAGGAAGGCTATGTGGAATGCACTTGAACTATGTGGGGAGCTTAAGCCATTATAGGAACTCCTTGGCTTGTATGACTTTGTGATAATTGTAGATGAAAGTAATGAAGGTGATGAGAAATCCTCTATATAAAACTAACCTTGGCGGTCGATTGTTGTTTAGAGAAGAATATCATGAGCATCCTAATAGTTCCATTTTACTTGCCTAATTGCATAAGTTTATTTGTATTTTTCTTGTAAACAAGTGCATTTTCGGTAGAAGCCTTGCAGTCTCCATAGTTGAGTTTGTATTATAAAGTCTGAGTGGAGTTGCAAGAAACCTCTGACGTTTGTCTAATTCTGTCTTAAAAATGCCTTGAGTTGAGGAAGTGTTAGAGTTATTGAACACTCTAATCCTCTCTTTTCTGGAAAAAACAACTTTGTAGTCTCTTATAACATGCTTGCAAGTTTCATAAGCCAAGGTAGCACTGTTGCAAACTCAAACTCGATTTCTTCACGATGCAGTTGAGAAAAAGAATCTTCGACACCATTATGAACTAGTCCTTGTTCAAGACCCTCTTTTCGAAGTTGATGAAGTTGATGATGGGTATTCAGACCAACAACCAGCATAGGAGCAACTCAGTGAGAAAGCTTCAGATTCAAGCATAGATGAAGATCAACTTCCTCTTTTCAAGCCAATGATCACACCTTGGGAAGAAATCATGAACAATAGACACATAATCGGTATTAGATATGAAAATGATGTCACCTTTCATAATCCTTATTACACCAAACCGATCCAGTTCCAAAGTGCTGGATTACTTCAAGAGAATTCATATTCACCTGCTCCAGTTCAAGAGCAGATTCTGAAATGCCAACATTGTTAGTGAGTTTTCCATATCGAATATCAATGCTTCAATCTTCTTCATTGTGAGCATTGCATAAAGCGAAATCATCCTTCATATAGGTGTTTCAAACACAAGACAACTACAAGAGTAAAGAAACACTATGGGTGGATGAATTCTTGGCGATGGTCATCAATAGTCAATAAGATATCTCATTCATACTGTATAATTCATTCTCGGGTATTGACACATCTTGCAGTGAAAGGATTTTTCGTTTTCTCACCTTGTCCCTGACAGGGGGGAACAACATCAGTGATTGATAGTCATGCTTCAAGTTTCGAAGTTTTATCAATCGATAATCAACAAGCAAGCATGATTCGGTTTGTGGTCACCCAAAACCACCGGATTGGTTTGTGGTTTTCCTCCACCACTTAGTAGAAGACATCAAATTATCGTAGACAACGATTTATGGTCATCTTTAAACCAAAATTCGAGAGCACTTCCAATTAGCAGAAGATATCAACTTCTAGCTTCTAGCTAACTTAGGAAATGTTTCGGGACCCATTGAGCCTAGAGCCAAGTTCTAGAGTTTGTGGTCATTCGTAAACCACTAGATTGGTTTGTGGTCTTCCTTAAACCACCACCACCAATTAGTAGAAGACATCAACTTTTGCTATACATTCAGTTTTTGGTCATCCCCAAAACCGCCAGATTCAGAGAGCACATTCAACCATCAACAACTGCACACTTCCAGATTTCAGCTTCCCAATTTCAGATATCAGTTCTCACTTTGGACTCACAAATACCTCTTCGGATTAAGGGGGGGAATGTTAGAAACACAATCCATTAGGGTTATGAACTTGACAGAATATGAAGAGTCAAGTTATTGTAGTGATCATAGGGAGTTCAAGAGACCTTGGAAGATGAATCCAAAGGTCATGCATATGTATATATATGTGTATCATATCGATTAATAAATGTATCTCATGTTTATCTATTTTCATGTTCTAACATAAATTATGAGCCAAATAATGGGTAAAAGTGAACAAAAGGATGGTGAAGATGCCAGAGCAATCTCCTTTCTCCTTGGTTGGACCAATGCTTTGAAAAGTTGGGTAATGGAGGAAACTAAGGAAGAAATATGCAATGTAGATTAGTAACTCCTATTTTGCGAACGAAGAAAATATCATGTAAAATAGATAGCAACAACAAATCATTAGCATACTAATCCACACTCCACATAAAAATATTTCTTGATTCTTGAAGAGAAGACATCTACATTACCAATCCTGATATTACATCCAAGAATGACAAATTTGCAAACTAGCCCTTGAAGAACAGGAAGGGTTCTCTCATATGAAGACACTTGTAACATACATGGATAAAAATGTCAAACAATCAAAACTTCTGTGGGCCATAACTAATGGTATGGAGCCCGGTTAAGGGTGAAATTGTGAAAATCATTCAAAAGGTAGTCATGGAAATACCCAATTAATATTATATCAAAATCACAAAGGATTCGGTGTAGGGATGCATGAGCAGGAATACAAATTGTTAAGCCAGGAGGAAGTGTAAAGGGGAAAAGTTGCCATTTCCAGATTCTTGCAGTTTTTGATTAGAGAATTAGTTTGAAAAGATGAGAGTTACTTTGAATTCAATGTTATCATTATTATATATTTATAGTACAAAATTTTCCTTGTTTTCCTACATATTTACCTCTGTAAGTGGCAAAAGTTGGTGCACCATGGAGAAAGGTGCACAAAATGGGTAAATTGACAATATTTAATCACCTATAACTTTCTTCTTGGTGCTCAGAATTGATAAAGAAAATAGTCATTGGAAAGATATTGGATAGGAGAATCCATATATTGACTTAGAATTTAGTTTTGAGCCAAAATATTCTTGAGGAATCAAAAAGAAGGTTTCTGGTGAACTTGAAGGACACCATTGAGAATAATGAGAACTTTAGGAAGCCATAAATTTTTGGCTAATAAATCTGATTGAAGCATGAGTATGGTCACTGGAAAGGTAATCTAGAGGAAAATATCATAGAAGTTCTAAGTTGTCTAGGGAATTATATGGTTCTCCATAAAGTGGAAAGAAAAAAGTGGAACTGGATTCCATGAACCATGTAACTATTTGATGTGAGGATTTTTATGAATAATGTCAAAATTTGGAGGAAATTTCCCAGATGATAGAGGTAAGAGCCAACAATAGGTGATTGTTAGGCAGCAAAATCCGCTAAAAATAGCAAAAACCGCCCAAATTTTTTTTTTTGGAACGCTGCACGTAACCAGGGGGGGGCATACCTGCCCCCCCCGGGACCCCCCTAGGAAAGCGCCCGACGCACATGGAAGAGCTCTAGGTGAAGGGATCGCCAGATGCATTTGTCGTATCTGACGCACCCACACACACACACATGCAAAGAATATAACACATACCCAACATTCTCCCACTTGTTGTTTTCTTTGCATCCAGGGGTCCAGGGGATTATATAGTCAATAATCTAGGGCAACAATGCCCATTGTTACTCTACACCAGGAGAAATTTTCCGTGCTCACAGACTTTGTCAATGAATCTGTAGCATTCTTCAAAGTGTCAACCTTTTCCAGCAACACCTTCTTTTCCTCAACCATGTCTCTCACAAAGTGATACTGAACATCAATATGCTTTGTCTTCGAATGATAAGCTGGGTT
>ML776880.1:728586-742801 GCA_009831015.1 Picea engelmannii | reverse complement strand
CTCCACTGCAAAATCTCCCACTAAACCTAGGTTTATCATAGACCCAAGATAAACTTGATCTATCAAGACCGAGCCAAACCCTCAGCAACAAAGGCGTCCCTCTGAAGCCAAAAATGAGCTCTGATACCACATGTAAGTTTTAAGCCTGCGAAGTAAAGCAATGCATATAGATTCTTAAGTAATACAGAAATTAATCAATGGCTCATACACAAAGTACATAGAGATTTTATACCGGAAATCCTCAACCGGGAAAACCTTTCTTATTTTCATTATATCGAATTTCACCATTCGCCATACAATATATACAATGTTTTTAGGTATTCCGTAGATACCAAAACCCTAATCCCTTAATCCGGGATTAATTTACAAATCCACTAAAAATAGCAAAAACCACCCCAAAAAAAATTTCGGAACGCTGCGCTTAACCAGGGGGGGGCATACCTGCCCCCCCTTGGGACCCCCCTAGGAAAGCACCCGTCACACACGATAGAGCTCTAGGTGAAGGGATCGTCAGACGCAGTTGTCATATCTGACGCACCCACAGACACACACATGCAAAGAATATAACACATACTCAAGAATGAAGAGTTTTGAAACTCATTATAGTTCTTATGCATAAGTATAGAGGAAAAATTGAAGTGAAACAACCTAATAATGGGAAAAAGGTGGTTGAGGTTATTAACATGGCATTGATAATAAGAAGAGGAGAAGTCCAACAAAGAGTGTTGTGTGAAGGGATTTATAGCAAGAGGATAAGATTCCAAAAAAGAGGATCATGTGTCTCTGTTATATATTAATCCTAGGGTCCATTGTAAAGGGAAGCAGGTCAATCTTGTACAGTTGGCTGAAGCATCAAAGAGATACAAAGGGAGGTGTAGGGATATATAGAAAGTGATGGAGGGTTGACAAAGGTCTAAGGAAGAGTAGAGGAATACTAGTTAATTCATCTTCTATAGAGTATGAATGGTTTTTAAAGGAAAATAAATAGAGATTCTCACATGAATCATGAAGCTAGTTGAAGAATTTCATTGCAGGCACAACGAGTTAAGGAGGATTCCATAGCTTTAAATGTAGAGATATAGTGAAGGCTACAAAGCTTGATGCAAGAGAAAGAAAAAGGATATCATGAGTTGAGGTGTGTCTAATGGAGTGGATGAGTCATATCTATGAGAAAGTATGGGAATGCATGAAGAAGGAATTTTTATGTATGATCTAACAAATTTTGTCTAAACGTAACCCAAAGAAAGAAAGATTCCTCTAATATAAGAGTGCGTAGAAAAAGTAGGGTACATGTGAAAATGTAGTAGGGTAGAATTACATTTGGAGGAGAGTGGTGTTGAGTGGCCAAGTAATGATTACTATTGAATCACTCAATGAAGTGAAGAGAGATATTTAAAATTGATCAAATCCATAGATAGAAAAACATATTAGAAAGGATGACATAAAATAAACATTTCAGAATAATCAAATGGCAGTTAATGAGAATGGTATTTCTAGAATGGTTTGGTCAAGGAAATGGGAAATGGTTAATTAGATTATAGTGCTAATACTCAGTTGGATTAGTGCATGTTATCCCACTATGAATATTGAAAATTCTAGCAGAAATATGTTGGGACATGATTCTTTGCTTAGAGGAAGCAGTTGTGAGATGGAAACAGTAGTGGATCTAGTGGCTGGAAATGTAGAATAGCCAAGTGGGGCTTGGATGGAAGGTTTAAAATAAGGGATAGTGGTGCATAGTTGAGTAGAGTGGTAGTGCACAAGACAACAGGGTTCTACATAAATTCAAGGATATCTATATACAACAACAACTAACTAAATAATTAATTAAATATGAAATATATATGCATTGGAGTGCATGATAGAATTGATGCATGATGCATACAATAAATATATAATGCATGTGCCTGAAGGATGCATGAAAGAAAAAATTCTTGGTGCATACCGATGTGAATTTGTGCATGTGGACATGCCTGAACATTCTAGTGGCATGCTTGTAGACTGGGAGTATTCTGTTGATATATATATGAAATAATTATGATATGATATTTGAATAAAACTAATGATGGATTGTGTATCCAGGAAAAATGATTATAGCATGGCTAAAAAGGATGATGATACTATTTCTTATGGTAGCCATCCATATGAAGACAAATGAATATGGTGTGAATGATGATCAAAAGGTTGGTGGAGGGAGCCTGTAAGCTTCTACAAAGTACCAATTGATCAGATAACATCAAGTAATGTAATAAAAACCATGCATGTATGATTTTGAGGTTTCTTATGATGCATAAATGCATAAGAGAGTTGAGGTAAGATTGATCTCAGTTAAGATCTCAATATTTGAATTGATGTAAAGGCAGGAGGCCTTGAGTATGCAAATAATATTTGTTGCTTGAATGCATTTATGATAAATTTGATTGCATATTGTGTTATGTTGGTTATGGGATCATAACCAAATCAAGACAAGAGACATACTTGTTGGGTTGTTATATTCTTTACAATGAAAGTCTAGTCGAGGTGAATTGACTGATGGTTGAATTCAAGGTGGATTGACAAAAGGTCAAGAGTTGAGGTAGATCGACAAGAAGTCAAAGGACGACGTTAGTTGACCTGGTAAAGTCGAAGTCGAATGCTGAGGCAGTTCGACATGGTAGAAGAATCAACAACAATTCGAAGAGTTCAACCAATAAGAGGTCAAATAGGTGGGCATGTGGCGATTGATTGAAGACCGAATGAAGGTCGACTAGTAATCGACTGGTAATCCAACTTGGAGTTGACTGTCAAAAAATACTGAGATTTATGGGATTTGTAGCCAATGATTTGCATGGATCTGTAACCATTTTTGGGCGCTAAGTATTTAGGTTTTTGCATGTTGGAAAGCCTATAAAGAGGTAAATAATAATGATAATCAATGAATCATAGGATAACCAGTCTTTAGAGAAATATTTATATGTAGGTTGTTGGTCATACAGATGTAAGCCACATTGGCTACAAGGTTGTTCTTGTGTAGGAAAGAGGGTATGATGTCGATTATGTCTTAGGTGTGGACCAAGGTTAGACATGTAACCTTTTATTCAGATCGAATAATACAACAAGAGAGAACAGTGATCAAGGAATGTTGGTTTTCTGAGTTTGGGTTTCCAAGGTAAAATCTTTGTGTGCTGTGTGATTGCTTTGTCATTTTCATTCTTGATTAAATTCTTCTTCTCTTCTACTAGGTTTAGTGTGGAAGTGTTTCTCATTTCCTGAAAAGTGGGATCATAGTGAAGTTCATCTATGAAAAGTGGAATCAAATCTTTGTTATGCTTTCACGTGTATATTAGATCTTGATTTACCAATCTTGAATCTGAGAGTTAAACCTTAGGTACAGTAAGAGTTGCAAGTCATAAATTGTGTTAAATATCGTGGTAAAGAATGGAGATCAGTTCAAGAATAGAGATAGAAAAGTTCAATGTCCAAAATTTTGAGCTTTGGAAGCTTAAAATGGAATATCTTCTTGTAGATCAAGAATAGTGGACAACGGTCTGTCCAGGTGCCCCGCCGACAGGCATGTCGATGGAAGAATGGGAGAAACTCGAAAGAAGAGAAATAAGTTCACAGGAAAGCAATGTTCATAGGACTTTTCGAGGGGGAAACCTTCAGTTGAGAAGCGCTCTATTAAAATATTATCCAAGCTAGGGTTCTCATGTCCTCGACTCCTATTTATACTAAATATGTCTATTAAAAGAAGCATCTAGAGGAAGATCCTTCTAGAAGTGAAAGCTTACATTAGGTCTTCTTACATCCGCCTTATTCTATTTTATTGAAAGGCCTTATTAATATTGGCCTTTATTACATCCAAATATATTGTTCTACCTATGTGCAGGTTAGGACCCTAACATGTCCGCCCCCTTAAAAACAACCTTGTCCTCAAGGCTTGAGATGAGGAAATTGCTGCAGAATGGTAGCTGGTTACCAAGTGGCATCTGTTGGAGTTGTATCTTTCCCCTGGACTAGCACTTCCTTGATGGTTCTTTGATGTAGGCAACGCTCACGCTGGTCCAAAACTGCTTCTGGTTGTAGCCAAATGGATCCTTCTTCAGCTAACTCGGGAAGGTTGGTTTGAATTTGGCACTTAGCTCCAATCACCTTCTTTAAGCATGAAACATGAAAAACAAGATGTAGCTTCAAATGGCTGGGAAAAGATAACTGATGGGCTACTTGTCCCACACTCTTGAGAATAGTATAAGGACCATAAAATTTGGGCGCTAGCTTCTGACAATGCTTAGCCTTGAGGGAAGTTTGTTTGTAAGGTTGCAGTCGAAGAAACACTTGATCCCCTTCTGCAAATTGAAGTTCAGAGCAACCTTGATCTGCTTGTTGCTTCATGTGATTCTGTGCCATGACCAAATTCTCTTTTAGGGTACAGAGAATATCCTCTCGAGCTGTAAGTGTTTGGTCAACCACCTGGACCTTCGAGGCACCCGGTAAGTATGAGAGAAATGAAGGTGGCTTATGTAGCTGTATGGTATGAAGGGTTGTACCACCATTCATCTAGGGTTAACCATTGAGTCCACTGATTTTGATTTTCTGAGGCAAAACACCTAAAATATGTTTCCAAACACTTGTTGACAACTTCCGTTTGGCCATAAGTCTGGGGATGATAAGCTGTGCTGAGATGCAATTCGGTGCCTTGCATATTGAACAGTTCTTGCCAAAAATTGCTTGTGAAAGTTGGGTCGCGATCAGAAACAATAGAGTGCGGCATGCCATGAAGCTTGAAGACCTGATCCATGAAAATTTGAGCCAGCATGGATGCTGTAAATGGGTGTTGAAGGGAACATAAATGAGCATACTTGGAAAGGCGATCAACAACCACCATGATGACTGATTTATTTCTCAATTTGGGTAAGATGGTAATAAAATCCATAGAGATGTCCTTCCAAATAGCAGGTGGAATCAGGAGTGGTTGTAGTGTGTCCATAGATTTGACTGTTTCTCCCTTGTTGCATTGACACACATCACATTCAGTGACAAAATTACGAATGTCCGCTTTCCTACCATCCTAGAAAAAGGAATGTTTGACCCTGTCATAGGTTTTCGTGAACCCGGAGTGCCCTGCTATGGGTGTAGCATGAAGCTCAAAAAGTACCGTGGATTTAAGATTTGATCGTTTACTTAAATACAAACGACCTTTGTATCGAATTTCATCATGGAGCCAAGAGTACCCTGGGGAAGTTGGAGCATTGGACTGCAATTGTTGGATTAGCTGCGAACTTTTGGGATCTTGTAGCCATTCCTGGCGAACAGCTTGGGGCCAATATGGTACAATGAATGAAAGAAAAAAAAGGGATCCTTCATCTTCATATTTGTGGGAAAGTGCATACACAACCATATTGCCTTTGCCTTTCTTGTAAATGATCTCATAATCATATCCAAAGATCTTAGTCACCCATTTTTTTTGTTTTGGGGAGGAAATGCATTATTCCAGAAAATACTTGAGGCTTTGATGGTCTGTCTTAATTTGGAAACGTTGCCTCAATAGATAAGGGCGCCACAGATCAACGACATGTAGAATAGCCAACATTTCCTTTTCATAGATGGATTTGCCCAGATTTCTTTCAGATAGTTGCTTGCTGGTAAAGGCCAAAGGTCGACCCTCTTGCATAAGGTCAACACTAATTCCTTTCCCTGAGGCATCACATTCCAACACAAAGGTCTTTGTGAAATCGGGAAGGGCGAGGAATGGAGTGGTGCACATGGCCATTTTCAAGGTTTTAAAAGCTTGAGCAGCGTCTGGAGTCCAAGTGAAAGAGTTCTTTTTGAGGAGAGTAGTGAGAGGTGCTGCAATCTTCCCATAATTCTTAACAAACTTGTGATAATACCCTGTTAAGCCCAGAAATCCATGCAATCTCTTAAGATTCTTTGGGTGAGGCCAATATTGCATAGCTTCAATCTTTTTAGGATCCACCCTGACACCATCCTTGCCAATCAGATGACCCAAGTATTCTACTTCTGAGGTGCCAAAAACACATTTAGATTGTTTAAGGAAAAGTTGGTGCTGAGAGAGTAGATGGAGAACTCTATCCACATGAGAAAGATGGTCTGTCTAGGTTTTGCTATAGATGAGGATATCATCAAAGAAAACTAAGAAAAAATGGCGGAGAAAAGGACGAAATACATGATTCATGAGGCGTTGGAAGGTGGAGGGGGAATTACACAAGCCAAAGGGCATGACCAAAAACTCATAGTGGCCCTCATGAGTTCTAAAGGTAGTCTTGGGAATGTCTGCCTCTTTCATACGTATCTGGTGGTAGCCCGAATGAAGATCAAGTTTAGTGAAGAATTGGGTGCCACTCAATTCATCCAGGAGGTCATCAATGACAGGAATGGGGAATTTGTCTTTGATGGTAAGTTTGTTGAGGGCACTGAAGTCAAGACACATTCACCAAGAAACTTCTTTATTTAGGACCATGACCACAGGAGAAGAGTAGGGGCTCGTACTAGGGTGAATAACGCCTACATTAAGGAGTTCCTGGACCATTTTCTCAATTTCATTTTTTTGGGAAAAGGGGTGACGATATGGATGGATATTGGGAGGAAGGCTTCCAGGCACAAGGGGAATGGAATGATCATGAACACCATGGGAAGGAGGAAGTCCTTGGGGAGTGGAAAAGACCAATTGATGTTTAGAAAGGATGGCTTGGAGGTTTTGAGGGACTGAGGGTGTCTCTGTTGCTTGTATGGAATGGAGTTGGGTGATAACACCAGAATGACCTTTTTTGAGTATGTTTTCCATGCGATGGGAACTAATGATCTCAGGTGATCCGACGATGATGCCTTGGAACTTATATTGGTGGCCTTCCTGGTCGAATTGCATGGTTAAGTCTTTAAAATCCATGAGAATGGGACCTAAAGTCCTTAGCCAGTCTGCACCCAACACAATGTCACAACCTCCCATGTCGATAGAAAACATATGGGATTTGAGGTGGTAGTCACCAATTTGGATACGTACATTTTCACAACGCCCTCTACATTTCATGGAACCACCATTGGAAATCATGATTTGGAAATTATTGATGGAATGGATGTAGCAATGAGTTTCTTGGGCAATGTGGCGATGAATAAAATTATGGGTGCTGCCACTATCAACCAGAATGATGACCTTCCGATGCTTGATGTAACTGATTAGCTTGAGGGTTTGGGGAGCAGAGAAGCTAGTGAGAGCATTGAGGGAAATGACCGGTTCTACTTCGGGAGGGTCTGAGGGAGGGGTTATGTTAGTGGATTCAGATGACTCAGACACAAGGGGAGTTTATACATCCTCTTCCGAAATATCCTCTGAGATGGCCATAAAATGATTTTTTTCTTTACACTTGTGGCCTGGGAAATATTTGTCATCACAGTTATAACAAAGGCCTTTAAGTTGGCATTCAGCCATTTCAACCCTGGTCAATTTTTGGATCTTTAGTGGAGTAGAGGGAGTAGTGGGATTTACTGGTTTAGGGCGAGGGATAAAGGAGGGTTTTCGGTTTTGAGAAGATACAACTTATCGTGCTTCTTTATTTCTTTTAGTAGCCTCCACCAAACTTTGAGGTCGAGCCATGAGGACATGGGCCCAAATATCATCCTTGAGGCCGTTGATAAAACACTCTCGGAAAAAGGCATCATACATGCCCTTTGTTCTAAAAGACAGGCGCTCAAAGGCAGCTATAAAATCGTCCACTGTTCCTAATTGTTTCAACTTTTTCAAATGACCCAAATGGTTGGTGTCAGTGTCAAAGCATTCATAAATCTCTGCCACAAAGTGTGTCCAAGCAATATACCCTTGATGAGAAGTTTTTCTCCATCGCCACCATTTCCAACGTTCTTGATCTAGATGGAGAAAACCATACCGGAGTTTGTCCAAGTCATCTGTAATGCCATATAAAGAGAAATAATGTTCCATTTGGGTTACCCAACCAGTGGGGTTCGAGCCATCAAATTTGGTCACATCCACCCGTGGAAGGCGCATGTCATGTTGAAAGTGATGGTTATGAACGTTATGGGAATGAGAGGAATGGTCACCTTCAGTATGCGGAGGTGAGGAAGAGGAAGGGTTATCTGTAGGGATATGCAGTTTGGTGCAGAGTGCTAAAAAGACAGATTCAAGCTGGGTGGTGAGGTCTTGCTTGATTTCCTCCATTGAGGACTGCATGGTTGTATTGATGGCGGCAACATTGGCACTGCATTGTTTCACTTCTTGTTGGGTCTCGATGAGACCAGATTGCAAGGTGTTTAAGCGAGCTTCCAAGTCTTGGCTACGGGTATGGGCCATGAGGATCTTGGGGGAACTGAAAAGGGGCAGGCGAGGTCAAAATTTTTTGCCAAAAAATGATATGGATGAATGTGATAAGGGTGAAGATATGAATCCAATGGAATAGGTCTCAAATAATGGTGAAAAGCTTTCTTTTTTTTACACCTGCGGAGTTATACTACGGTCTGAAGAATACTGCTGTGATTTGGCAACCTGAACACAGTTGCACGATAATAGATCTTGTCTTTTTTAATTTGTTTATGTTTCTGTCCCCAAGGGTTAGGTATTCAAGGGCTCTACAGACAAGGGTTTGCCCTGTGCTATAGCTCTCTGATATACGTGCGGGGTCCAATAGTAGTACTTGGCCCAATATCTCAGGGCACTAACTAAGGAGGATAGACTGTACCCTTAGCCGTACTACCCGACTACCCAGGTACTAGAGAGTATCTTCTTGAGTGTTGTTCTCAGTGACACTATATAATTTAGGCGGTCGATCGGTTTATCTAAAGAGAGCTTCAGGTAATCTAGGTCGATCCGTACACAGGTGATGTCTGATGCACTACCACTTGAAGGGGTACCAATAGGGGTTACAAGGGTGGCCAACAGATGTGAGCTTAAGAACCAATTTTATTTCCTGCGTGTATGAATCCCTCAACCGAGGGTTTATGCGCATAACAACAAATCTCTATGGATTAAAGACGCCAGAATATGTCTCTACCTTGAAAAAAAATTTAACCCACGCTTTTTGCGAAGGAAAGTGCTATGATACCACTTGTAATATATTAGATATAAAAATTATGCAGAACATAAATAAAATGCTAGTAATGGTAGAATAACAACAATATAACCAGAACAATCACCACAATAACACTGCAATGATATAAGCACAACAATAGAAATAACACTTTGATTCTGAAAGCAACGTTCACAGGCCTCTTCGAGGGGGCAACCTCTAGTTGAGAAACACTCTATTACAATATTATCCAACCTAGGGTTCTCATACCCTTGACTCCTATTTATACTAAATATGTCTATTAAAAGAAGCATCTAGAGGAAGATCCTTCTAGAAGCGAAAGATTCTATTAGGTCTTCTTACATCCGCCTTATTCTATTTTACTGAAAGGACTTATTAATATTGACCTTTATTACATCCGAATATATTGTTCTACCTATGTGCGGGTTAGGACCCTAACAAAGAGTATAAGCCTATTATGTTCTTTTCCATACTACTCAGATAACTTAGTCATGGATATATGGAGTAATACAAACACAATAGTGCTAGAAGACGTGGTTTCTCCTCTACTATCAGAAGAAATGATAAGAAAGAACATGGAAGGATCGACTGAATATGATTTAGTGGTGAGAGGTCGACCGATTGAAAGAGATAAAGGAAAATTATCTAGTATAAATTCTAAGTCGAAGGGTAGATCTAAATCCCCGGTTCAGTCGACAAGAATATGCTGGAAATGCGGTAAAGATGGGAATTAAAAAAGGAATGTAATTCAAGGGTGATGGAAGTCAGTACAAGATCCAACGAAAAGCAGTCGAATGAGAGAAAGATGACCCCATATAAGGGAGTTGATGTGTACCTAGCGTGACCCATACACTATCGAATCAAGGTGTTTGGTTGATCGACTCAGAAGCATCCTATAATATGACACAACATAGAGAATGGTTCTGCGAGTATGAATGATATGATGGAGATGATGTGTTCTTGGGGTATGACTCAACAACCAAAATTGTTGGATGAGGAAGAGTTCGATTGATACTGTAGGATGGGAGGAAAAGAACCCTTCCAAGTGTGCTACACATTTTGGGTTTGGAAAGAAACTTGATATCTGTCAGCAAGATGAGTGATGCTAGAGTGCACACTTTGTTTTCGAATGATTCATGTAAGATGGTTAGAGGTGCAATGGTATTAATGAAAGGAGTTCAGATTGGAACCATATACAAGCTATTATGTAATGTTGACTCAACTGGATACAACAACATCGTTGTTCTTGAAGGTGTCTCGACTTTGACTCAACGCGACTTGACTCAGGATGAGTTGGTATAAACCGACTTGACAAGACATGATAAAATCAACCCGACCATGGTATGGAATGAGAGGATGGGACACATTGGAGAAAAGGGACTTTGAGCCATGCACAAGAAAGGTATGGTCGAAGGTTTTCCTGAATGATTGGATTATGGTTATTATAAAGTTTTTACATTTTTTTCCCTTCTATGTAGTGCTTGGAATATCAAATCTAACTTATATAAAATTATACGCAAATTAAACACAATAATTTGCATCCTTTAACTAATAAGATAAAGATAGATTAATTCTAATTGCATAGTCTACAAAATAGAGTGAGTGGTTAGAGTATTACCTGAATGATATAGAGATCAACTCCCTGAAAAGAGAATGAAGAGCCCTTGTGCTCCAATATTTTATCCAGATGACCACAACAAAGTGTGGGGGACAACTCTCCTACCAACCAACCCCTCAGTCAATACAACTAAGGGCCCACTGAGCCTTCAATCATCCTCCTATGCTAGCCTCTGATTCCTCAACTCAAGATTTTCCTTTAGACAAAATCTCCTCCACTCCCTTCTCATCCATTAAATATAACCAATCCATGCAAAAAGAACCATGCATACGTTCCACTTTTCATCATATAGTTTTTTTTTTTAAATTTTCTTCATTTAGATTTTCCATTAGTTACAATTAGTAATTTCTATTTTATTTTTATCATTTTTTCTTCTAGTATATTAGTTGAATGGTAGTGATTATTATCATGCTTTATTTATTTATTATCTTATTTATTATTTTCTTAAATTTTTATTATTTTAAATCCATTTATGATTTTATTCCTCTAGTATTTAATATTTGTTATTAAGTATATGACATTACATACTTTCCCCTTCAAGGAACTTCATCTCAAAGTTAACATTTATTATGTTTCTTATAGGTGTATATTTATTTATTTATTATTATTCTTATTAACTTTATTCCTATATCTTCACATCAACCTCTAATGTAACTAGTATAAGAGCCACCCAAGTGACCACAACAAGCATTGAAATCCACATCACCACTTCGGGGAAGTGCAAGTACTCTCTACACATATTCCCATTTTTGGTACTAGGAATAGATCCAATTGATCTGACCAATGCCCCAAGGCCGAAGTAGGCATATGGTTTTGTACACTACTCATGTACCCTAGATATATTGAAAGTTTGACCTAAACTTCCTCCAAAAATCCTACTAGGTACTCAGCCCCATGCATTGAATTCCAACCACACAAATCCACCGACGAGTAATACTCCATCCATTCTTTTGGACTTTGTCATCACAAATCCAATATCAGGCACTCTATCCTTCTCAAGGATGGTACCATGTCCCATAAAACAATATACAAGGAAAAATAACCATTGGCATAGTTTCGTTGACTGACTTGTCCCCATACCATAAGATATCACTTGTAGATATTCCCCTTCGTAGGTATCGACTCCCACAAGATCATTGAATGAATAAACCATATTATCCCATTGTTAGATTTTGTGTCAATCACTGCCTCAAAACGTGAAACCAATGCATTAGTTATAAACATAACATCATCATCTCATAGAAAAATAATTTACATGGATATTGTCACATGTCCTCGTTATCATAATAAGGCACCACATGCCCACACATGTCATCATAAAACATCTTATCCTTAAAATTTCACACAATTAAATCATGACATCCCATCATAAGATATTGTCATAAGGAGTGTAACCTCAACACATTTTTATCAAATATATAACATCTCATTAACATAATAAAGGAAACCTCATGTTAACATATTATCATATGTAAATGCCTAAAGTGTCCTTAAGATAGAATAACAAAATCAATAGAAAACCAAACATATAAGAAGGTTAATGATCAAAAAAGTATCCATAGAAGGTTAAGAACAACTCAAAACTCGCAGAGGAAACTCAGGATGCTCAAAATGGCCTCAACAGACAGAGAAAGGGAAATAATTCAAAGTTTCCAAAACTCAGTGAAAATGACATTATCACGAAGAGCGCATCGCAATATTTCTAATGACGTAAACGACTCATCAAACAAAGTTACATATTGAAAGATATTCACGATCAAAGTTTGGTCAACCTAGCCTAGTCAACAGGGGATGAGTCAACATTCGTATTGTTGACATCATCATCTGTACGGATGATGAAAACATCTGTACAACACACATGGAAGGAGAAGAAGGTGACATGTTCCATGTTGACGTCAACATGGTGATGTGGCAGCACCAGAGGCTACCACGTGTCACCAATTTTTGGCACTTTCGGATCGATCCGTGGACCAATAGGATCATGCCATGTGGCAGTTTGTATGGTCTATACGGTGAAGTGGCATGATTAAATGGCACTAACATGGAAGAGGATTACGTGTCCGAATGGGAGGCTTCCATGTGGACCAATCAGAGGCTTCCATGTGGCAGGCGACAAAAGCACAATGACAGCCCAAAACCAAATTTTGAAAAAAATTAAAGATTGGTAGGATTCTAGTTGTTGGGATTCTGGATAGTGCCATTGCTAAAATTGGTAGAGCAATGTATTGTATACATATGTTACAAAAAATCCCAATACAAAAGGGGGAGGTGCGCGGGTTTGACCCCGAGACCTTCTCCCCACTATACGCCTTAACTTTCATGCCCAAACCAACGGGCCAACGACCATGCTTTGTAATAATCGCTGTGGAAATTACTTAAATGTTGAGTCCGCCAAGCCCTGGAGAGGAGGCACATGTGCAGTACAACCTTGGGCACATTTTTCAATGCAGTACAGTCATTAATTGCAAGTTGCAGAGGGGAACAAAAAATGAGACAAATTTCTTCTTGGGCCTAGGAGTGCCAGAGTCGGATTGAGGCGTGGAAACAATCATTTTTGGGTGATTTGATGCCACGAATTCCATGGTACTGTCTGTTTTATGATATGAGCATTATTTCTACAACTTGATCTTAGAATGAGGTATACTTATGTATTTTTCCAAATTATTTTACTGAGTTAATGAAAGAGCTAACCCTTTTGAGAGAATCACCCTGAGATGTAGTCCACCAGGGAAAAACTCCATTATCAAGTTTTTGTGTTCAAATTTGATGCTTATGTCTCTTCATTATTGATATTTTCCTTCTTTAATGGTGCACTTTAATTTATTCTCATTTAATGCAATTCTTTATAAGTCACTCGATGAAAAGATCCCGTATCATATTGGTATCAGAGTAGTTGTATTTGACTTGTATTGTTGAGTGTGAATGCTTACTAGGGCCAAGCATAAGCAAGGTGAAGGAACTCTTAATATTTTCAATCCCAAAGTTGGCCGTGCATCCCGAAGGAAGAAAATGGTAGAAGAAGACAAACATCATGAACAGGAGAAAAAATTTCATATGGTATTTTATCGCATGTCAGAAATGGTCGAACGAATGTATGGAGATTACGAGAAGAGGATGAAGAAGAAAGGGAAGAAAAAGGAAGCACATGATGATGATGATGCTTCAATAAACCAAGGGGATGGAGGAGATCCTCCTGATCCTCCATCTTCACCTTCAATTTCTAGTTCTTCTTCCTCTGAGCATTTGATGCAGGAGCATCGCTCACCTATCAAGCGAGCCAGCGCGTGGAGCAAGGAGAGACCAGCTGGACATCGCCAACATTCAAATTTTGGAATCATTACAATATGGCTGCGCCAAACATTAAACGTTGATGTGATGAAGCGCATTTGTACATGTAACGGACCTTGAGCAGATAAGCTCTTGTCCTTAGGTAGCTGAGGCATTTACTTAAGTTTAATGCAGTTAGATAGGATAATTAAGTCTAGATTAGACAGTCACCTTTCGAGAGGGAAAACGGAGTATAGACACCCTCCCTTGTATCATTGTAAAAAGAACATTTCATAAC
>ML776880.1:712697-723267 GCA_009831015.1 Picea engelmannii | reverse complement strand
CATTTCCTCGTACCCGAGGTAGAGGAAGAGGCAGAGGAGGAGTCATCACATGTTTTACATGTGGGAAAGATGGCCACAAAGCCGTGGACTGTCCAGAGAGAAAAATAGACAGAGGAAACGCTCATGTTGCTGAGGCACAGAGGCGTGATGCTGAAGATGAGGACGCTGGAAGTGGGAAGTCACTGACAGTGAATAAGGTTCTCTTGAAACCCGAGAAGGAGATGGAGGACACAGCGCAGAGATGCAGACTGTTCTAGACGACTTGCAAGACCTAGGGATGGAAATGCAAGGTTATAGTGGACAGTGGGAGCACAGATAATCTCGTTTCGACCTAGATGGTGGAGAAACTGGAGCTGAAAACGAACAAACACCCGAGCCCATACAAAGTGACATGGTTGCAGAAAGGACACCAGGTATGTGTTACAAAGCAATGCTTGGTAAATTTTAAAATGGGTGAATATAGAGATGAGATCTTGTGTGATGTCATTCCTATGGATGTCTGTCATGTTTTATTGGGGAGACCATGGCAGTATGATAGACATGTGGTTCATGATGGGATAATGAACACATACACCTTGGAGAAGGATGGAAAAACACATACACTGCTTCCGGGGAAGGATAAGAAGGTGGAGCCGGAAGTAACCAGTACCATACTTCTCATGAGTGGGAAATAACTTCTCACAGAGCTGGAGAAGGATGAGAATCCACAATTCTTTGTTGTCAGGAAACCGAGGATTGTCCTGACAAGCACAAGAGTGGACGACTTACCAGAGGAGATTCAGTAACTGCTGGGAGAGTTTGCTGATATCATCGTGGACGAACTACCTCGTTCGTTGCCACCGATGAGGAGTGTGAGTCATCATATTGACCTCATACCCGGAGCAAGTTTGCCAAATAAGGCAGCGTACAGGTTGACACCTCAAGAGAATGAGGAAGTCAAGAGGCAGGTTCAGGATCTGCAGGATTCATCATACTTTTCTCTTGTTTAAACCCACTAGTCTTGATGAAGTTTGTGTGCAAGCCACTCACAGAACATGGGAAAACATGTTCAAGAAGATCTCACGAAGAAACCTTCCAATCTCCCACATAAATATTTCAAGAAGTTTAAAAGGAAGGACAAGAATATCGCCACAGTGACGAGAGAAGGAGGAAATCCAACTTGCACTCATTGTAAGAAAATTGGTCACGATGAAGAACACTGTTGGAAACTGCATCCAGAGAAGAAACCGAAACAGTTCGGTGGAAAGGGGAAGACAAAAACCGTTGCTATAGTGCCAAAAGATCTTGGTTCCGATTCAGGAGATGAAGGAAACATCACAATGGTTGGAGTACAAGGTAAATATTCCCTTCATGCTAGTTCAATTTCCAATAATGAATCTCATGATTATGAATGAAAGAGGAAGGAATTATTTCACATAAGAGTTGTATATAAACACACTAATATAGATACATTATTTGATCCGGGTTCCCAAGTAAACTTAATATCTGAAGCACTTGTCAAGAAGATGGGTCTTGAAACAAAACCACATCCGAAGCCTTATCCTCTTGGTTGGGTATGTGGTAAAGAAAAACTTAATGTCACCAAACAATGTAGGGTCAAATTTGCTATTGCTTCAAATTTGATTGATGAAGTGAATTTGGATGTTGTACCACTTGATATATGTGGCATAGTGTTTGGAAGTACTTATCTTTATGATAGAAAAGTAGTATTCTTTTGTCATGAGAACAAATACCACCTTACTAAGGGTGGAGTGGAATATATTGTTAGAGCTCACAACATGAGGGTAAATACAACACTTGTTAGTGCAGGGAAAATGAAAAGACTCATAAACACTAATAATAGATATGTACTCATGGTCATAAGAGAGAAAGATGTCGGGACATCCAATGCTTTCCAAGGATGTGATCCTTCTCATAAAAAGGAATTAATTGATATTGTTTCTAAGTATGATGATATTTTTCAGGAACCATATGGATTACCTCTTAAGAGGGAAATCCAAAATGAGATACATCTTCAACAAGATTCTCCTCTTCCTAATGTGGGCATATATAAGATGTCAGTTGTGGAGATGACAGAGATAAAGAAGTAGGTACAAGGCTTATTGGATCAAGGGGCCATCAGGCCCAATTCATCTCCTTGTGGTTCTCTGATCGTGATGGTGCCAAAGAAAGATGGCACATGGCGAATGTGTGTCGATTACCGGGCCTTAAATAAAATCGATACCCTCTTCCTCGTATAGATGATTTAATTGATTAGTTGAAGAATGTTGTTTATTTCACGAAGTTGGATTTGCATAGTGGATACCATCAAATCAGGGTCGCAGAACAGGATGCATGGAAAACTTCCTTTAAAAACAAACATGGATTGTTTGAGTAGTTAGTTATGTCGTTTGGGCTTTGTAATGCTTTGAAAACTTTCATGTGTGTGATGAATGATGTATTTAGGCCTTTCCTAGATGACTTTGTGATTGTGTATTTAGACGACATTCTTATTTTAGCGGGACTTGGGATGAACATGTGAGTCATGTAAAGAAAGTATTGGATACTTTGAAAAGGGAAAAGATGTATGTAAAATTGTCTAAATGTGAATTTGGCAAGACTTCACTTGTGTACTTAGGTCATATTGTAGGAGGAGGACAATCAAAATTTGACTCTTCCAAAATTTATGTAATTGTAAATTGGCCTGAGCTAAAAAGTGTAACTGAAGTCTGAAGATTCTTGGGTGGTGTCCAATATTAGAGGAGGTTCATTTCAAAGTTCTCTTTTATAGAAGATCCTTTGCATGCCTTAACCAGTGCGAAGAACACTTTTCAATGGGAAGGAAAGAAACACAAATCTTTCAACACTTTGAAGGAGAAGATCAGTAACACACCAGTACTAGCACTGCCGAATCTTCAACAACCTTTTTAGATCAATACATGTGCCAAAAAATATGCCATGGGTGTAGTATTGATGAAATATCATAAGCCTATCTCTTACCACTCTAAATTTTTTAACCAAGATGTTGTTAACTATCCTACATATGATAAAGAGTTGTATGCATTAGTTCAAACCATAAAGAAATGGAAGCACTACTTGTTAGGGAAGGAAACAATCATACATACAGATCACCAAACCTTACAGTATCTTCAAGCACAAACCAAACTGCAACAATCTCGACACTACAGATGGATGGGTTTTCTACAACATCATTTGGAAATCAAGTGCAAAAAGGGTGCATGTAACAAGGTATTCGATATGCTTTCTAGACCTCCTATTGTTGCTTCTATGTTTTTAAAGAATACTTCTTTATCTCATGATAGCTATGTAGAAAAATATGCCATCGATGAAGATTTTAAAGAAGTATATGAGAAGCTAACCCATGGTGCACATGTAGAGAACTATTGTCTGCAGGGAAAACTACTATACCATATTGGAAAGCTATGTATTCCTACAAGTTAACGAGTCCATGTAATACGATAAGTGCAAACTTCTCTTGTGTCTGGGAATTTTGGGGTAGGAAAAACTATGGCTCATTTGCATAAGTTTTGTTACTTTCCTCAAATGAAAGTAATTGTAACTAAATATGTAAAGGGGTGTGTGATGTGTTCTACTTGTAAACCCACTAATAGAAAACTGAGGCTATACTCACCACTTCCTGTTCCATACCATCCATGGGAAAGTATCTCCATGGATTTTGTAGGGGGTTTACCAATGACCAAAGGGGGTCATGACTATTTGTATGTTGTAGTGGATAGGTTCAACAATATGTGTATCTTGATGCCATGTAAAAAGAAGATCACTGCCGAGCAAACTGCTAATATCTTCTTTCAGTATGTTTGGGTTCACTTTAGGTTACTTACATTCATTGTCTCAGATCAAGATACTCGATTCCTTGGGGATTTTTGGACTAGCTTATGGAGAATGATGGAAACCAAATTGAAGAGGACCACTGCTTTCCATCCATAGATCGACAGACAAACAAAGGTGGTAAACAAAACAATGGTACTTTTTCTTCGAGGCTACTACAAGAATAATACCAAGTTATGGGATGAACATATACCCTATGTACAACATGCTTATAACTGATATTTACATTCCTCCACTCAGAGTTCACCTTTTGACACATATTTTGGGTACCTACCGAAGGTTCCTTTGGACTTGATGTATGGGAGAGATGTCGATTTGAATGAAGAACAAAAAGGGGACAGAGCCCGCAAGTTCATCCAAAGGATCCAGCATGTGCACTAGGTAGTCAGGGAACAATTAGAGAAAATTCAAGCACAATATAAATATCGGCATGACAAGCACATGGTTGATCATCAGTTCCAGGTTGGAGACCGTGTATGGCTTCACATCAACAAGGAGAGATTGGAGGGTGAAGAAAAGAAACTCAAGACCATTCGTTATGGACCCTTCACTATCTTGGAGAAAAGTGATACCAATGCTTTTAGTTTGGATCTTCCACCTTATATGCAGATTTACTCAGTTGTGAATGTAGAGAGCCTGAAACTTTTTTAGCCTCCCATGATCATGGATCAGGATGAGGAAGTTTCAATACCTTCGATTGATGAGTTTTCACCTGAGTACTTGGATGAGTTACAAGAAGATAGCTTTCTGGATAGAAGGATGATGACTTCATGTAGGGGTGATGTTGATTATCTTTGAGTAGGCTTAAAGGGCACACATCCAAGCAAGGCAAAGTGGATAGAGAAAGATAAAGTGAGGGGACTCTTCCCTCACTTACTTGTTGATCGATGAAATCTTTTGGTGGTCCAAAATCTCTCAGTGGGAAGGAGTGATCCAAAAAGGATCTAGAGAAGGCTAAGAACAACTCATAACTCACAAAGGCAACTCATGATGCTCAGAATGGCCTCAGCAGTCAGAGAAAGGGAAAAAATTCAAAGTTCCCAAAACTCAATGAAAATGAAATTATTGTGAAGAGCGCGTCGCAAGATTTCTAATGACGCAAATGGATCGTCAAGTAGAGTTACAAATTGAAATATATTCAAGGTCAAAGTTTGGTCAACCTAGCCCAGTCAGCAGGGGATAAGTCAACATCCGTACTGCTGACGTCAACATCCATATTGATGACGTCAACATCCATAAAAAACACGTGGAAGGAGAAGAAGGTGACATGTGTCATGATGATGTCAGCATGGTGATGTGGAAACACCATAGGCTGCCATGTGTCACCCAGTTTTGGCACTTTCAGACCGATTTGTAGACCAATAGGATAGTGCCACGTGGCAGTCTATACAATGATGTGGCATGATGATATGGCATAATGACATGGAATGATGATGTGGCATTGACATGGAAGAGGAAGAAGTGTCTGAATGGGAGGTTTCCATGTGGTAGGCGACAAAAGCACAATGACAGCCCGAAACCAAATTTTGAAAAAAATTAAAGATTAGCGGGTCCACCAAATATGGCCGCATTCTAGTCGTTGGGATTTTGGAGAGTGACACCACTAAAATTGGTGGAGAAACATATTCTATATATATATATATATATTACAAAATGTATTACAAACAAACCCAAGCCAAAAGGGGGAGGCCCGCGGGTTTGACCCCGGGACCTCCTCCCCATTATACGCCTTAACTTTCATGCCCAAACCAATGGGCCAACAACCATGCTTTGTAATAATCACCACATAAATTACTTAAATGTCGAGTCTGCCAAGTCCTGGATAGGAAGCACGTGTGTGGTACGAACTTGGGCACATTTTTCATTGCAGTACAATAATTAATTGTAGGTTGCAGAGGTGCACAAAAACTAAGACAAATTTCTTCTTTGGCCTGGGAATGCCAGAGTCGGATTGAGGCGCAGAGATAGTCATTTTTGGGTAATTCGACGCCATGAATTGAGTGATGCTATCTGTTTTCTGATCTGAGCATTATTTCTGTAGATTGATTTCAGAATGAGGTATACTTATATATTTTTCCAAATTATTTTATAGAGTTAATGAAAGAGCCTACCAATTTGAGAGCAGGACCCAGAGACGTACTCCACCAGGGACACAATACGTTATCAATTTTTTTTGTTCATATTTGATGCTTATGTCTCTTCATTATTGAGATTTTCCTTCTTTAATGGTTCACTTTAATTTATGTTCATTTAATGCAATTCTTTATAAGTCACTCGATCAAAAGATCCTAGATAAGTTAAGGTGTTGAGAACTGAGAACGCTGGTGAATTCCGTGGAAAAAAAATTGATCAATTCTGTAATAAGTGTGGCATATCATGCCAAAATTACTTCCCATATAATCCACAAAAAAAATGGAGTTGCTGAGAGAATGAACAAAAAATTGATGGATAAGGAAAGGAGCATGCTCAGTGGTGCTGGGATCACACAAGAATTATGGGAGGAAGCAATTGACACTAGAAGATATCTGGTGAATATGTCTCCTTCGTCGACGCTAGTCAACAAAAATCCACATGAGGTATGGTCGGGTAAGAATCCTTCGGTTGCACATATCAAAGTATTTGGATGTCATGCATTTGTGCATGTTCCCAAGGAAAAGAGGAGCAAGATAGATAAGAATGCAAACAAATGTATTTTCATTGGATATAAAGAAGGAATGAAAGGATATAAGCTCTGGGATCTTGCATCAAGGAGAAAAATCTACAATCGAGATGTGGTCTTCAAAGAAGTTGGAGGTAATTCTGAGCCTGAGGAAATTGTTTAGAATGAGAATAATCCTAAGATGATACGGTTGAATTGAGGAACAAAGAAGATGATTAAGATGAGACGAATTAATCTGAGGAAGAGGTGGAACGATAAACTCCAGTGGTAAGGAGGCTAGAAAGAGTAAGAAAACTGATCGAAAGGTATAGTCCACCTGACTTCCATTTCACATTCATTTTAACTTCCATCAAAGATGATCCCAAGTCAGTCGACGAGGCAGTCAAATCGACAGAGGGTAAACTCTAGAAGGACACCATGGTCAAAGAGATGGAATACTTGCACCAGAATGGGACATGGGATTTAGTCAAATTACCTAGTGGAAGAAATCCCCTTGGTAGAAAATGGGTATTCAATAAGAGTCGAGAAGTTCAAGTATCGAATGGTATAGAAAGGTTATTCCCAAGTCAAGGGAGTCGACTTCGGTGATATTTTTTCCCTTGTTGCAAAATTAACTTCCATTAGAGTACTAATGTCTCTAGCTATAAAATTCTATCTGGAAATATAATAGATGGATGTGAAGACAACGTTCCTACATGGGGACTTGGAATAAGAAATCTACATGAAACAACCTAAAGGATTTGTAGTAAAGGGAAAGAAAGAGTTGGTGTACAAACTGAAAAGATCCATTTATGGTCTAAAGAAATCACCAAGGATGTGGTACCAGAAGTTCGACACATACATCCTTAGTTTGGGATTTGTGAGAAGCAAAGCTGATCACTGCATATATTCCGAGGAATAAGGTGAGCATTTCATATATGTAGCTTTGTATGTCGATGACATGTTGCTAATTGAAAACAACATGGATGCAATAAAGGAGGTGAAGAAGAAACTATCCTCCAAGTTCGACATGAAGGATCTTAGTGCAACTAACTTCATTCTTGGAATGGATATTAAGAGAGATCAAGCCGCTAGAAATAGCTTGTTGAATCATATGATTTATATTGAAATATTTATGAAAACGTTCAACATGCAGGATTGCAAACCGGTGAAGGTGCCAATTCATGTGGGTGCAAGGTTAACTACCGAACAATTTCCAAAGACACAAGAAGAAATAGAGGTCATGGCACATGTTCCCTATGGAAGTGCTATTGGTAGTATAATGTATGTGATGGTCTACGCTTGATCATATATTTCCCATGTAGTGGGAGTGTTGAGCATGTATATGTCGACACTTGGAAAGGATCATTGGACATATGTCAAGAGAGTATCCAGGTATTTGTGTGGAACGAAAGATTATTCTATATGCTAGCAAGGAAAACCTGGAAGTGACAATGGTAAAGTAAATGTACATGGATTTTTTGATGTCGAATGGGTTGGAGATTTGGATCGACAGAGGTCGAACAAAATATATGTCTTCAAGATGTTTGGTGGAGCAATAAGTTGGATGAGTAAGCGACAAGAGGTCATAGCCTTGTCAAGAACAAAATATGAATAATGGTGGCCACTCATGGAAGCAAAGAAGCAGTATGCTTGCAAAGGTTGTGTTCAGGAATTAGGTTTGAGCAGAGATCTATGAAGGTAAGTTGCGACAATAAAAGTGCAATATTTCTGGCAAAGAACCCTAGTTACCATTCAAAGACTAAGAAAATTGATGTACAATACCATTTCGTAAGAGATATGGTGGAAATTAACAAGGTGCTATTAGAGAAAGTAGACACATTGGAAAACATAGCAGACTTGTTGAACAAGTCTATGAGTGTTGTGAATTTCTCTTGGTGCAAAGAGGAAATGGGAATTACTTCCCTGGGTCTGTGAACGAAAGTTCAAAAATCTCCTGGTTTCAACAAAGAAGACAACAAGTGGAAGAATTTTGGGTTGTTATATTATTTGCAGTGAAATTCTAGTCGAGGTGAATCAATTAATGACCAAAGTCAAGGTGGATCAACAGTAGGTTGAGAGTCGAGGTAGATCGAAAAAAATTCAAAGGTCGAGGTTAGTCGATCAGGTAAAGTCGAAGTCGAAGTCAAAGACCGAGGTGGTTTGACATGGTAGCGACATCGACATCAAGTCGAAGAGGTCAAACAACAAGAGGTAGATATGCGAGCTTGTGGTTATTGACTGAAGAATGAATGAAGGCCATCTGGTAATCCGACTTGGGGTCGACTATAACAAAATCCCAAGATTTGTGGGATTTGTAGCCAATGATATGCATGGATCTATAACCATTTTTGGGTGCTAATTCTTTAGGGTTTTTCATGTTGTAAAGCCTATAAAGAGATAAAGAATAATTATAATCAATGAATCTTAGGATAGCCAGTCTTTAGAGAAATATTTTGATGTAGGTTGTTGGTCATACAAATGTAAGCCAAATTGGCTACATAGTTGTTCTTGCTCAAGAAAGAGGGTATGATGTCGATTGTGTCTTAGGTGTGGAACAAGGTTATAAATCTAACCTTTTATTCAGATTGAATAAGACAACAAGTGATAAGAACGATAAAGGAATGTTGGTTTCCCAATTTGGATTTCCAGTGTAAAATCTCCATGTACTGTGTGATTTCTTTGTCATTTTCGTTCTTGATTAAATTCTTCTTCTCTTTTGCTAGGTTTAGTGTGGAAGTGTTTCTCATTTCCTGACAAAAATGGATGAAATTGGATATGGCCATGTGAGAGGCCATGATGTGGCTAGAAATGGAAGGGATATAACACCATACAAGTGAGTAATAGTCTTCCCTTGTATAACTTATGTTTGGACTGCAACCTCTGTCGACACTGGAGATCACTAAGGGAATTATATTCCTAGTGTTGTGTATGGGTCGATGAAGAAGGTATCCAAATGATTGGATATGTTGTGGGGAAGAGTTTGGATGATGTGTTGAGGTGTGGGCCATACCTTCCAACTCACATTGTGGAATACATGACATGAACATATGATATTCCAGATTCAATGCAAGGATGCATTATGTAGACGTGGCCATGAGTATTGGCACATTGCTTTTATTTATTTGTAAAGTTTGATTACATTATGAAAAGATTGGTATGTTGATAATGCATGTAAATTGAATGACATTTTCATTCTAGATAATATCATTAATGGTTGAATTCCATTTTTAATTTGAATAATGGTTGGAAAGGATTGAATTGCTGGTAAATTACAATTTTGAGATCATTTCATGAACTATTGAAAATGTGCATGAGTGCTAACTGTTAGGGTCCTATAATCATAGGTAACTCGATTCTTCAGCCGCTTTTTGGCGTTTCCCCCGTGATGAAGACATCTGTCTTGCTGGTCTCTCGGTTGTTTCCTTTTTCCCCTCCATCCATTTCGCCCGATCCTCCATCACCCTGCTGCATCCTTCATCCACCGTTGCACCACTCACTCCCTTTTCCCATTTGTCCCGTTGGTTACTTCTCGCCTGCCTCCCCTCCATGAATAAACAAACTTAGGCTAAAAAGAACAATAAGTTAATAATGTTAGCAATAAAATAAGTTAATTAGATTAATTAATGATTTTAGATTAATTAAAATATGCTAGACTAGTTAATAATCAATCAATTAATTAATAATTAAGTTAGTTGTTAATAATTAGGTTAGTTTGTTAGAATAAACATTAATAAAAAATATATAATAATATTAACAATAAAACTTATAAAATAATAAACATATAAGTTAATATATATATTAAATAAAACATAATGCAAAAACAAACAAAATACAATATAATAAAAACATGCATTAAAAACGAAAACTAAAAAACAAAAACAAAATGAAACAAAACTTAAATACAAAAACAAAATAAAACGTAAATACAAAAATATATAAAAAAGTAAAACAGTAAAACAAATTAAAACCAAAAATCAAAAAACAAATAAATTAAAAACATAGAGCGCACCTTATGCACTTATCCCCAAATAAAACAAATCCACGGACATAAAAAATTCCAGACCACCCCCCCCCCCCCCG
>ML776880.1:617866-683192 GCA_009831015.1 Picea engelmannii | reverse complement strand
TATTTTTTAATGTAAATTAAAAAAAAAGGTTAGTAAATAAATTTTCATGTGACCATTTAGGATCCAATTTTAGGTTTTTTTTTTTTATTTGCATAGGGATTTGTTGTCAAGGTCATAGTTTCAATTAAGTCATAATTAGATGCAATTTTAACTTTTAGAAAAAAACATTTTGCTACTTCAATTAAGTCGTAATTAGATGCAATTTTAACTTTTAGAAAAAACATTTTGCTTTAGGTAGCGTCACATTTTTATTTTGGTGTTGATTTAAATTTTTTTCTAAGCAACTGTTTTATGTTTTAAGGCCATGTTTGAAAAAAGTTGTAATTTTGACCCGGTTAGAAAAAGTGGTGCTACTGGTAGCAACATTTTTTGAATTGGGGGTTGATTTTAAAGTTTTTTATGAGAAACCATTTGATCCTTTAAGCCCATGCTTGAAAAAGGTTGTAATTTTGACCCGGTTACAAAAAATGGTGCTACCGGTAGCACCACTTTTTGATTTGGGGGTTGATTTTCATGTTTTTTTATGCAAAAATATGGGTTTTAAGGGCTAGAGTTCTCGTTTTGAGGTCATAGTTCTCATTAAGTTGGTAACTTTGTTAGTGGTCATATCAATTTGGAACAATTTCTATTCTTTACACTGATGACTTGGAACATATTTTTCATCATAATTATAGTAGAGTCCTCATCGTTGGAGATCTGCCATTTCAAGGGATGAGTAGGAGTTGTGCTTGGGTAAGTGCCTTGAGAAGGAAGGGTGTGGGGAATACAGTTTTTTTTTTTTTTAATTTGTGCATTGATCATTGCCACAGCTTCTAGGGCCCTCTGTGTCACTTCCAACCATGTAGTAGGAAGTTGCATTCTAACTTGTGCTTGAGTATCCTACTTGAGTAAACTAATAAAACATTATTTATAGAAAGAATATGTTAAATTCTATGTATAGATATATAACTTCTCAAAAGATACCATAAAGTTTGTTAATGATCCTATTTGGCATAACTTTGTAAGCCTACCCAAATAGTGAGTATCTTTCTTGAAAAGTGCATAGATGGATTTAACAAACTGAATCCAAGTGATATAGCCTGCATATGATTTTTTATGCCATTCCCACCATTTCCATTGTTCCAAATCTAAATACAAGACCCCCACCATGAGTTTCATCATGTCATCAGTAATTCCTTGGAGGGAAAGTAATGTTCCATCTGAGTGACCCATCTAGACGGGTAGGAACCATCAAACTTGTTCAGTTCCACCTTAGGAGAATGATGACATATATTATTATCCATTGATATATTTTTATGCATACCTGATGAGGGTTGTGGGTGGTCAAATAACTTGGAGTGCTAACTTGGTGTGGCTCAATGTGCTATGGATTCCATTGGTTTTCTTGTAGTTTTCCCCGAGTTTGCATATTTGTCAACATCTTTTAGAAGTCATTGAACTTCTCATCCATCTTCTTATCAAACGTCCCATTGAACCCATTTATTCCATTCTGAATTTTCTTAAGTTGTTCTTCCACATCGTCCAACATGATTGTAGTAGAGTGGGTTTCCATGTTGTCCAGAGAAATATGAGAGGGTTTATAGGTACCCTTAATGGGTGAGCTCATTGAAATAGGTTATAGGGTCTTAGGGACAAGGGAGTGTCAGGTGCTATATATCTATGATATACAAGTGGGGTCCAACAATAGTACTTAGCCCAGTATCTTAGGGAAATAACTAAGGAGGCTCAACTGTGCCCTTAGCTGTACTAATCAACTATCCATGTACTAGAGAGTGATCTCCTCGAGTGTTGTTATCGATGTACTATAGAAACAAGACAATCGATTGGTTTATCTAATGTTGGTTTCAAGTGTACCTAGGGGAGTTTCTATATACCCAAGGGTAGGTGGAATTGAGATTCCGTATACAAGAATTGTCTAATGTGGTACTACTTGAAGTGGTACCAATAGGGGTTACATGGGTTTACAACAAGGCAAGGTGAAAACATGTGTAGTTCCTGCATGTATTCTTCCCCTTCTGAAGTTTTACCCATTGAAAAACAAATCACTATGTTATTTAAATATGTTGGAAAATGTCTCTTAATTATTTTAAAAATTATGAGCTTGTTAACATGAGAAAAAGCTCTTAGAATTACCAAAAAATAACTTGTGTAAGGTAGGGCTTAAGCCGAAAATGTAAAATGGTCACAACTTTAATTATAATTATTTGATTGGATATTATGACATAGGTTATGAAATTCCACAAATTTTATGGATCTAATGGCACTGGCTTGATTGAAATCTGTGCACTATATCAAAAGATATCCAATGTATGAAATTCACGACCATCACCATAAAAAACCCTAAAAAGTTGCATGTTTTGAATTGACAATACCTCCACTTTCCAGACTCCATTTTGGATGATTTTTTTTTTGAAATTGTCAGTCGACTTGTCGATTTATTTTTAATCGACTCATCTTGATATGAGTTGATTTGAGTAGAAGTTGAGTGCGATTTAGGAACAATAATGATGCTTCATTTAGTCGAGTCGACATTCCCTAACAACTTGTATAGGGTTCCAATCTGGACTCCTTTCGTTAAGACCATCACACCCATGACCATTTTGCATGTATCCTTCTGAAATAGAGTGTGCACTTGTGCATCACTCATCTTACTAACAAATATCAGGTTTATTTCCAAACTCAAAATATGTAGCACACTTGGAAGGGTTCTACTTGTCCCATCCTCTAGTATTAGTTAGAATTTTCCCTGTCCAACAAATTTGGTTGTCGAGTCATCCCCAAAGAACACATCTCCTCCATATCTCTCATATTTACAGAACCATTCTCTTTGAGGTTTCATATGATACGTTTCTCCTGAGTTGATCAACCAAACATATTTATCCAAGTGTGTACTAGTCGATATCATATACACATAGCCTCCTTTATCTAGAGTAGTCTTTCTCTTAGTTGACTACTTCTCATAATATCTTGCACTAAATTCCATTTCCTCCGACTTGAAGTCCTTTTTATAATGCCTAACTTTACCACATTTCTAGCATCTTCTCAGCGATTGAACTAAGGATTTAGATCTATCCTTCGACTTAAAATTTTCCATTATCTCTGTCTACCGATTGACCCATCACCATTAATGCATATTTGGTCAATCCTTCCATGTTATTTCTTCTCATTTCTTATGATAACAGAGATGAAACCATGTATTCTAGTGCTATTGTGGTCAAATTAATCCCTATATCCATGACTAAGGTATCCTAGGAGTCTGGAAAAGAACATAATAGGATAATACATTTATCCTCAGTGATTTTGATATTTATAGATGATAATTGACTTATTATAGTATTGAACACATTCAAATGCTTAGTTACCGAACTACCATCACTCATCCTCAAAAGATATAATTTATTTCTAAGGAACAACTTATTTACCAGGTATTTCAATTGGTACAAACTTCCCAATTTGTCTCATAGTTTCTTAGCCGAGTCTTCGCCAGAGACATTTAGCAACACTAAATCTATAAGACAAATTCAAGTCATAATACTTTCCCTTCTTTTTAGTTTCTCCCATTCTTCCCTTGACATACCTGTAAGAATTGTACCTAGACAAATGAATTCCCATTGTTCTTTATCTACAAGGAGATATTCAATTTTAAGCTTCCAAAGCTCAAAATTATGGCCATTGATTTTTTTGATCTCTATTCTCAAACTGCTTGCCATTCTTTCAAGCACAACTTTAAATATATCTGACTTATGACTCTTACTAGACCTAGGGTTTGTCTCATATCCAAGATTGTCAAATCGGGCTCTGATACCACATGTTAGGAAATATACTTCCACGTTAAACCTAATAGAAGAGAGGAAGATAGATTTAAAGTAGAAAGTAAATGGCAAAGCAATCACACAGTGTAAAGAGATTTTACACTGGAAACCCAAATAGGAAAACCAATATTCCTTGAGCGTATTTCTCTCTTGTTGTCTTATTCATTTAGAATAAAAGGTTATGTGACTAGCCTTGGTCTACACCTAAGACACAATCATCATCATACCCTCTTACTTACACAATAACAACTCTGCATCCAATTCAACTTACATCTATATGACCAATAACCTCTAACATATTGATTGAAAGATTAATCTAAATGTTAGCTTTTATAATATTACAACAGGCCTTATTTATAGGATTTAGAATAGGAAAAAACCTAAATAATGGCGCCCAAAAACAGTTACAGATCGATGCAGATCATTGGCTACAAATCCCATGAATCTCAAGATTTTGTTATAGTCGACTACCAATTAGATTACTAGTCAACTATGAGTCGACCTCCATTTGGTTGCTACACGACCTCTTGAAGATCTCTTGTCGACTAACCTCTCGACTTGCTATTGATTACTTCAACTTCAACTTTCCTAGTCAATTGCTTCGACCTTCAAATTTCACCCCAAAGAATATAACAACCAAACATATCCCCCCATTGATCCTTATTCACTACATCCTTCATTTGTAATGGGATACCTTTGGAAGGACAACCACCACAATGGTTCATTTTCTCTTCCAATTTTTTTCCAAAAAGACAAAATAAAATAAAAATGACATGTTTACAAAATTTACAAAATAGTAAGAAACTAAGTGCTTATTACAAAGTTTTGTAGAGGACCCAATTTTAATCACACCTCCCCATTTGCTAGTGTTTTTTCCCCAAGATCTTCAACTCCCTTCAATATTCTTCTCTAATCACCAAGTAGAATTCGACAAAACTACACAAAAGGGTGCCTCCATTGTAGGATGGAAGATAAGAGCCGAGTAGGGGATACCTTTGGAATAACCCTGCTGTCAATATCATGGCTGGAGATGACATTTGTTTATGTAATAGGTCGTTGGATAACCGCTTCTCCTTGGGATACAAGTGTAATAAAATCTTCTTTACCCTTAACCTTGACTCTCCAAACATTCTTCTTGGTTGTTCTATTCTTCAAATGAAGTCTGGATGAATCCTCCAACATATGTCTTCCCAATGTCCAGTCAATCTATAGTACTAACAATAATTTCTACATGAGTTTCTTGGCCTTCTAGTGTTTCAAAAATCACTAGCCTTATCACCCCTTTTCTTGCAACATAAACAAACTATGAAATACCTCTTTAGCTTGTGATGGTGCTTGCTATCTTGGTTTCCTGGTCCCCCAAGAGTTGGAGAAAATATGGATGGAGGAATAATCTCTTTTCTTCCCTCTTCCAAGATTCTACAAGTAGATTTGAGTGGCTTGCTGCACTTGGATTCTTTTCCAGTTCCACTTTCCTTGAAAAAAGTGGCTTGAGCTACACTTATGTTGGCTTCTCGTTCACTAAATCCTAGGCCTTCATGCTTGGGCCTATGTTGAGCTACAAGGGGAATCAAAATACCTTGTCCTTCCTTTCCTAGACATTGGCCATCATAGCACATTTTCCTCATGAGCTTGGAATCAATACCTCTAGTGTTATTCTCAAATTCACCAAAGGTTTCTTGAGAAAGGATCATAGAAAGTGAGTTTACCATGTTTATGTCTATCATGGTGCTAGCTTTAGAAGTGGAAATGGAAGGGGATTTATTGGTCTCTTGGAAAACTACTTATAGCTTCTTGAAGTCGTCTTCCTTCGTTGGAAAGTCATGGTATAGGTGATAGATGACCTTGGTGAACCTTTCCTCTTGTCAATTATCTAGCTCAATGAATTTCTCCCCCAACTGCAAGAGTTGAAATATACTCCTATCTATTTTTTCTCTTATGGCGATGAAGGAGTCCCAACACTTGGAAAACTCTTTCTCCAGCTCATCTACTATCTGTCTCCAATACTGACTTTCCTCTTGAATATGCATGTTGAAGTCTCTCAACTCTTCTAGCTTCTCCCTATTGAAGGATTTTCCTGTGGAAGCTGCTTCAAGGTCTCTGAAAAAATTTCTATGATAGAATATAATTTGTAAATGGTAGGCCTATGACCTTTCCATCTCACCAACACATATGCTTCTGTAGAATAAAATTATTCTTTCTATATTGATATTCTTCAACTGGTTTTGAGCCATGCAATATGGTAGTCAATAGTGAATTTGACCAAATAATAAACCCATCGACCACTAATAGAATGAGTCATCCCAATGAATGTCTAGTCGAGTGATCTAATGGTTAGGCCGAACGAATGATAAAGCATTGAAATTCTGTGATGGTTGGGTTGATCAAATGGGATATTGATCGAATTATTTGATGGTCGGGGTGACCAAATGAAAACCTGGTCAACTACACTAGTGGTTGGGTCGACCAAATGAAATCCTGATTGACTACTCCAGTGGTTGTTTCAACTAAATGAAATCCCAATTGACTACTCCAGTGGCCGGGTTTACCAAATGAAATCCTGATCGACTAAATGAAGATAAATCAACCATGAGAGAAACTCAGTTGGACTAAGGGAAATAAATTAACGGTCTACAAGTAAAGTCAACTAAATGACCATGGAGAAATTCTACCTGATGGAATGAATAGACCAATTGTAATATCCCCAATAGATCTAGGCTAGGATATTATGATCTCCTATGCAATTTTGTTGTTCATGGTTGTCATTTTTCTACAAATACTTTGCATTCATTCTATTAAAGAGACATTTTTTCAAAGATATTGCAGGAAATCTATATACACATGGAATATAAGATAATCATGGATTATTTTATTATGAAGGAATATCTAAACACCATAATGACAAATCTCTAATGGATTCTATGGAAGTTGCAATACAATCAATCAAAACACACCCAAACTCAAGGCAAAACCCTGGGGATGCAATGACTACCACAAGTGATGACACACCCTCCTCTATAATGTCCTCTTCCAATTGATCACAATGGAGGATTGTTGGAGAAATTTCAATTTTCGACACACTAGTTTAGGGGAGTAACACTAGTTCATTGGGAGTTAACTGACTAGTTCTATTTTAGACTTTCTATTTTTACCATCACTATTATGCATGCATGCATTCCTAAGGAAAACTATCTGCTTGATTTCTTTTCTTAATTATGGAATGTTTTTCCATATATATGAGTGTATTCCACTCATTCATTGTATCATATTGATCATGATCTATGTATCAATCATCAACTCATTGGAGTAATGTGAATATATTTTCTCATTCTTCCATATTGAATCTCTCTTCCTTTATTGATAAGATTTGTTTGTACTTGTTTTAGCTAGATATCCTCTGTAGGTTTCCATGAAACAATGACATGGTATCAAATCTATGCTGCTTGGAGAAAGCCAGATAAGCCAAAGAATAAGGAAAATCAGAGTTTCGACGAGCTAAATCCGTGGTTGTACCTTTCAACAGTTATTCCTCCTCAAATATTACATTTTGGAGGAAGTGGCCCACCTAGAAAATAAATAGACCTATTTTGGAAGTGGGTTTTTAACCGTTTGGCGAGATTCTACACTGTTTGCTAAAAAATTAAGCCGCAAGATAGTCTCCTGAAAATGATACAAATCCATGGTTGTACCTTTCAATAGTGATTTCTCCCAAAATATTAAGTTTTTGGGGAAACGACTCACTTGAGAATTAAAGAGACCCATTATGCAAGTGGGTTTTCAACCATTTGGCGAAATTCCTCACCGTTTGATCAGACAATAAGTTGGAAGATCATCTCTTGAAACTAATACAAATTTTTACTTAAAGTGTCCTTTATGCTGTGATTTCTTAATTTTTCACTTGCAGATTAAGAGTAAATTTATAGGGGTTCTTAGAAACAGTGGGAGAGATGGATAGGACAACTATTATACAATCAAACTTGGTGTTAATCCTCACACCATTCAATTATTTTTATTGGAAGCCCAAGGCAAAATTCCAACTCAGAAGGAAAGGACTGTATAATTTGACGACGACGACATAAACAAAACCTACATCAGCGGTTGAGAAGATGAGATGGATGAACCGTAAGGATGAGGCCACAAGACTACTTCTTGAATTAATCTCCACTGATTTATGGTTTCATGTTTTTTGGAAGGACTCTTTGGAAAGCAGGATGAGATGTGAGATCATATGTTTGAGGTAGAGTTGAATACCTTAGACCCTAAAAGTTTTGATAATATACATGATTTCTTTACTAAATTTAAATATTTGATTTTGAGCTTGGGTGAATGTGGTATTGACAAGTATACACAAGAGAAACAACTTATTCTAACAATCTTGGCCAAGATAGGACCAAAATACGTTCTATATGTCTCCAATTTCCATTTTGGCAGATGTCGTTTTGGAATAAATTGGAAAATGCCTATGTTGGCTCAGTTCATTGAGTCTCTTACAAAAGAGTAGACAAAACTCATATGGATGGGCCTCATGAAAAATCCCAAAGCACATGCACTCACCATGCATGATGGAAAAGGGTCATCCAAACATAACAGGAAGGAGGGATATTCCAAACCCTTTAATGATTCTTCAGGTTCCAAAGACTCTTTAGATTCCAAGAAGAAGAATAAGGGAAAGCAATGCACTTACTGCAATAAACCGAATCATGAAGAATCTACATGCATGAAGAAACATATCCATCTTATGGCACAAGCACTTCAGTAGAACAACCTTGGAAACTTCATTGCAGAGGGAGTCAAGAAGAAGAATGAAGAAGATCCTGCTCCTAAGAAAGATAATCATCATACTCTGGTTGCAATTAATTCCTCATCTGATTCACGAATTATAGATTCTGGTGCATCCCATCATATGACAGTGAAAGATGAAGTTTTCTCTTTTTTGAGTCCATGCTCAAGACCCCCTATCATGGGGGATGATACTCCAGTAGCAGTAGCAGGAGAAGGGTGAGTGGAAATCCACAATGGTAGTTTTGAGAATCTTTTACATGTTCCAAATTTTTCTATGAATCTGATCTCAGTTTATCAGATCACTCAGAAAGGTAAAAAGGTTGAATTTACATCATATTCAGTTTCAGTAATTGACATGCATGACAATTCCATCATTGCAATTGGTGAGGTTGATCACAAGTCAAAGTTGTATAAATTCACTAAGTTTTCTGACGATGACTTCTCTATTCTACTTACACATTAGGAGAGTACTTTGCATGCACCTCCAGTGCAACATGCATATACTCTTGTTCTTCCACTAGTTTCAGACATCAGAGACGATTCCATACACTCAGATTCTGTACATGGAAATAAGTAGGTAGTACAACTAGATAAGAATCCAACAACGAAGCTTCAACAGATGCCCAAGAAGGCACAGACCACACTTTAGGAAGCAGACAACCTTGCAGGGAATATGTTGGATTCGAGGAGGAATCGATCTCAGCATGAGGAGCCTTCTCATGTACTTTCAACTTCAGAACCTGTGATGCCCATGCATTGCTTTATGGTTCAATCTACTGATCCACATAACTACAATAGGGTTGTGGGAAATTCACTATGGAAAGAAGCCATGCAGAAGGAGTATTACTCACTCCTATAGAACCAGACTTGGAATCTAGTTCCACATCCACTAGAAAAAAATATTTTCAGGTGCAGATGGGTCCACAGGATCAAGAGGTATAAGGCTTGACAGGTTGCCAAAGGACTTCATCAGATCCATAAATATTTCTACATCTTCACGAAGACTTTCAGTGAGCAGAAGTTTCATACTTTGTGGGATTGTCTTGCAGTGAAGAAAACATTTGTCTAGCAGCTGTTATTTTCTTCTTTTGATACATTATCTTTTGAGGGTGGGTTTTTTTCCCACGTGGTTTTCCCTCTTTCCTCACTTTTATTCAGTGTTCATTAGTTGCATTGTACATGAGTACCTAAAATGGCTTAGTAGCCGGGACTCATTTTTTACTCCATAGTGATGTTCATGGGGGGTGTTGGAGAAATTTCTATTTTTGACACACTAGTTCAGTGGGAGTAACACTAGTTCATTGGGAGTTAACTGAATAGTTCTATTTTAGACTTTCTATTTTTACCATCACTATTATGCATGCATGCATTCCTAAGGAAACCTAACTGCTTGATTTCTTTTCTCAATTATGGAATGTTTTTCCCTATATATGAGTGTATTCCACTCATTCATTGTATCATATTGATCATGATCTATGTATCAATCATCAACTCATTGGAGTAGTGTGAATATATTTTCTCATTCTTCCATATTGAATCTCTCTTCCTTTCTTGATAAGATTTGTTTGTAATTTCTTAAGCTAGATCTCCTGTGCAGGTTTCCATGAAACACTGACAAGGATGACTCAATAGCCTATATGAATCCCATCGTCTATAGTCAACAAAGAAAAAGGGAGTCAAGGACGTTTATTTGGTGTCAAACCCTAAAGTGACATTGAATAAAATACATAATTATATTTAAATGAAATTTGAGGGAAAATTAAGTGAGGGTTTGATTTGGTCAAAAAGAGGGAAAGATATAGAAGGCCCGAAGGAAGGATAAATAGAAAGGTAACGCCTCTCTTTGGAATTACCATTTGATCTCTTATTGATGTTCTCTTTGAGCCAAGTTTTCTTTAGGGTTTGGAAAAACCCTTCCATTTCAATTTAGTTTTGGTGGTGCAATATCCACCCTATCTAGACAAGGAGGAGGGTTCATCCAGAGTCCTCGTTTGAGTTCATTGTGGTGTTTGGTTTAATATTGAAGAGGGTTTGGAGGAATATTGTCTTGTGTAGGGGATTTTTGACATTTCTCAGGGGGATGCTAATCGTCAACTCTGTAGGTTCCAGGAGGGTTTCACGTAACTGTTTAAGGAGACACCCGAGTAGGTTAAGCACGGGTTGTCCCACGAGGCCCCACTAGACATCCAACAATCATCCCACGAGGACCTCTGTGAATTAGGGGTTGTAGCAGTTCACTGGATCAATATTGTAAGGGTTACAAGAGAGACTGGAGGGCCTCTTGCAGAGCATACACTATTGGAGTAGAGCAGTAAAGGGCTTGGGGAGACTTGGATTAGTGGACATTAGATATTGGCATCATTTCAGGTTTTCTTGTATTGTTTATGTAGTATGTTTTGTAGCTGCATGACAACCATTAAACTTGTGTTCTTAAGAGTATTTTGTAGCTATTGTTATAAACATTAGATATCATTGTATAGTTGATATTTTGGGAGTTTCCATCAATAATAATATGGCATGGTTATCTTCTCTATTTTCTATGTAATGGATGCATGCAATATGTTTGACAATATTTGTATTTGAAAATTTTGTTTGTAATGAGTTAACACCACCATTAATACCAGTGTTGGCATATTTACATAAGAAGAAGTAACAACTTTGGGCCAGAAAACATAAAATTTCCACCTAGCCTAGTTGGGGACATTATAGTGGTATCAAAGATGGTGATTCTGCCAGCCTGTAATTACGTTAATGCCTAGGATGAAGGGATGTGGAGGACCATCCTTTCAAGAGTCACCGAAAAGAGAAAAATAAGCAAACCAAACAGAGTCAGAGATAGAAGGAGGCATGGGGGACCATGGTGAGGACATGACCCTACAACTATTGTAGTCCATAGTTGAGGGACAAAAATAGATGGCCATAGAGCAACAACAATTTACACATTTTCTTACCAAAAACAAGATGAACCAAAACCAAGGATGATCCAAGTGGATCTCGATGACCATCCACCTTTTCCACTGAATCAACATTTTGAGCTTATGGTTTTGATAAACCATGATATTCACTCTTTTGATGGGGAATGGAATGTAATGCCATTTTCATTTGTTAATTATAGAAATAATGTAATGATTTCCTAGTAGTTTTATGTACATTCCTACAACATAGTGTTAATGCACCAGATCCCATTATAACTCCACAATTTAGCGTGTTCATGCTAGAGTAGTACTAGGATGGGTGACCGCCTGGGGAGTCCTAGTGTTTTACATGCCTATCGAATTTTATAAACTTAGTCCAATTTATCCCACATGCATCATGGGAATTGTTCTCCTCTCACTCTCTCATATATAATTGAGGTGAAGGAGGCCCTATACACATGAAATTGAGTGTTATGTAAATCTTGTTGCGAATGAAGCATAACAAACATCTCTTTCTTTTAAGAGATAAACTAACCCATTCTTCCAGTTTGTGTTCTACAATGTTTTTTCTCTCTTATTCATTAATAGAAGTTGGGTTTCACTATATTTATATGTTTCTGACAATATCTCTATGTATTTCCTATATTTCTCTGCTATATTTCTGTCTTCATGTCATTCTCAAAATAATCTGGATTAGTGGTATCAGAGTATTCTGCTCATCATTTCTCAGAGAAGGTCCATGACGAGGTCAGGGTATAGATATTTTTGGTCTTGAGCTATTTTTGGTCGAGGAAAACCTCTCTCTCTAGCCGAAGAGACCTCCCATGGTAGAATAAAAGAGAGATGAAAAATTAGGATATCCTTTCAAGACGTTGCTCGAGGAATCCCTCAGGCGACAGAGGAACAATATGATGGAAAACTTCGCTTAGATTCTCTGAAGACTATCGATGGTGGTGGACAAGGCATCTTCAAAAAGCAACAATTTCAAAGGTGTAACACCCTTCAAGGTACAATTCAATTTTGATATCCCCTTATTTGAAGGCCAAATAGATGAAAATGCCCTAGAAAAATGGTTGAATCTGCTAGAAGGTTATTATTATGTCCAATTTTTTCCGATAGTAAAAATATCACCTTCAAGCTCCTTAAATCCCTTCCACATGTCAGATCTTGGTCGAAAGGTTACTGGGAGAGGTACACCGTGGGTGAATCTACACCATTCAAGAGAGAAACCACTTGGGCAGCATTTATATATGCCCTAAAGGAGGAGGTCTACCCTGTTGGAAACTATGATGATCAATACATGAGATGGACAACTCTACGTCATAAAAGAGACTAGATGAGGTCGAAATACACTAACATCTTTCATACCTTACGCTCAAAGTTGAGTATAAAAGACTCTGAGTGACACCTGATATTGAAGTAATGTAGTGGTCTACATAGGTACATACAAACAAAGATGGATTTCTTGGACATCTCCTCACTGGGAGATGCTTATCGATATGCAGTGAAAATCAAGCAGAAATTCAAGCAGCGGAGTAAGAGAGAGTTTGGGTTTGAAAATATGCCACAATAGAAGTATGGAAAAGGTAAATATAACTCCCAGAATGAAGGACATATCATAAAGGAAGGAAAACCTCAGGAGATCCAGTCTAAGACACTGGAAAGTGGTGTGAGTTCCACAAAATCCCCTGGCATAACACTCATGAATTTCGCTCAAAAAATTCAATGGTGGCTGAGATCAAAGAAAAATAATCAGAACTTGACTCATACTTTGATTTAGAGTAAAATAAAGGGAAAAAAATCATTGATGCAAAACTCACTACTACCATCGGGGCCACAAAAATACAACCACAAGAACCAAAGGAGCTTGAGGAGGGGGAACACCTCTTCCATTCCCATATATGTGTAACATGGACTCCACTGCATTTCATTGTTGATAGCAGGAGTCAAAAGAACCTGATCTCAGCCGAGGTTGTCAAGATATTGAATTTTCAATGATTCCACATCCCCAACCATACACTATTAGATGATTGAGCCAGGGACGAGACATTTGTGTCAGCTAGTAGTGTCACCTGTCCTATGGCATCAAGCCCTTTGAGGATGAGGTAGTGTATGTTTTTTCCCCACTTGAAGTTTGTGATGTTATTTTAGGACAACTATATATGTGGAAACATCATGCTATATATGAGTCTCGATCTCACAGTTTCATTGTTACTCTAGGAGGTCAACTCTATAGGGTACCAGAGGTAGTTTCGATTACTATCTCTACAAGGAAGTGACACAAAGTAATATTTCATACCGCAAAGTTTATCCTCTTCATGACCTGGTCATAAGGTGAACAAAAGGACACTACAACCACTGTAGCCTTATCCCAAGATGTTTCTATCCAAGAGAATCAAGTCAACAAGATTTTAGAGGAACATGAATATAATGATATTCTTCCATATTTTTAGCATAGCTCTAATGGCCACAAAACGTTTTAGGTGTGTTTGGGGTTCCCACTAGTATCCCCCATTGATATATCCCTTCTTGATGCATCTTCATTGACAAAGTCCTCCCACACTGAGACCAAGGCAGATCTTGTAGCTAGATCTGTTGAATGGATTCAACACCTTCAATAGGTTCATGACATCCTTCCATAGGCAAAGTACAAGCAAGACATCTACTTCAACAAGGAAATAAAATCACCAAGGTTCAGATTCAGTGGAAGTTTCTTTATCTCCTGAGGTAACTTGATGCAAAGGGACCATTGCTTCCTAAGGGGGGAGGAATGATCAAAGTGGATCTGTGGCCATCCACCTTTTCCACTAAATCAACATTTTGAGCCTATGGTTTTGATAAACCATGATATTCACCCTTTTGATGGGGAATGGAATGTAATGCCATCTTCATTTGTTAATTACATACATCATGTAATGATTTCATAGTGGTTATATGTACATTCCTACACCATAACATTAATGCATCATATCCCATTAGAACTCTGTAGTTAAGCGTGCTCAGGCTAGAGTAGTACTAGGATGGGTGACCACCCGGGGAGTCCTAGTGTTTTACATGCCTATGGAATTTTATAAACTTAGTCCAGTTTATCCCACATGCATCATGGGAATTGTTCTCCTCTCACTCTCTCATATATAATTGAGGTGAAGGAGGCCCTATAAGCATGAAATGGAGTGTGATGTAAATCTTGTTGCGAATGAAGCATAGCAAACATCTCTTTCTTTTAAGAGATAAGCTAACCCATTCTTCCAGTTTGTGTTCTACAATGTTTTTTCTCTCTTATTCATTAATAAAAGTTGGGTTTCACTATATTTCTATGTTTATGACAATATCTCTATGTATTTCCTTGTTATATCTCTGCTATATTTTTGTCTTCATGTCATTCTCAAAATAATCCAGATTAGTGGTATCAGAGTAGTCTTCTCATCATTTCTCAGAGTAGGTCCCTGACGAGGTCAGGGTATAGAGATTTTTGGTCTTGAGCTAGTTTTGCTTGAGGACAACCTCTCTCTCTAGCCCAAGTGACCTCCCATGGTAGAATAAAAGAGATATGAAAAATTAGGATATCCTTTCAAGACATTGCTCGAGTAATCCCTCATGTGATAGAGGAATAATATGATGGACAACTTCGCTCAGATCCTCTGAAGAACACCGATGGTGGTGGCCGAGGCATCTTCAACAAGAAAAAATATCAAAGGTTCAACACCCTTCAAGGTACAATTCAATTTTGATTTCCCCTTATTTGAAGGCCAAATAGATGCAAATGCCCTAGAAAAATGGTTGAATTTTCTAGAAGGTTATTATTATGTCCAAATTTTTTTCAACAGTAAAAAGATCACCTTCATGCTCCTTAAATCCATTCCTCGTGTCAGATATTGGTGGGAAGGTTACTGGGAGAGGTAAACCATGGGTGAATCTACACCATTCAAGAGAGAACCCACTTGGGTGACCTTTGTAGATGCCCTAAAGGAGGAGCTCTACCCTGTTGGAAACTATGATGACCAATACATGAGATGGACAACTCTACGTCAGAAAAGAGACTAGATGATGCCGAAATACACTAACATATTTCATACCTTGCACTCAAAATTGTGTATAAAATATTCTGAGTGACACCTGATATTGAAGTATTGCAGTGGTCTACACAGGTACATACAAACAAAGATGGATTTCTTGGACATATCCTCACTGGGAGATGCTTATCGATATGCAATCAAAATCGAGCATAAATTCAAGTAGCAAAGTAAGCGAGAGTTAGGGTTTGAAAATATGCCAAAATAAAAGTATGGAAAAGGAAACTCTATCTCACAGAATGAAGGACATATCAGAAAGGAAGGAAAACCTCAAGAGATCCAGTCTAAGACACTTGAAAGTGGCGCGAGTTCCACAAAATCCCTTGGCATAACACTGATGAATGTCTCTCGAAAAGGTCAATGGTGGCCAAGATCAAAGAAAAATAATCAGAACCCGACTCATACTTTGATTTAGAGAAAAATAAAGGGAAACAAATCATCAACGCATAACCCACTACTACCATCGGGGCCACAAAAATACAACTAGAAGAACCAATGGAGCTTGAGGAGGGGGAGCACCTCTTCCATTCCCATATATGGGTAACATGGACTCCACTGCATTTCATTTTTGATAGCAGGAGTCAGAAGAAACTGATGTCAAACGAGGTTTTCAAGATATTGAAGTTTCTAATGATTCCACATCCCCAACCATACACTATCATATGATTGAGCCAGGGATGAGACATTCGTGTCAGCCAGCAGTGCCACATGTCCTATGGCATTAAGCCCTTTGAGGATGAGGTAGTGTGTGAATTTTCCCCACTTGAAGTCTGTGATGTTCTTTTAGGAAAACCATATATGTGGAAATTTCATGTTATCTATGAGTCTCGACCCCACAGTTTCATTGTTACTCTAGGAGGTCAACTCTATAGGGTACCATAGGTAGTTTCAATTACTATCTCTGCAAGACAATGTTTCAAAGTAATCTTTCATACCAAAACGTTTATCCTCTTCATGACCCAGTCAAAAGGTGAACAAAAGGACAATGTGACCACTATATCCTTAGCCCAAGATGTTTCTATCTAGGAGAATCAAGTCAACAAGATTGTAGAGGATCATGAACATAATGAGATTCTTCCATATTTTTAGCATATATCTATTGGCCACACAAATTTTCAGGTGTGGTTCCTGCTAGTAGCCCCCATTGATATAGCCCTTCTTGATGCATCTTCATTGACAAAGTCCTCCCACACTCAGACCAAGGCAAATCATGCAGCCAGATTGTAACACCCTGTTTCCCCCAGTCTGTAAAAATAACTATACTGGCCAAGTATTGTGGCAAACTCAAAAATGTGAATGTGTAATGTGAATAGACCTTGTGAAAAAGGTCGATGAATGTGAATAATATTATGAATATATATTGCAGGACTGCTGAGAGGGGAATATGCTAAAAAAGAGACCACAATGGCTGGATAAAGGTGGTGGAAGGCACCTGGAATGGTAGCATTAACTTCCACCGAAAACCAATACCGTATTTGGTCTTCACTAGCCCAGAGAACCAAGAGCAGCTCGCTGGCCCGAAATTAATTACTCGCAGGTTGGTAGGTGGATGGCTCCTCATGCATAATGAGGGATGAGGGTAAAACCGCCCATCTGTGGGGTCCTCACACCTGACCACCACGAGGGAGATCGTGCCACATGCAACCTCGCCGGAAAGGAAAAAGGCAGGAGGAGTGTGCGATCACGGGCAGACGCGAGGGAGGAAGAACTATGGAAAAATATGCAGAGTGAGTGATAGCGGAGAAGAAGGAGAGTAACCTTCGTTATCGGTCACTGGCAGACAGAGACACAGTCTCACAATATCATGGTCTCATCTCGGGGGTGGCTAGTGGTAAATCCGTTAGGAGTCACTGAGCCTACGGTTGGGTGGAAACGAGCACCCCTCTCAGTAGTTGCATCACCTCTGGTGTTTTTCTGATAACTGTTTTGTCTCTAGCATCTTGAAATATATATATGTTCTGACATTTTAGCTCATAAGTTGTGAAACTGTGAATGATTTCAGTGCAAGAATGTCTGTATGGTGTTTTGATCAGTACTGGTAGTTGCATGTTTATAATGGAAAGACTACGCATGACTTATGTTTTCATAAATCGCTATTTATATGCATATTGATCTAATTCAGACTTCACGTCTGGTTCTAGAGAGAGAGATACCCTTATCTACCTCAGATAGTACCCTGGGTAAACCTTCCCATAGAGATACCCTCCTTGAAAATACCATAAAGAACCTGGAGAGAAGACGTGAAGGCGCAAGGCCTTAGTAACCCTGCACGAGGAGGAATGATCCTCTTGAAATCCAGAGATGGCTGTGTAGGGATAAGTATCGTTTGACGAGCGAGATCCCGTTGGAAGATCTGCGGTCATTCACGGCTGTTATATTGGAAGGAGAAGAGGGGGCATTAAATGCCTCAACCCCTTTCCTTTGTTTTCACGAGTAGCATTAAAGGCATAACTTAGGAGCGATAGTGCAGTTATGCACAGGCTCCCTGTAAAGCAAGTAGAGACCGAGACCCACCCAAGTCCTAGACTTGATGAAGGAGAGCAATAGATGTGCTGAAGACTCTTTTAAGAGTCAAACCCAGGAGAAAGAGCGCAAAGCTCCCAAGTCCCTCATAGTTGACAAAGCTCAGGACAGATAACACCTGGTCAGATGCACATACCCTGTAGGAATTCATAGAGGTTGAGGAAATCTTTCACGGCTTCAGAGTAGAGAAGCCCAGGAGGGATAGTGTCATTTTGTGCACAGAGCCATAGCTGCGAAGGTCGCAGAGGATAAGCAAAGGCCGAGACCTTTGATACTTAAGAAATATTCCAAGGAGAAGAAAGAGAAGTACATGCTCAAGGAAGAGATACAACTGTCATTAGATTAGCTGGAGAAAAATAGATCTGGGTCGTCGAAAATGTACGTCCAGATGTGTGCAGAAGAGAGGAGAAATGGATGACAGAGACACTTCGAGATAGAAGTGGCGAACAACCGATAACCGTTGGATCTTGCAAAGTTGCAAGGCGATTAGGGTTGGGTTTTTCAACCCACGAAGTTGCGAAGTATGAAATGCGAGGAGGAGAATATGAACCGTTGAATCTAGGAATGGGAGGACCGTTGGATCAGAACTCCGTGGAGATATTGTATACCAGGAGTTTGTGGGTTCGGAGGTTGGAAGGGGCCACTTTCGACCGTAGAAGTTGCAAAGTGCCGAGAGCCGATGCTCATGAGAACACATGGTACATCCATTAGGTGGGGCCCGCGTGGCCGACGGGTGGACATGCGTCGCCTGGGAAGGAGTCAACATTCTGTTGACTTCTCGCATCTCGAAGGTTCACGAGGTGGGAGCACGAAGGCTCAACGCACCAACTCGTGAGGTGGAGAGATGCGAGAAGTGCGAAAAGGAAGTCAAATCATCACTAACTTTCGTGTCTCGGAGGTTCGTGAGGTAGGAGCATGAAGGCTCGATGCCCCAACTTGCGAGGTTGCGAGATGTGAGAAGTGAGAAAAGGAAGTCAAACCATCGCTAACTTTCGGGGTTTATCAGAGTTGAAAAACTCGACGCTCTGGTAGAGTCGTGGCGGGAAGAGCGAAAGGACGCCATACTGGCTAGGCCTGTGGCCATAATTGCCAATCATATGAGTGCGGTTAAGGGATGGCAGGGTCTGTATCAGGTCCTGTAGGGACTCGGGGAATTCTATTCTTTGGAGAAAAGAAGAAAAGGGGAGAAAAGTTTTAATTTCCATAGTGGGTATGTGACACAGATATGTTGAATCGATCCAACGCCTTCAATAGGTTGATGACATCCTTCCATAGGCAAAGTACAAGCAAGACATCTACTTCAACAAGGAAATAAAATCACCAAGGTTCATATTCAATGGAAGTTTCCTGATCTCCCAAGGTAACTTGATGCAATGGGGACCATTTATTCCTAAGGGGGGAGGAATGATACAAGTGGATCTCAGTGGCCATCCACCTTTTCCACTAGATAAACATTCCGAGCCTATGGTTTTAATAAACCATGATATTCACCCTTTTGATGGGGAATGTAATGTAATGCCATCTTCATTTGTTAATTATAGAAATAATGTAATGATTTCCTAGTGGTTTTATGTACATTCCTACAACATAGTGTTAATGCACTAGATCCCATTAGAACTCCACAATTTAGCGTGCTCATGCTAGAGTAGTACTGGGATGGGTGACCGCCCAGGAAGTCCTTGTGTTTTACATTCCTATGGAATTTTATAAAATTAGTCCAATTTATCCCACATGCATCATGGGAATTGTTCTCCTCTCACTCTCTTATATATAATTGAGGTGAAGGAGGCCCTATAAGCATGCAATGGAGTGTGATGTAAATCTTGTTGCGAATGAAGCGTAGACAACATCTCTTTATTTTCGGAGATAAGCTACCCCATTCTGCGAGTTTGTGTTCTACAATGTTTTTTCTCTCTTATTCATTAATATAAGTTTAGTTTCACTATATTTCTGTGTTTCTGGCAATATCTCTATGTATTTCCTTGTTATATCTCTGCTATACTCATATCTTCATGTCATTCTAAAAATAATCTAGATCAAAGGAGGGGTAAATGTGAACCATGATGAGGGTAGAAATACCCATATTCCAACACAGAGCGTCCTATAGGTAGGAAGAAAAAATATACCCAAACCATTGCTGCCACCATTTCTTAAGGCGAAGCCTATAGGAACACAATAACAATAGGATCCAGTTGGCGAGGTCAACTCCTACCTCAGGGAGTATCAGCTGCTATAAAAGGAGGCATATGAAAACATGTCTTACACTGACTACTGCAACTTCAGAATGAGGAAAAATCATAGGATGGGACATAGCCAACAAAATTTTGACCTCTTATGTAAGTTGGGGAAGTGAACAATCACACCTTTTGATGGATTTTCCAAGAGAACGAACATAGCATGGGTGCACAAGTTGGACACTTACCTCCATCTTAACCCGATGATGGAGGAGAGGCAATCAATTTTTCCACCCTACACTTGGAGGGAGAAGCTAATGGGTAGTGGTGCCATGGGATAGTAATGTTGGGGAATTCCAACATCACATCATATGTATATTTCACCCAAAGGTTGATGGATAGGTTCAATAGGAAGGACCCTGAGATCCATTTCAGGGAGCTAACACAATTTAGGCACACATGCACACCAGAGGCATACATCATTGAGTTTCAGAGGATGGATCTCATGGTGATTGATATTTATGAATAGAGGCTGGTAATTTTATTCATTGAGGGATTATATGAACCCTTGAGAGGTTGGGTAAAGGAATTAAGACTAACCACACTAAAAGATGCCATCATGAAGACTCAGGACATGGAAGACACAACATCCAAGAAGGAACCAGTGAAAACCTTTATTCCAAAGAAGGGTCGGTCGAAAAAATTTCCTCAGAAAAATGGACAAAAAGAAGAGGATGTATGAAGAAACTTAGAAAGAACTAAGGAGGAAGAATCTTTTCTACAGTTGCAAGGATTCATGGGAACCAGGGCATCAATGTATGGGTAAAGGTAAAGTCCACTATATTGAGGTATTTTTTGAAGAAGAGGATGACAATTATGATGATGGCATTGGACATGATAGTGGTGAGCCATCACACACTATAGAGAATATGCCATTGCAGGATATTCCCAAGGGAGTAACCATTTACACATTTTTAGGAGTCCCTAAATATCACACCTTTAGGGTCAAAGGAATTATGTAGGGGCAAAGGATTACAACATTGGTTGATGGTGGGGCCACCCACAACTTATTTGATGTTTCACTTTTCATAAGGAGATGAATCCCCATGGAGGATTTCAAGGGATTCAATGTGGTAGTATCATATGGGTACAACATGATGTGTACTCAAAGGATCAAGGGATTGGAATTAACATTGGGAAACTACATGTTGATCGACAAATTTTGTGTCATAGATTTAACAAATACTCATTTGGTGCTAGGAGTTCAGTGGTTGTACTCATTGTGAGATATCTGCATGAACTATTGGGACATGAGGATGGATTTCCAGGACACGGGTGGACAACGATTCATCCTAAGAGGTATGTTGACAGGTGTCCACAGGATCGTGTCTAACCAACACATGGAGGCCCTTTTTAGACATGGGGACATGGATTACGCAACATAGTGCTTGATAACCATGGATAAGCCATCACATGATCTCCAACACTACCCTACGGATATCTAGGAATTTCTTGGAAATCATGAAAGAGTGTTTGAACTATTGCCAATAGGGAGACCACCTGATAGAGGATTTGAGCATGTCATTGAGCTAGAAGAGGGGTCGAAGCATCTGATCACCACCTGATACAAGCATCCCAATATATTCAAGGATGAAATAGCAAAGGTCATAAAGGAATTGCTGGAGATGGGACATATCAGGCCTAGATCTAGTCCCTTCACTTCATCAGTTGTATTGGTGAAAAACAAAAATGAAACTATGAGGATATGCATAAACTACAGGGCATTGAACAAGAATACCATAAAAAATTGATACCCAATACCCAAGATTGATTAGTTGATCGACGAGTTGAATGGGGAAGTGTACTTCTCAAAGGTCGATCTATGATCAGGATACTACCAGATTTGGGTCAGAGAGGAGGATATACATAAAACGACATTCAGGTGGCAATGTGGGCACTATGAATTTCTTGTCATGCCCTTCGGGTTGATTAACAAACCAACTACCTTTCAGTCGTGCATGAACCATATCTTCAACAAATAGTTGAGGAAATTATTTCTGGTGTTCTTTGATGATATTTTGATCTACGATAGGATGTGGGAGGAACATTTGAAGCATGTGGACGAGATTCTCACCATTATGGAGGAAAAAATTATTTTTGCCAAGGACTAAAAGTGCAAATTTGGGTTCATAGAGATCCTCTATCTAGGGCATGTGATTGGTGTTGAGGGATTAAAGGTGCATGAGGAGAATATCCGTACCATCTTATATTGGCCCACCCCTAGGTCACTCATAGATATGCGAGGATTCTTTGGGAAATGCAACTATTATAGTCGTTTTGTGAAAGGATTTTCACAATTGGCTGCGCCATTGACCGACCTCACCAAGAAGGGGGTGTTCTAATGGTCAGAGTAAGCACATGTATCATTCAACAAAATGAATAAGACGATGAAAAATTTCCCAGTATTAACACTCCCAAATTTTACGGAGCCTTTCATTCTGGAGTGTGACACATTTGGTGAGGGTATATGAGTAGTATTGATGTAGAAAAAACACCCAATATATTTCAAGAGTAGAAATATAAGAGAGCCTGAAAAACCCTATCTAATCTATGATAAGGAGATGTTTACCATCATGCATGCATTGGACAAGTTCATAAAATACTTGGTAGGAGGATACTTTGTGGTTAGGACTGATCACAATAGCTTGAGATATTTCTTGGAGTAGCGAGATATGAATGAAAGACAACATAAATGGGTGAGTAAGGTGCAAGCATATGATTTTGACATTGAGTATGTAAAAGGGAAGAATAACGTAGTTATTTATTCCTTATCCAAGAGACCTGCAACTTTCTCCAAGACTCCATGCCAAAGATCTCAACAGACTGGAAATCCATTCTTCTGGTGGAATAATCCAAGAATTCCTTCGCTTGTGAGTTGATGGAGGGGAGTATTAAATATTATATGTAAATGATAGTGGATGACATCATATACTATAAATACATGATATATCTTTTCCCTAAGTACAAACTCAAGGATATGATTTTGAGGGCGATACATGACGCACCACTGGCAGGGCACCAGGGGTATCTGAAAAATATATAGGCAAGTGAGGGAGAGATTTTCCTGGAAGGGTCTCATGGAGGATGTACTTTTATATGTGAGGGAGTGCATGACTTCCAATCCTAACAATTAATATTTTACACATCCTGTAGGACTGCTTCATCCATTACCGATTCCAGAGTAGAAGTGGGATAACATTTCCAAGGACTTCATCACATGATTTCCGAAGGTGCAGGGTAGGGAATGCATCTACATGGTAGTGGATGGATTGAATAAATACACACACTTCTTCACCATTCCTTCAAAGTACAAATCATATTATGTAGCCGATCTATTCTTAGGGAGGTGTTCAGACTCCATGGTCTTCTGAGGAACATAGTCAGTGACCGAGATAACAGGTTTCTCAACGCATTTTGGCATGAGCTATTCAGGTTATCCGGGACATAGTTGAAACCTATAACTACCTATCTCTCCCAGACAAAAGGGAGGAATGAGATAGTAAAAAATTGGATCGAGGGGTACCTAAGGAACTATGTGTCAGGGAAACAACGAACATGGATAAAGTGGTTTCATATTGGGGAGCATTGCTACAATACCACTCATCAAATTTCCATCGAGATGGGCCCATTTAGGAAATTGTATGGCTATGATGCTCCATCTTTTGTGGACTTGGAATATGGGGAGAGTAGAGCTCCCAAGGCCAAATATTTGTTACATGAAATCCAAGACATATTGAGTTTCCTAAAGGAGAATTTGCAGGCCACCCAGAATCAACATAATGTGCATACAAATAGACGCAGGGTATAATGAATCTTTGAGGTTAGGGACCTGGTCTTTCTCAGGTTGCATCCTTTTAGACAGTCATCCCTAAAGATGAGTGGTGTTGAGACACTAAAGCCTCATTTTTATGGACCCTGCATAGTGATCAATAGAGTTGGGGAGGTATCATACGATTTGGAGCTACCATAGGGTAGCAATAAGCACAACACTTTCTGTGTATCTTGCCTCAAGAAGGCATTAGGACAATAGGTCATCTCCTTGACAAATCTTCCTCCACTAGATGAGGAAGGGTAGTTGGTTCTAGCACTTGAGAGGATTGTTGATGTTAGGGAATAGAGGCTGAGGAGAAAGGTCATTTGAGAGTACTTGGTTGTATGGATAGGATTAACCACAAAAGATGCTACTTGGGAAGGAGAGAAGATCTTAAAACACCCTGATATGGAAGTTCTTGAGGACAATAAATCTTGGGAAGGAATGACTGTAATGTCCCCTTCGAATTGATCATAATGGAGGATGACTCAATAGCCTATATGACTCCTGTAGGATATAGTCAATAAGGAAAAAGGGAGTCAAGGAGTTTTATTTGGTGTCAAACCCTAAAGTGACATTGAATAAAATAAATAATTATATTTAAATGAAATTGGAGGGAAAATTAAGTGAGGGTTTGATTTGGTCAAAAAGAGGGAAAGATATAGGAGGCCCAAAGGGAGGATAAATAGAGAGGTAACTCCTCTCTTTGGCATTATGATTTTATCTCTTGTTGATGTGCTCTTTGAGCTAAGTTTTAGTTAGGGTTTGGAAAAATCCTTCCATTTCAGTTTAATTTCGGTGGTGCAATATCCACCCTAGCTAGACAAGAAGTAGGATGCATCCAAAGTCCTCATTTGAGTTCATTGTGGTGATTGGTTTCATATTGGAGAGAGTTTGGAAGCATATCGGCTTGTGTAGGGTATTTGTGACATTTATCAGGGGGAGGCCGATCATAAGATTTGTAGGTGCCAAGAGGGTTTCACTTAATTGTTTAAGGAGACACCTTGTGGATTGAGAAAAAGTTGTCCCGCGAGGCCCTACTAGATGTCCAAATGTCTTCTCGTGAGGACCTCTGCGAATTAGGGGTTGTAACAATTTTATGGATCAGGATTGCGAGGGTTATAGGAGAGACTAGATGACCTCTTGCAGAGAGGACACTATTGGAGCAGAGTATTTAAGGGCTTGGGGAGTGTAGTGTCCTATCTAATAGAACCTTGAATTAATTAATTAATACATAACATTTATATTTATAACTTCTTTTACAGTTCTATATTCAGAAAAATAACATCAACAAATAAAAGTTTACGGTTTATGGCTCAACAAAATTCCAAATGGGCATCATGATATAAATGATATATTGAATAATGTACACTGCATAAATAACATATTGAATCAACATACGATAATGAGCATGCCATAATAATGAACAAAATACCTATCAAGTGATTTGTTTCCCAACTCTGTTGTCTGAGCTGACGCTGAAACTGCCAAACTCTGCCCAAAACTGAATCTTTCCTCCCAGCCAGCTAGGAACAGAGCCTATCCGGCTCCCTAGCTCCAGGATTCCTGGCCCCCGAGCCCAAAAATCCCAGCAACCGATGCTCCCTTGTAACAGTCCAACAAATTCCTCAAGCCTAAAACCAGAAAATATAGTTTTCCAATCCCTCCCTTGGAAAAATGCTCCAATACAATCTCCTAATCTCCCGAAATTCTCCCTCCCCCAAAATCAAAAGTCTCCCTCTCGAATGTCTTTGCCCCCTCATATCCCCCCGTCCATTCACCGCCTCTCCATTCAATGCCAACCACCTTATCCCTCCATTCAATGTCAACCCCCTTATCCCTCCATTCAATATGTTAAGTTTTCTTTTAATAAAATAAAATTTATTAAACTTAAATTCATTACCCAAACATTTAATGAGTTAATTAATTAATTAATATACATTAAACAATAAATAAAAAAATAATTAATATTAATAATAGATAATCATTAATTAACTAATATACATTAGGGAAATTAATTAAACTTAATAAACCTTTAATAATTATTTAACTTTGACAATTAGTTATTTAACTAGGGTTGTTACATACACCCACCCTTCAGGAAACTTTGTCCCGAAGTTAAACTATTTTATGATACAAGGGAAAAGAAACATGGTTCACACATTCATAACAAATAACCGACATTATTAGTAAGTAAGCCAAGAAAACTCATACATACTAGTGTACATGTGCAAGAAATGCATGTGTATCTAGTACATACAGGTCTCGTGCATGTACTAATAACAATAACTATCATCTCTATAGTAATTTCCATATGCATCCAATCCATTCAACAAGACTATTCATTTTATAAAAGACAATAAACCAATCAAATGTTTGCAAAATCCTTTAATTACAATTATCTAGCTCACTGATGTTATTTAGACAATTGTAGTTTAGTTACATAATTATGAATATTCATATATACCCATTTTCTTTTCAGAAGGAAAAACAATAAATTCCACCATAAGACAAATCTCCATACACTCTCAACTATTTCTACTCATCCTTCCCCCCTAACTTACTTCCATATTCATTCCTATCCTTCCTTTGCTGGCCTATCTTGGAGCGTCAACTATATTGACCTAACTCCAAATAGAACCTGTAAGCGGAAGTGTCACTATTATGACCAAGCTTCCCCAACAGGCAACTGACAGTCATCATCACACGTCTAGGGGAGCGTGAGATAACACTGTCTTCCCATGACTTCAGGTTTCAGAGGATACACAGTGGGAAATGCCTCCACCCCTCCTAACATGGCTGGGGTCCACACCCTACAATGGAATATATAGTGGCACCGTGTTGCTGGGAGTTTTGTCATCGTTTAATCAGTTTTGGGTAGTCTCACCACCTGAAATCCTGCACTAGTCCACATATCATAGCAATGCATCCAAACAAATATAATTTCACATACAAAGATTCATACCATATTTTTTCTCGGTCAGTGGTCATGACATCCACTTTCATTATCATTATCCCTTGGCTATTTCATAGCCTAATGACCTGCATATTAGTCTATAACACAAACTCATATGCATCTATACATTATTATCATGTAATTGCATACAACTAAAATCTCAATTCGGTATCCCCGTGCCAACAACTTTAACATCAAAGTTTTCAAGTTAGAAATAGATCTCTTAATATCCCATAATTCAATCAACGTTACCCATTCATAGAATTATCATTTACATAATAGATTGCATCATATCCAACATCATTCAAATAGCATTTAAACCTTCATAGGATTCTCATTCACACAATATATCGCATCATATCCATCATCATCAATAACAATTAAACATTCATAGAATTTACATTCACATAGTAGATCACATCATATCCAACATCATTCAAATAGCATTTAATCATTCATAAAATTTACATTCTCACAATATATCGCATCATATCCATCATTATTCAAATACATTTAAACATTCATAAAGGTTCATGCGTCTTAAAAGTTCAAGTGTATCATTTAATAGTTTCACTGTGAATAGAAAATAAAGGTTCTTAGGCCTTAGGTAATCCTGGTTGTCTAAGTCAAAAGGTGGTGTTACATACACCCAACCCTCGAGAAACATATTCTCAAGGTGGTCAAAAAAGTGAGGGATAATCTCTTCGTAACATCTCGGCATCCTCCTAAGTGGCAGATCCTGGACTAAACTTGTCCCATTGGACCTTAACTTGGTCTACCAGACGGTTCCTGAGCTATCAGAGTCTACGGTCCAATATGCGTAACGGTTCTACCGTGAGGGTTCCCACGTCCGATACCTGCAATTCCTTCTAATTTAGTTTTTGTGATTCATCAACAACATAATGACGTAAAATAGATACATGAAAAACATTATGAATTTTATGCAAGTGGGGTGGCAGTATGAGACGATAGGCAACGGGTCCAATTTTCTCTTGGATTCTGAATGGTCCTATAAATTGAGGTGACACCTTTGTCCCCTTCTTGAACCATATGGTACTCTTATTAGGCCCGATACGAATGAAAACCTGATCTCCCACTTTATAACTTCGATCAGTCCTGTGTGCATCCACATAACTTTTTTGTCTATCCTATGCTTCCTTTAGTCTCTGCCTAATCTGAATCACCTATTCCTCCATCTCTTGAATTAATTTCGGCCCAACTGTTACTCGGTCTTCTAATCTATCCCAACTCAACGACATTCTGCATGGCCTTCCATACAGAGCTTTGTAGGGTGGAATTCCGATGGAGCTATGAAAACTGTTATTGTAGGTGAACTCTACCAAAGGTAGGTACTTCTCCCAATGGGTTTGATTATCCATGACATACATCCTAAGCATGTCTTCCATGACTTGATTTACTCTCTCAGTTTTCCCATCTGTTTCAGGATGATAAGCTGTGCTTAAGTTCAACTGAGTCCCCAACGCTGACTGCAAACTTGTCCAAAACCTAGAAGTGAATATGGAGTCCCTATCTGAAATGATCTTCTTAGGTATCCCGTGCAAACAGATGACCTCACTTACAAACACACGTGCCACATCAGTGACATCGTAAGTGTCTATAATCGGAATAAAATGAGCACTCTTGGTTAACTTATCAACTATCACAAGAATGGCATTGTGTCTATGAGATTTGAGCGATAACCCCACAACAAAATCCATAGAGATGACTTCCCACTTTGACATAGGAACATCATGTGGTTGTAGGAGGCTTGCCAGGTGGTGGTGGTCGGCTTTCACTTGTTGACACTCTAGGCACTTGGCGATGAAATGGACTACATCGCGCTTCATTCCTACCCAGAAGAAGAGATTCCTCATGTTTTCATACATCTTCTTCACACCTGGATGCGCACAATAAAGTGCTCTATGGGCTTCCTTCAGTATGATGCTTCGAATATCCCCACCTTCGGGGAAGTACATCCTTCCTCAATATCTTAACAATCCATCTGCTTCCAGACTATATCCTTCATACTTTGGATCTAATTACCTCCCACTCTGGAGGTTTGAAGTAACTTTTAAATACCAACTATCTCCTTGGAGTTGCGTCAACACAGAAGACACATGGTCTCCTACTCAAGGCATCTGCGACCACATTTTCCTTTCCCTTGATGTATGAAATACCAAAATCATACTCACTCATAAAATCACTCCATCACCTTTGCCTGGCATTTAGATCCCTTTGAGTGAAGATATGTTTTAAACTTTGATGGTCCATTTTGAGCTCAAAGTTTCGCCCCACAAGATAGTGCCTCCAAAGTTTCAGAGCTAGCATTACAACTACCAACTCTAAATCATGAGTGGCATAAAGTTCCTCATGTTTCTTTAGCTTCCTTGATGCATAAGCTATCACACCTCCATCCTGCATTAGCACGGCCCCCAACCCTTACTTCGAGGCATCTGTATAGATCGTGAATTCCTTTTCCATATCTGGCACTCGCAGAATTGGCGCACTAGTTAGTAATCTCTTAAGCTCGATGAATGCACTATTACATTCTTCTATCCAGTCATACTTGACCCCCTTGCACTACAAAGTGGTGATGGTTTTCTCTATTTTAGAGAATCCCTCCACAAATCTCCGATAATACCCTGCTAGCCCCATGAAGCTTCTTACCTCATGGGCATTTTTCGGCACTGGCCATTCCATAATGGCCTTTACCTTTTCTGGGTCCACAAAGATTCCTTCATCGGAAATGATATGACTTAAATAGTGGATTTCTTTCTGGAAGAAGGAACACTTCGAAAAATTCCCATACAATTTGTTCTCTCTAAGGCAGGACAACACCACTCGCAAGTGTTCCTCATGTTCTCTTTCATTCTTGGAATAGATGAGGATGTCATCTAGAAAGTCTTGTACAAAACGGTCTAAGTACTTATGGAATACTCCATTCATTAGGCTCATGAATACTGTTGGAGCATTGGTCAATCCAAAAGGTACTACGATGAACTTGTAATGTCCAAACCGAGTTCGAAAGGAAGTTTTAGGAATATCGCCTTCCTTAATCCTTAACTGGTGATACCCTGATTGAAAATCAATTTTTGAGAATACCATTGCTCCTTTCATCTGATCAAAGAGGTCATCTATTTGCAGCATTGGGTACCTATTTTTCACTATATCACGGTTCAAGTCCCTGTAATCTATACACAGTCGTAAGGAGCCATCCTTCTTCTTCAAAAAAATTACTGGTGCACCCCAAGGTGAGACACTGGGCCTTATTATCCCTAAGTCCAGTAACTCTTTCAACTGCATTTGCAACTCACAAAGTTCTGGCACTATCATCTGATACAGAGTCTTGGAAATTGGTTCTACACTAGGTTTTAGCTCAATAGTAAAATCAAGCTCCCTCTCAGGAGGTAACCCTGGTAACTCGTTCAGAAAAACATCCTTAAATTTTGACAATATCGGGTACTGATCCAAGGAGGGTCCCTTCCTTTCATTCACTGCTTCCACTACATACAGTCGACACCCTTTCTTCATGCACCTCTTAACCTTCATAGTTGAGATAAATCATAGAGACACCCATCTCCGTACACCGTGGATCTCTACTGGTCTTCCTTCATCATTGACACAAAGCACCCTTTTTGTGAAACAATCTACCAAAGCTCGATGAGCTTCTAACCAATCCATTCCAATGATTAGGTCATATGTCCCGAGAGCAGTGACGTATACCTTCAACCTGGTAGTACACACTCCCAGGTCTATTAGGCAATTATCAATGCTAGGTCCTACTGCTTTTTTTTCCCTCGAGGCCATCTCGACTTGTTTAAAGTCATCGTGCTCGTAGGCTGCCAACCCACTCTTTTCTAATGCAGATGGTGAAATGAAACTATTTGTAGCACTAGAATAAAATAAAATCTTAACATTGATATGATTTGGCATACCTGATGACTCCACCACCGTGGATTGATGTTCTGCCTGGCGATTATTAACCGTTGCGTAAATCTGGTGGCTGCCACTTGCTTTTCCCATCGGGGCCTTTCCTTCTCTATGCACAAATCCTGATTGTAACTCTGGGCAGTCACGCTGGTAATGGGGTCCTTCACATCCCCAATAGGTAACACGAGATTGAACCTACGCACTGTTCAGTGTCTGTCTCTGAAATGAGTTCCTTCCCATGGAACCCCTGCCCCTACTAGATGCTCCCTGAGATGGCCATGGACCTGCCTGCGTAGTTGGTGATGAAAGGGATGTTGCACTTGCTACCATTGAAATCCCTGCAGCTATTGTCCTTGGTGCAACTCTATTACCATATGGAGGTGTCCCTGAGCCCCCTCCCCTGGGAAATGTCCTAGGGGCCTTCCCCACCAACCCAGGATGATGCAGAAAGGTCAGTCTCGTACCTCCATTTAAGTTCATGTGTTCCTCCGCATAACACACATTTTCCACTGCTTCTTCTACTGAAGATGGTTTCCACATCTGCACCATAGCCCTTATCTTAGGGTTTAACCCATAGACAAAGAGTTCTGCCTGCCATTGGTCATTATCCATGTATGAAACATATTTGACCAATTCCATAAAACTAATCTCATGTTCTTCTACAGTCCTATTTCCCTGTACTAGAGCATGAAATGCTCCCACCTGTTGTTCCTCATAGTAAGCTGGTAGATATTTCCTTCAGAACCTCTCCTCAAAAATTTCCCAAGAGACGGTGTCTGGGGTAAGGTGAAACTACCTCTCCAGATTTCCCCACTAGCTCAAGGCACTGTCTCTCAACTGAAAAGTCATTATCTTCACCTTTGAAGTGGATGCATAGTCTCTTAAGGAAAAACACCTTGTCATGCCTTCCAACCATGCTTCTGCACGTTCACTGGCACGACCCCTGACAAACTCTGGAAGTTTGATCTTCTGCAGTTCTCTAGTGATGTCTTCGGGTGGAGGTCCTCCCCCTGAATCCCTCGATGCTTCTAGATTACCCGTTCCAGATGGTGGGGGCTCCACTTCGATCCCTGCTGGTTGATGCCCCTTTAAAGTCTCATTATGGCCTCCAAAGAGCGCAGTATGAGAGATAGTTTAGGCGATGGTGGTGGCGACGCTGGCGGTCCCTGCGACGATGCCCCTCTGCCTCGATTTCCTCAAGTCCTAACCATCATGTATAATTTAATCTGCATCAACCAAAGTTGTCAGGTGAGTTCAAGGACATTTCACATTTGCGCAACTTAAAATAGAAAACAGGGTTAGGCGTAAGTGTTTTTTTTACTTGTCTATAAACAAACGTTACTCTCTTTAGGGGAGGTGGCTAGGTTAGGGTTAAAGCGTCTAAGCTTGATGTATTTTCCTAAGAAAACTACTGACTCCCTCGCCTGGTAGCTATGCTAGGATTGCACCATACTTGTCAATTTCTCTAACTTACCTGCCTAGTGCGCATGAAGCCCCCTCCCGCTTATCTTGGTCTAAGTCCTTAAACTTTTCGTTTAAAACTAATTAATGTGATTTTCAACCTAATGTTGATTAATTATTAAGAACTAAAAATCTCGACTAAACTTTAACCTAAGTTCACTTGTCTTAATCCACACATTCAATTTAATCCCTAAAATTAGAATTATTATTAGTGATTAATTCATTAAGTACATAATTAACCACAAATTTAATTAATCATTTCAATTGATTAACCACTTTTAAGTAATCGCATTAATTTATTAATCACATTAATTTATAATTAAAACTTAAATTTATATATGTTTAAACCTAAATTTAAATATAATTTAAATTATATTTCAAACCTAAATTTAAATATAATTTAAATTATATTTTAAACATAAATTTAAATATATATATATATATATATATATTTTTTTTTTTTAAATATTCAAATTTAACTAATTTGAAACAATTTACATTTAAATCTAATAATAATTTAAAACAACAATAATAAAAAAAAAATAAAAAAAAATAAAAAAAATAAATTAAATTAAAACAATAAAATAAAAAAAAATAATTAAATTTTGAAATGGGCATCGTGGGTCCTCGCATGAGGCCCACGTGCCCCCCCACCATCGATTCACTACCTAAAACCCTACACACCTCCCGAGCTCTCTATCTTAACCCTAAACTCTACGCGCCCAACCCTCGCTTCGCCTATCATTCTGCCGCCTCCCCTCTCTGCACTCTCCCTCTCGGCAGACTAGGCTTGATGTAGAGGAGAGGAATTATTGGTAAGGGTTTTCCCATTCAACACCTGCATTGATACTTATAATCCATGCCAAAAGGACCGCGGCCCCCTCCCACTGTATTTGCATACGCCAAAGAGGAATGGAGGTTGGGCCCGCTATGGGCATAACCATTGACTTGTGGGTGTAAGGCCTGGTGCTTTTGTTTGGTTTTGGTGACTTATGTGTTGACTGTGTGTTGTGGTTGCAGGTCACGTGGGCTAGCACTTGCGCTTGGTTACGGTGACTTATTTTTTTTTTTGACCGTGTGTTGTGGTTGCAGGTCGCGTGGGCTGGTGTTGGTGCGCTAGACTGTGTGTTGTTGTGTTAGGTTATTGGCTTGACAGTTGCACTGAGATGATGTGTTGTGCAGAACTGCTTCATGGGCTCTCCTTCTCATGGATTGACACTTTGTGTCTTTTGTGTTGTTTTAAGGGCAGGGCAGAGCTGAGCACTCTTTGCACCCCTTGTGGGCTCCTCTTCCTCGTGGCTTTGTGTTTCCCTCCCTTATTGTTTGACCTGGTGTTAGACCAGATGCATTGTGCACATATATGCTCCCTTCTCCTCAATGGCTTGGCGTTGGACTTGGGCATCATTGTTAGGTGAATGCTTCCTTGTGACATCTTTGGGATTTGGTGACTGTGTTGTATCTTTGACTGGTGCTTTCCCTCTCCTAGCTTGGCTCTAGTCTCATGCACCGGGCTTTGTGTGTTGTGTACAACCCCTTTGGCAGTAACATCTTGTCAATTAATTTCCAGTGATGTATTTCCTGTAGTTGCAGTGAAAGCTCTTTTCTATCCTGGTGCATTTGTTCATAGTGTTGTAACCAACTTGTCATTTCCAAGTTGGGAAGGCCTATTAGTGCAATACAATTTAACTAATTCCCAGTTATCTTCTTCATTCATTGACCTTCAATGCCTTGAGGTGTTAGCAGGTAGCTACTTTGTAGTTGAAGGTGCTTTTGTAGCCCTCTTGAAGCCAGGGAAAATGAGTATGTTTGGTACTCTACTTATAGTTTGGGGTCTCGTCAAAGAGAGTTTACTTGGAAAGCTTGTCAATACTGATCCAGCAAAAGCAGTGTATGTTTATCCCATAATGTTTCTTGCCTTGGTGTGTTCATTTTTCTCTGTTAAATATGACATGCAGAAAGTCAGTTCACTTGCAAAACCCATTGCCAAACCATTGAAGGGCTCTTCCAAGGATAAACTTAAGTAAGCAGTGCAAGATGGTGTTTCGTTTTGTTGGTTGGAAAGAAACCTTGATAGTTTTCTTACTTATTCTAATCGTAGGCTTCTCCCTGCCTCTGTCTGACATTTTTTTTTCTTTTTCCCAATTCTTGCCATTTTGTTAAGAACAACTTTTTTTTTTTCTTACTCATTCGATTGCTTTCAATGACATTTTGGGCAGATCCTTGACATAACATGACTGTTGTTTTGTTTCTACATTGTTGGCTTGACATGTGCTCTTATCCCATGTAAATATAGATAAAAGATAAGATAGCTCAACTAATTTTATTAATGTCCAAGGGATGACACCTTTTGTTTTTAAATTAAGTTTGTTTCTTTGTTGTTGTTTTTTTTTTATAAATACAAATTTTGACCCATCTAATGCTTCTTTTATGATGTCTTTCTCTGTCCTTTGTAGGTGAAGGTTCTTACAAGTAAACATGTGGTTGGTGGCTAAAACCAGAGATGGGAGGATGGAACAGAACTGCACGACTCCTTCCTGCTACATCTTATTCTATTTCATAATTCTTATTAGTGGTTTCAGGGTTATTCAAGGGTTACAAGGGTCAATTATGGGTTACTTCTAGCTGCTTCAGGCTTCAATAAGGACTATTTAAAGGTTGTTTAAAATTCTGGTTATGCATGTCTAACTTTCAGTCTCAAAGGTGGGTGGGCAGGTGGGTAGGCCCTGGTCCAAGTTTTTAAACTTGGCTCTGATACCATGTGTAGTGTCCTATCTAACAGAACCTTGAATTAATTAATTAATACATAACATTGATATTTATAACTTCTTTTATGGTTCTATATTCAGAAAAAGAACATCAGCAAATAAAAGTTTACAGTTTATGGCTCAGCAAAATTCCAAATGGGCAGCATGATATAAATGATATATTGAATAATGTACACTGCATAAATAACATATTGAATCAACATACGATAATGAACATGCCATAATAATGAACAAAATACCTGTCAAGTGATTTTTTTCCCAACTCTGTTGTTCAAGCTGAAGCTGAAACTGCCAAAATCTGCCCAAAATTGAATCTTTCCTCCCATCTAGCTAGGAACAGAGCCTATCCAGCTCCCTAGCTCCAGTATTTCATAAGGATTCCTAGCCCCCGAGCCCAAAACTCCGAGCAACTGATGCTCCCCTGTAACAGTCCAACAAATTCCTCAAGCCTAAAACTAGAAAATACAGTTTTCCAATCCCTCCCCTGGAAAAATGCTCCAATACAATCTCCTGATCTCCCGAAATTCTCCCTCCCTCAAAATCAAAAGTCCCCCTCTCAAATGTCTTTTCCCCCTCATATCCCCTCGTCCATTCACCGCCTCTCCATTCAATGCCAACCACCTTATCCCTCCATTCAATGCCAACCCCCTTATCCCTCCATTCAATACGTTAAGTTTTCTTTTAATAAAATAAAATTTATTAAACTTAAATTCATTACCCAAACATTTAATGAGTTAATTAATTAATTAATCAATTAATTAATATACATTAAACAATAAAAAAAATAAAATAATAATTAATATTATTAATAAATAATCATTAATTAACTAACATACATTAGGGAAATTAATTAAACTTAATAAAACTTTAACAATTATTTAACTTTGACAATTAGTTATTTAACTAGGGTTGTTACAGGGAGCCTTGGATCAGTGGACATTAGAAATTGGCATCATTCCAATTTTTCTTGTATTGTTTATGTAGTAGATTTTGCAACTATTTTGTATCCATTAGACTTGTGTGCTTAGGATTATTTTGCAGCTGTCGTTACAACCATTAGATATCATTGCATTGCTGAGATTGTGGGCGTTTCCATCCATAATAAGATTCCATGGTTATCTTATCTATTTTCTATGTAATGGATGCATACAATATGTTTGAAAATATTCCTATTTGAGTAAACTGTTTGTAAGGAGTTAACAACACCATTTATACTAGTGTTGGAACATTTACATAAGAAGAAGTAACAACTTTGGGACAAAAAATATAACATTTCCACATATCCTATTAGGGGAAATTACATTCTCCACACTGCAAAAATATGAGATCGACCCCCTCAAGAAATATCCATGAACCTCCTAAGCAAGTCGATACACCCCCAAGCTAAAGAGAAACCACAAGATGAAGATCCAATGAATATCCTAGATGGAACCTCCTCCTTGTCTAGCTAGGGTGGATGTTTCACCATCGAAACCAAACCACAATGGAAGGGTTTTCCAAAAACCTAATGAAAAACTTGGCTCCAAGAGCACTTCAATAAGAGATCAATCCAAATCATAATCCCAAAGTAAAGCACTAACCCTGCTTTTATTCTTCTTTGCTTCCCTTTCTAGAACATTCCCCCTTTGACTTAATACACATGACCCTTATTCCCATTTTACCTTCCACTTAAATATTAAAGTCAACTTTTCCTAATGTTTAAGTGACTATTAATCTTAAAGTTACTTTTTAACCCCTTTTTAATGCTATAAAATGATTAATTTTCCTTTAAGACAGTTCTGGATGTTGGAAGTCCCATTTTCATCATCCCAACCTCTATATATTTTCATCCTAGTTCCAACGAGCTATAAAACAAAGGTCTCCCTTCAAATAATATGATCTAAATAACACCTTTAGTGCATTTAATTAAAATATACTCAATAATATTCTCAATTTACGGGAATCGTCAGAATGCTATGGAACCAAGAACAAACTGTGTGGAAGTGACCTTGATGATGAAATATGATAAATGGAATAGGTCGGGCCCCATATAACTCCTCCAAACTGTCTGAGCTCACTAGTAACATAACCTCACCCCTCTATCCTGGTTAACAAAAACCCCTATAGTCAAGTCCAAATGTATAACATGAAATCCTAAAAAGGGGGACATAACAATCCTCCCTTCCTAAAGATTTCTTGTCCTTAAGCAATGCCACCTTGACCATAAAATCAACAAACCGCACCAAACTGAAACAGAGAGTGATCCCTAGGTCCCAAACCAATATGGAAGAAGTGAAGCACCCTCTTCTCAAAGCATTGTCCTGCAAGGTACTAACACAAGAGGCCTCCTAAATACTATCGATAAGTAGAGCAATCAAAGACTGCAAAAACTTGGTCAACTCCTCAGAGAATTTCTCCTCCAGAAAAACAATTCCATGCACTCCAGTAGTAAACTCCTGTAAGTAAAACCTTCTATCCTCTTTATTAGTCACTGAACTGATAAACAATGTAATCCTAGGGTCCCAAGATAATCTCAGAAAGGACCCATCATGCTGATGCTGCACCACTCTAATCATAATGGCGTGATAACCATGCTATGAAACCATGCTTAGACTGCACTCTCCTCCCCTGAACCCCCAAGATGAAATCCCTGAATGGAATGAACTCACCACCCTGGATCATGTCTCACCAAGGAATGTCATTGAAATATAATCCTTCCAACCCACGGATAGACTCAATCTCGTACATCATGAGGGAAAATACACCTCTCCATATAGAACAAATCTCAACAACTCCTCTCACAACATCCCCACAATGACACAACCCTATTGGTATTCCTCATCATGTGAAGCAGTCTATCACAATGAATTCTAGGACCCCACCGCCAAATTGGAAGTCCACCATTCCCAATTCCCATTGAAATCTTTGCAAACTACTCCAATAGAGTCTGGACCTCCTCCTGTGCAGTCTGCGCACTTATCACATTGTCCAATTGAAAGTCTTGTATCATGGCCAAAATTCCACTTGTCTCATCCAACTCACTCAGGTGAACCTCCCATTTCCTATTGTATATAATGTGGGCATCAAATAACAACAATAGATTCCTCTACCAATGCCCACAAGACATGAAAGTGACTAGTGCATTGGTCAATCCCAAGGGCATGACCGAGAAATCATAATGAAGTCTGGAAGCAGAACTGTGACTATCCTTCTCCCTGGTGCTCACTTGACGATATACAAGATGAAGATCATTCATAAAGGGATATGATTCTCCTTGATGTTCACCCATCCACTGACAGATCCTAGGAAATATCAACTCAATAGTATGCTTGAGGAATCTGTCAGGAGGTCTCCCTGGAGAAAGTGCTCCAAAACTCCACTATACACTACCGTGTGCCAATGAATACCCATGCATACTGTTTCCTGTCACTGAATCACCCTCTACCATCCTATATCCTATAGGTGCTATTGTATCCATCACTCTACTAATGTTGCCTGAACTTGTATCCTAGATCATGCCCATGTCTGTCATGTACCTGTCCACCCAATACATGGATGCATATACTTCCTTGTTGGTTGGTCCACAAGGAATGTTCTCAACTATCTCCTTCGTAGTTAATCCTAGAGCCTTTAGTGGGCTCTCCATAATAAAAAACTCATGATCCCCCCAATGTAAAACATGAGCATGTTCAAAACCCCTTGCATTATAGCTCTCTTAAATCACTTGCAACTATGAATTATCCTTGTGCGGGATCATCACAAGAGGCTCCTCCCTCAAATCATGAGTGTTGTCCATGCCCTCATGTGTCATGACTTCCAAAGATGATGGAGTCTCTACTGCTATCAATGATGAAGAGCGTGCCAAAATCAACTCGTAACAAATCTCCTCAACCTCCCTTTCCTTGTCTTCAACGAACTTAAGAGCAAGGTCCCTATCCATGAATAGCTGCAAGTAATCTAATTTCATACTCTCTAGTGCTTCATTGACGATGTTCAATTGAGTACTAGTGACTCCACCTGCAACTCCCTTTTGTTTCTCCTACAACTAGGTTTTCCACATAAGGTATTCAATAAACTTATGAGCACCATCTGCCCTCGTGAACACTTGTACAATTTTCTCCTCTGTGACCAACAATCGATTTTATCCAAATCACAAAATGTTATTTCATCAACATGGTGTGGGATGTCACATAAGGGACCAACTAACTCACTAGATGATACCGTGTAATGATGGGACTCATGTGGACTATCATCCTCATACAAGACTTTTGATTTGTTCTCATCCACCAATTCAACCCCTTCGTTATCATCCTCTCATTCCCACATCATCATACATGTCATAAATAGGATAAGGTAGCGAATCCACATCATAGTTAGGTGCTCGAACACCCTCATCATCAACATCATAAAGGAACCCTTGTCCAATTCCTTGGGCCAACTTTCGTACTTGAAGGTGTAATATCCTTGGAAGGATATTATGACACATATATCCTCACCTAATGCTAGATACTCCCGTTAGTAAGACATGTATTTAATTGCTTCTAGCTCCCTCAAAATTTCAACCATGATCTCCCTCTTGGTCTTCATCTTTTCTTACCCCTGTATGTACACAATATGATTTCCCTCCTATGCTGGTTGGTCTAAACTCATACCCTGCTGATATGATAAGGAGGAATTTCTGATTTAATACTTCTGCCAAACACTTCAATGCAATACCCTGCTGCCCTAGAAATGACCTCTTTTAGCTGCTGTCACTATTGATTCTATTTGCTGATGTGTTTAGTGAGTTTTTGGTTTATTATTTTCGTCAAATAGTTAAGTATCAAACTCAAATCCACTGCTGTAATATTTCTGATGTGGTTTCTTATTTTTTTCAAAAAACAATCAAGGGTTTGGATTCCAATGACACATGTCTATGCATCTGATTCCACCAACCAATTGAAATTATTTGCATTCAACATGTAATAGCAACTCGTAAAGGATTTTTTAACCTATTGTAAAAGATCCCTAAAAACCTCAATGATGGATCTGGTATATAAATGATTCTTCTAACATGCAGATATCTTCCTGGATAGTACTTACATGTGCAACAATTACTCCCCTTCAATACCCACGAATCAACCAATCTGGTGTATTCTCTGTTGAAAGTCACAGGTTTGTGTTGAGGGAAATTCGGCCCAACAAGCTTGAATGGTAACCTCAGAATTTATGGGATGTGCCTGTGGGTGACAACTGCAACTATCAAACTTCCCTCACAACAATATCTCATACCCAACAACAAATGGCAATAGTCCAGGTGAAGGCGACCTCCCCACCATCAACTCGGTCCCTATAACAGTCAACTCGACCCATTTAAATAATAAACTCGACCATCAATGATTATGCCAACTCTAACACTGAGAATCGACCCACAATAATCTATCTTAGCTCCTAGAACAAAAACATTATTCCCAACAAGGAGGAAATTCGTCCCTCCAGCAGAACTCGACTCAATTACTATGATAATTCTATTCATAATTTAACTATGCTTGCATACAACCAAACTGAGGCGTCCAAGGGAAAGAAATTGGCCTCAATGACTAGAAAACTCGCCCAATAGTTCATAAACTCACCCCTATCAGTGATAAGCGACCATATTCATTAGAAAACTTGGACAACAATCAAGGGAACTCGACCCTAGCAAGAGATCTCACCCCAGTCAATTAAACTTGGCCTTAGGAAAGTACTTGGGCTGCAAGGGGAATAATCATGGCCTCTTAATATAAATCTCGGCCCAACTTCAAGAGAACACTACCCAACCATATGGTAACTCATCCAACAAGAGGAAATCAACCTCTTGAGAGGGGAACTCGACCCAACTGGCAGAAACTTGGATTTTGGACTTAGATCTCGGTCTCTCCAAGTTGACTCGCCCCCCAACAAGTAGTAAAAATTGTAGGTACTAACCCACTTGGATTTGGTATCATTGTTTTCCCCCAGGATGGAAATATCTCTAGCTTTATACCACTGTAATATCCCCAATAGAGCTAGGTTGGGATATTATGATCTCCTATGCAATTTTTTTGTTCCTAGTTTTCATTTTTCTACAAATACTTAGCATTCATTCTATTAAAATACATTTCATCAAACATATTGTAGGAAATCTAGATAAACATGGAATGGAAGAGAATCATGGAGTACTTTATTATGAATGAATATCTGAACACCACAATGACAAATCTCTAAAGGCTATTATGGAAGCTGTAATACAATCAATGGAATCATACCCAAACTCAAGACAAAATCTAGGGGATGCCACAACTACCAAAAGTGATGACACGTCCCCCTCCACACTACAAAAATATGAGATAAAGCCCCTCAACAAAGTTCCATGAACCTCCTAAGCAAGTCAATAAACCTTCAAAATGAAGACAAACCACAAGATGAATCTTCAATGAAGATCCCAGATGGATCCTCATCCCTGTCTAGCTAGGTTGGATGTTGCACCACCAAAACCAAAACACAATTGAAGGGTTTTTCCAAAATCCCAATAAAAACCTTGGCTCCAAGAGAACTTCAATAAAAGATCGATCCAAATCATAATCCCAAAGTAAAGCGCTACCCCTCCTTCTATTCTTCTTTGCTTCCCCTTTTAGAACTTCCCCCCTTTGACTTAATCCACATGACCCTCATTCCCCTTTTACCTTTCACTTAAATATTAAAGTCACCTTTTCCTAATGTTTAAGTGACCATTAATCTTAAAGTTACTTTTTAACCCCTTTTTAATCTTGGAAAGTGATTTATTTTCCTTTAAGACATTTCTAGATACTGGAAGTCCCTTTTGTTGGACGGTTGGTTGTCATTGATGTCAACCCTTGGAGAATTCAAGATACCCCAAAGTTGTGGTCGAGGTTGATGGTGAGTTATTTGTCATTGATGTCAACAAGAGTGGTTGATGTCAACATATGTGTTGGGTGCGTTTGATGAAGTCTACATGAAGCCCCAGAGGTGTGGTTATGGAACATGAAGTTTATCAAGGAATAAGGACATGAACTATATTGTAAATTCAAGTAATACATTCATAAATGGATAATACTCATCATTCCTTTTCCAGTGATATTTAGTACACCACGTGGTTCCTCAAAGTTGAGGAGTTATGGCCTTGTGAAGTTGAAGGACCTCAAAGAATGATCTAGAAGCCCGTAGAAGGTCAACATGAAGTTACATGTCATTTATTAAGGGTAAAGTAGTTGCAAAAGGATTTAATTATCGATAAAGTGGTTGCAACACGATTATGTGGGTTATCCCTAAAATAAGGAAAAGGGGTAAAATAGTTACAAGTTAGCCTGTAAAGGAATTCACTTGGAAAGTATAAATAAGACTTCAAGAGACTCCTATTAACACCTATTGAGAACATTGAATATCTATGTTGTAAAGTGTTATGGGAATGCACTATTGAAATGTATGAAGCAGTAAGTCTGAGGAAACAAAGTTCAGTGAAGAGATAAGTTGCATGAGCCAAAGGGATGAAGTTGAGTTTATTGTTCTAGGTTTTTCCTGAGGTCATCTGCAAGTTGTAGTGAAGGAAGAGAGCATACATCCGTGAGTTGCAGAAACAAAGAAGAGCAGACATACGCAAGGTTCAATGAAGGAAAACACAAACATATAGAGTATTTGAGGTATCTGTGAGTTACAGGTAAGCAGAGTGTGGATGTACGTGGGCTGTAGTGGAGGAAAACGCAGATATCCACGGGAAGTAGAGGAGAAATTCACGGATCTATGAAAAGGCTTGTGAAATATTGATAAGTGTTTCTTGTACCAGGTTGTTGACGCTCAAGTTGGTTTACTCAATTGTTATCTGATACAACAAGGTGTCTACATGATCAAAGATATGCTTATGTGTTAGTTTTGAGGCTTATGCTTATGTTTTTATGGTACATGCTTGAGACATGCCATGGTAGTGATTGTGCGTGATACATCTTGGTGATGATATGATACATAGTTACAGGAAAATATTGCATACTTGGCATATGGTTGATGTATGGTATATGAGTGATATGACACATGTTTGATGGTATCTCTCGGTACCTGGTTTATGGATTTTGGCACATGCTTAAGGCACATGGTTTGAGGTACATCTTGGTTAAATGTTGATGGTGTTGCCTTTGGTATATTTTTGAGGCATTGGTATATGTTTGAGGCACATTTTTGGTACATGGTGTGAGACATATTCTTGGTACATGTCTTGGTCACATTGGTACATGTCTTGGTGAGCTTGGTACATGATTGTGGTACACACTAGGTATGAGGGGCATGTCTTGGTGATGTTGGTACCTGTTGAGATAAACCTTAGTGATGTTATGGTACATTGATTAGTAGCACATGTTGGATATATTGGTATCTTGGTATTGTGTCTATATTGGTTATGCTTGAGGCACTTCGTTTATGATATCCTATGATATGGTACATGGTTGATGTACTTGGCATAGTACATGGTTGATGTACTTGGTATAATACATGGTTGATGTACTTGTTGTGGTGCATGGTTGATGGCATGGTACAAACTTGATGCATGATATGATGCATTGTTGATGCATGGTTTGGTACAGGTTGATGTACATGGTTGATGATTTATGTACATGTATTGTTGATGTTGAACATCTAGTTGAGAGGTTCCCTTGGTGATAATGGATATGGTCTCATCGATGTTGAGTATCAGTGGCAGTGCAAGGTTAGATATAGTGCTAGGTTGACAGGTTACAAGTTGATGTGATAGTGACAATGATTGTGGTTGTGACAGTTTGCTCTACACTTATATTTCAGGGAGGAAGGATGAGGAAAGGAAAGGGGGTTGTAGCCTCCTTCCTATTGGTGCTGGAGAACACAGGTAGTTGGAACTTCCTTTACGTTGGAGCCTGAGAATCAGGGGGTTGTAGCATCCTTCTGGTTGGAGCTAGAGAATTCATGGAGTTGTAGCTTCCTTCAGGTTGGAGCCTGTAAATAGGGGGTCGTATCCTCGTTCCAGTTGCGGCTGGAGAATTGGGAAGTTGGTTCTTCCAATGAATATAATCTTTGATATATAAGAAATCATTCTATGGTTTTCTCCCATTTGGGTTTCCATGTAAATTTTGGTGTACTGTGCATTTGATGTGATGTTGTTGATGTGATGCTGCTTATGTTTATATGTTCATGATATATTGAATGCAATCATAGATTATACATTGATGATATAGTGCTGATAAAATTGAAGTTTATATATTGTGGTTAAAAGTGGAAAAAATTGCTCATACTGATTCACCCCTCCTCTCAGTATTCCAACAATTGGTATCAGAGCAGGTTCCTTCAAGAAAAAAATTTAATGACTGGAAGGAAGATCATGTAGTACACTATGTTTGTGGTACCACAGTTTGATGGTCATAATGGTAAGAGATTTGAAATGTGGAGTATCAGGATGAAAAAGTTCTTAGAGGCACATGGGTATGATCTTTGGAAATCAGTTGTTATAGGATACATTGCTACAAAGAAACCGAAGAATACAACCAAGAATGAATTGAAAAGAAACAACAAAATAGCAACGGATTTCATCTAGGAAGGATTATGTGATTCAATAAGAGATAAAGTTGGAAAATGTTCATCAGCTAAAGAAATTTGGGACAAGCTACATAATATCCACTTTGAGAAGTCTCCCATAACAAATCCAGTGAATGCTAAAGAAGATGAAAGAACATAACAAGAAGAAATATGGTCATCATGTGAGACAGATTCAAAAGAAGAATATTGTGAAGAAGGAATAATATATCTTGAAGAAAATATAATAAGTGTTTTAGACAAATTGACGAAAGAAAGGAAGAAAAACAAGTCTCTCGAGGAACAATTAGTCAAGAAGAATTCTCAAGAAACTTCCAAAGAATCCCAACATGTCATCATGAATCTAAAATCTTAGCTGGAAGAATCCAAAATGATTAAAGAAACATACAAAAGTTAGATGGAAGAGAAGTAGTTTTTGGAAGCCAAAATAGCAGCACAAAGAAAGGAAGCAGAGAAGAGAGAGAGAAGATTTTGACAGATCATCTCAAGGAAAGATCAGATGAATTTAAAAAAAATTGAAGAAAAATTTAGTCAAGAATAAAGAAGACTTGAAAAGGAAATCATCACTTTAAGATCCAACTTGAAGAAGCAAAGAGAACATAAGAAGTCATGAAGATTTAGATGGTGAAGAAAGAAGAAGAGGTTGAGAAGCTTAAAGGAGAAGTTGTCGCATTGAGAGTGAAAATCGTCAAGCTCAACAAGAATGTTGAAGAGAGAGAAATATCCACATCATCAATAAAGAAAGATGAATAGAAGCACTCCAAGTTTCTAGAAAGGAAAAAACGAAGAAAAGAGGAAGAGTTATGTAGAAGTACTTAAAGGAAGGAATCATGGTTAGCAAGAATCAAAGAAGAATGAGTATAATATAGATACATCTTCAACAATAATTTCCACATTCAAGCAACAAAGAATCTTCAATCATGATGAAGGGATCAATATAAGAGAATATCATGATTAACTAAGGCATGAATTCATAATAACTACACCACAAAGAAGATCATTCACTCCCAGGTATGAAAATTTCTTTTATGATCATTATTTTAATTGTACTAACTTTGGAAATAAAGTTGTAGATTGCAGGGCTTATGGAAGAAATGTTCAACCAAGAAATGCTTATGTGGCTCCAAATAACATTGAATGTTACAAATACCACAATTATGGTCACATAGCACGTGATTGTAGAAGCATGATGGATACTTCTATGAAAGATAACACTGATATAAGATATAAGAAAGTTTGGAAAATAAAAAAAGAAAATGTAAAAGAAGAGAATAGGAATGAAGGACACCCAAAAGTAATACTCTCAATATTGGAAATAGAATGAGATCAATAAAAATATACCGACAAAAAGGAAGATGCCAGATACAGGAAAGTTTGGAGAAGAAATGGAAAACAAGAAGAACATGTGAATAAAGAATAGGTCCCAGAGATCCTAGGATTTTCAGTAGTACGAGAAAGAAAATAAGAGAAAGTGAATAAATAACAATCCCAATAGATCATACGTTCAAGAATTGTAGTGTAATATCATAAAGAATCCACGAGAAAAGAGGAAGAAGTCAGAGTTCAGAGAGATGGTGAATCTACATATGAAGAAGAAGATTACTCCGCATTAGGGCGGATTCCTCCATTGTTCTAAGCCATCCGACTTGGAGACTCCTAGTAAATACGAATATTGAACATGGGGATTCTATGCAGTAGCCACTACATATCAGAGAACCATACTTCGAGTAATTTTAAGTGTTTGTAGATAAATATATAGAGTAGTCAGATAACAGAGGTACAAAATAGCAAATTGATTGATTGAGAAGTAGTGTTCTCATGAAGATATCAAAGGAATATCATTGACACACTTTTCAGGAAGGGATATATTCTTATAGGTTCAAGGATGTATTGTAGATCAATGGACATATTTGATTCATTCTAAGAAACATGAATATGTGATGATCGATTACAACAAAGAATCCTTCATAATAGTACACTGAAAGATGGGTCGACATTGTGGATAGTTGAGTAGCAGCGTTATGGACAACTTATGACATATGGAAAAAGATGGGTTTATGATATCATTAGAAAGTTTAGAAAGATACATGATAGAGAAAATTTACAATTGGAATTAGTGGAATTATTGGACAAGTGGAATTAGTTAGCCACAAGAAGACAAGCAGTGAAAGGAACAATATAACAGGGAAAGAGAAACCTTCAACATAAGTTATATAATTAGAGGGACACTGTTGAGCAATATGGTCATGGATGTATAGAAAATGAACATAACATGCCATGAAGTTTTGAATTCAAGAAATTTTGAATTCTTTTTATATATGTCAGAGAATTACAAGAGGAAGAAACAATGGACAATAAGAAACACTAGAAGAGAGGAAATGAAGCATATATAGTAAGTCCCATATTGTCCAAAATCTTATAGAGAAGTCAAGGGAAGAGAAATAATGAGAGAAATAGATCCATAAAGGAATATCAGTAGCATGCAGACAAGGGGAGACATACCAAAATGGGGAGTTATCCTTTGATGTCAAATGGAGAGAAAGAGAAAGATCAGAAAGAGTTGAGTGCATGAATTCAGAGAAGGATTGTTCGGAGAAGGTATGCTTTTAGAGGGAGTCACTCCTTATTATTGATACAAAAAAGAGAAGATGAAATTGGAAAGGAACATGCAGATAGAAACATGTGAAGAGAAAGAATAGATGCATGAAGAAAGGGGGAGTATCCCCAAGGAGAGATACCCTTTTCCATTGAAGTCAAAGGGGGAGAGAGATAAACATCGATGAGGGGAAATGATCACAGGGGGAGCATGAGTGTTGCCATCAATGTTGGTGTTTCCATCAATTCCAAAGGGGCATATTATTGGACATTTGGTTTTCATTGATGCCAACCCTTGGAGAATTCGAGATACCATATAGTTGTGGTTGATATTGATGGTGAGTTAGTTTTCATTGATGTCAACATGAGTGGTTGATGTTAGCATATGTATTGGGTGTGTTTGATGAAGTCTACATGAATCCCTAGAGGTGTGGTTATGGAACCCAAAGTTGATCGAGGAATAAGGAAATGGAAAACAATGCAAATTAAAGTAATACATTCATAGATGGATAATATTCATCATGTCATTTCTAGTGATATGTGGTACACCACGTGGTTCCTCACGGTCGAGGAGTTACGGCCTTGTGAAGTTGAAGGACCCTGAAGAATGATCTAGAAGCCCCTAGAAGGTCAACAAGAAGTTACAAGTCATTTATTAAGGGAAAATTAGTTGCAACAATGATTTAATTATGGGTAAAGTGGCTGCAACAAGATAATGTGGGTTATCCCTAAAATAAGGAAAAGGGGTAAAATAGTTACAAGCTATCCCCTAAAGGAAGTCACTTGGAAAGTATAAATAAGACTTCAAGAGAATCATATTAACACCTATTGAGCACATTGAATATCTATGTTGTAAAGTGTTATGAGAATGTACTATTGACATATCTAAAGAAGCGAGTATGAGGAAACAAATTTCAGTGAAGAGAGAAGTTACAGGAGCCAAAGGGACAAAGTTGAGTTTAGTATTCTAGGGTTTTCCCAAGGTTATCCACGAGTTGCAGTGAAGGAAGAGTGTGAACATCTATGAGTTTCATAATCATATAAGTGTAGACATACACAGGGTTTAATGAAGGAAAACAAGAATGTAGAAAGTTTCTGAGGTATCTGCGAGTTTTAGGTCAATAGGGCACGAATGTATGTATTTTGTAGTGGAGGAATGCACAGATATACGTAGGTAGTATAGGACCAAGTCACATATCTGTGAAAAGGGTTGTGAAAGGTTGAGAAGTGATCCTTGTACCAGGTTATTGATTCCCAGGTTGGTTTACTCAATTGTTATCTGATACAACATGATGTCTACAAGATCAAAGGTATGCTTATGTGTTAGTTTTGAATCTTATGCTTATGTTTTTATGGTACATGCTTGAGACATGTCATGGTAGTGATTGTGCATGGTACATCTTGGTGATGATATGATACATAGTTAGAGGCACATCTTGCATACTTGGCATATGGTTGTTGTATGGTATATGAGTGATATGGCACATGTTTGATGGTATCTCTCTGTACATGGTTTATGTACGTTGGAACATGATTGAGACACATGGTTTGATGTACATCTTGGTTACATGTTGATGGTGTTGCCTTTGGTATATTATTGAGGCATTGGTATATGTTTGAGGCACATTTTTTGTACATGGTGTGAGGCATATTCTTGGTACATGTCTTTGTGACATGGGTACATGGTTGGGGTGCACACTAGGTATGAGGGGCATGCCTTGATGATGTTGCTACATGTTGAGATACACCTTAGTGATGTTATGGTACATTGATTAGTAACACATCTTGGCTATATTGGTATCTTGGTATTGTGGCTATCTTGGTTATGATTGAGGCACTTCATTGATGATATCCTATGATATGCTACATGGTTGATGTACTTGGCATAGTATATGGTTGATGTACTTGGTATAGTACATGGTTGATGTACTTGGTGTGGTACATGGTTGATGGTATGGTACAGGTTTGATGCATGATATGATGCATTGTTGATGCACGATTTGGTACAGGTTGATGTACATGGTTAATGTACATGTGTTGGTGATGTTGAGAATCTAGTTGAGAGGTTCCCTTGGTGATCGTGGATCTAGTATCATTGATGTTGAGTATCAGTGATAGTGACAGGTTGGATACATTAACAAGTTGATAGGTTACATGTTGATGTGAAAATGACAGTGGAAGCGATTGTGGTAGTGATAGTTTCTTATAAACTTGTATTTCAAGGAGGCATGACAGGGTAAGGAAAGGGGGTCATAGCCTTCTTCCGGTTAGTTCTAGAGAACACAGGGACTTGGAGCTTCCTTTAGGTTAGAGCCTGAGAATCAGGGGGTTGTAGCCTCCTTTTGGTTGGATCCGGAGAATTCAGGGAGTTGTAGCTTCCTTTAGGTTGGAGCCTGCAAAAAGGGGGTCCTATCCTCCTTCCAGTTGCAGCTGGAGAATTTGGAAGTTGATGCTTCCAATGAATGTAATCTTTGATATATAAGAAATCATTGTGTGGTTTTGTCCCATTCGGGTTTCCATGTAAATTATGGTGTACTATGTATTTGATGTGATGTTGTTTATGTTTATATGCTCATGATATATTGAATGCAATCATAGATGATACATTGATGATATATTGCTGATAAGATAGAATTTTATATATTGTGGTTAAAAATGACAAAAGTGCTCATATTGATTCACCCCCTCCCCCCACCACCTTATTAGTATTACAAAACCCTTTTCATCATACCAACCTCTAGATATTTTTATCATGGTTCCAACGAGATATTACACCAAGGTGTCCCTTCAAAAAATATGATCCAATTAACACCTTTAGTGCATTTAATTAAAACATGTTCAATGTTATTCCCAATTTATGAGAATCCTCATAATGCTACATAACCAAGAATGAATTATGCGGAAGTGATCCTGATGATGAAAAATGAAAAATGGAATAGGTTGGGCCCCATATAAATCCTCCAAACCCTCTGATCTCACTAGTAACATAACCTCACCCCTTTGTCTCGATTGACACAAACCCTTGAAGTATTCTCCAACTGTGTAATAGGGAATCCCAAAAATGGGGACATGACACCGATGGTTGAAAAAAATATCTAGAGGGAATATTTGATCTTCAAAAACAAAGGAAAAACGTTTGTAGGGTGATTTTTTTAACCCACAACATATAAAAATGCCCAGGGGTGATTTTATTCACCACAACAAATAAAAAAAATACAAGGATGAATTTAAACGATCAACAATGAACAAAAACGACCAGAGATCTATAAATTTGCCCAACAATTAGTTCTTTGATGTGTACAGACTATGTAAATCTAGTATGGATTATGCACATCCCGTCAATGAAAGGGAAACACCTAGGTAGTAGTGAACTCATCTAGGAACAAAGAAAACAACTCAAACAAATAAGAAATCACCTAGGAAATTGACCAAGAGGAAAATTTAAATTCCTAACAAGGAATAGATTATGTCAATGGGTGTTACAAGATCAAAATTTACTTCAACAAAGTATGCAAAGATTTATGTAAATCATAACCAAAATACCCCAAAGCATAGATTGTTGTCACTCACTGATTTCAACATTTAAATGAGAGTTTTATTATGCCGAGGAGAAAATTACAAAGGGGTGAGTGATACAGAGACTCTGTGTATTGTTACTCATGGTGAAGAAAAAAATTATAGATGCCATGGCTCAAAGACACCTTCACTTAGAGCGAACATGAACATTAAATTATTTTTCCAATCAACTTCATGCATACTACCCTCTTCGAGCTCTATTTTTTGCTATTGTCCTTCCCTATTTCTCCTTGCATCTCCCCCCATTGATCCTTCTTCACTACAAACTTCATTTTTAATGGGATGCCTTTTGAAGGCCAACCATCACAATGGTTCATTTTCACTTCCAATTTTTTCCAAAAAGACAAAATAAAATAAAAATGACATGTTTACAAAATTAAAAAAAAATGGTAAGAAACTAAGTTCTTATTACAAAGTTTTGGAGAGGATCCAATTCAGATCGGGAGGAGAGGGATTTAGGTATTTTTGTTATTTTCTATTTTTTTCATTTTTTACTTTTAATTTTGCATGTTTAGGCATGCATGGCATGACCACCTATTTATCCTTCTTTTATTTTCTTACTTTTCCCTTGAAATGCATTCCATATTAACATTTAATGCACCTTTGACCATTTTTCACTAAATTTTCATAGAGAATCTTGAGATTATATTGGGCTCATATGAAAGTAGAATGAAACATGTGTTACCATTAGAAAGGTCTCAATGAGAACTACTCAATAATTCAATTGGAAATATGATCCTCACTTGCAATTTCCTCATTTTTTGTTGGGAATATCTAATTCTAAACACTAGTCTATCATTACATCACACAAACACACTAACTTTCAAAGATTTCCATTTGACCATATGATGTTGAAATGGATAAAATGAGGCATGGCCAGAAATTTATCAATAATCACATCTATTCCCTCAAATAATGATTTTGATTTCCTAATAGTCATATCTAATTTACCTACCTAGGAACTTTGTTAGCTAAGCTGCTTGGACCCTACCCTTGAAACTAGCTTGGAGACTTGTGAAGTCTCTAAATGAGTCATCCAAGATCATAATGAAGAACATGAAATCTTGTTTGAAATATATTGTGGTGAGATACACAATTACAAATTTATTTTTTGATTCAATTGTCCAAAAAAATACATTTTAAACTCTGAACCTTTGCAACCAATCTATTGCCTTGAAACTGCTCCTTATTCCCTGAAAGGTCATTTTCAAAATTTGGGGGTAAAAAATTAGAATATGGTATACCCTTGGAAATTTTTTGGATATACCAACATCATCATTAGAGCCATTTTTCATCACGATTATGATTTAGAATAGAACTGGATCGTTGAGTCATAATAGTAAAATTTTTCCCCTGGGGATGCATAGCTTGTGCACTTCATAGACCAGGAACAAAAACTAAGATTTGAGAAAATGAGGGATCGTTGGAAATATTACCATGGTAAATTTAACATACAACCAATGAGTTTTCTGTAATTAATTTATAACCTCGTTTATATTATGTGCAAGACCAAGATTACATGGAACTTGACTAGTGACTAGTGAAAGGGGTCAACATTAAATTTTTTGAAAAATATACTCACTTTTGATGAAATATAACATGATATGGTAATTTTTTTTTAATAATATGGGAGGGTTTTGGGACTTAAAATTAATAATTAATATAGGATGACCTCCCCAAAGGCCAAAATATTAGGAGTCCAAATTGAGCCAAACAAGGTAGGATTGAATGAAATCAGGTACTATGAGATACCATTGGTCACTCCAACCTCAATGGATTAGCATGAATGGATGTTGATAGTATTATTTATAAAACTATACATTTGAAAATAAAGTAGTCAAATTAACCCAATCTTAGTGCATGAGGCCTGACTATCAAGGAAACCAAAACTTTGTAGCCCTCTTTGAATGAATCTAGCTGAAATGATACTGATGGATGATACTATTGTAGTGTTTGATAAGTCATGTAAACATGAAATGTTGAATGAATATATCCCTCTAATAATATTTTATGGGGAAATAACTATGACAATAATTACTCCTACTATCTTATCTAAAATTGGTCTTTGAAAGGTTATTCAAAGAACCTTTCTTCTTGTCTTGTATTTATTTGAAATGAAAATTCCATGTTCAACAAAATAAAAATAATAATTTCAACACCTATCTATAAGATAAACTCATGTGAATGAGTGTATCTCAAATGATTGGGTGTGAGGATATCAAATTCATTGGGAAATTGTGTCAAGTTTCCAAGAAAACTATTTGTATGTTGATCGGGTATGATTATGTATAACCTTGTGGTTAAGATATGATTGGATTATGGTTATTATAAAGTTTTTACATTTTTTTCCCTTCTATGTAGTGCTTGGAATATCAAATCCAAATTATATAAAATTATACACAAATTAAACACAATAATTTGCATCCTTTAACTAATAAGATAAAGATAGATTAATTCTAATTGCATAGTCTACAAGACAAAGTGAGTGGTTAGAGTATTACCTGAATGATATACAGATCAACTCCCTGAAAAGAGAATGAAGAGCCCTTGTGCTCCAATATTTTATCCAGATGACCACAACATAGTGTGGGGGACAAATCTCCTACCAACCAACCCCTCAGTCAATACAACTAAGGGCCCACTGAGCCTTCAATCATCCTCCTATGCCAGCATCTAATTCCTCAACTCAAGATTTTCCTTTAGCCAAAATCTCCTCCACTCCCTTCTCATCCATTAAATAGTACCAATTCATGCAAAAAGAACCATGCATACGTTCCACTTTTCATCATATAGTTTTTTTTTTAAATTCTCTTCATTTAGATTTTCCATTAGTTACAATTAGTAATTTCTATTTTATTTTTATCACTTTTTCTTCTAATATATTAGTTGAATGGTAGTGATTATTATCATGCTTTATTTATTTATTATCTTATTTATTATTTTCTTAAATTTTTATTATTTTAAATCCATTTATGATTTTATTCCTCTAGTATTTAATATTTGTTATTAAGTATATGACATTACATACTTTCCCCCTTCAAGGAACTTCATCTCGAAGTTAACATTTATTATGTTTCTTATAGGTGTATATTTATTTATTTATTATTGTTATTATTAACTTTATTCCTATATCTTCACATCAACCTTTAATGTAACTAGTATTAACTTCGGGGAAGTGCGAGTACTCTCTACACATATTCCCACTTTTGGTACTAGGAATAAATCCAATTGATCTGACCAATGCCCCAAGGCCCAAGTAGGCATATGGTTTTGAACACTACTCATGTACTCTAGATATATTGAAAGTTTGACCGAAACTTCCTCCACAAATCCTACCAGGTACTCAGCCCCATGCATTGAATTCCAACCACACAAATCCACTGATGAGTAATACTACATCCATTCTTTTGGACTTCGGCATCGCAAATCCAATATCAGGCACTCTATCCTTCTCAAGGATGGTCCCATGTCCCATAAAACAATATACAAGGAAAAATAACCATTGGCGTAGTTTGGTTGATTGACTTGTCCCCATCCCATAAGATATCACTTGTAGATATTCCCCTTTGTAGGTATCGACTCCCACGAGATCATTGAATGAATAAATCATATTATTCCATTGTTAGATTTCGTGTCAATCACTGCCTCAAAACATGAAACCAATGCATTAGTTATAAACATAACATCATCATCTCATAGAAAAATAATTTACATGGATATTGTCACATGTCCTCGTTATCATAATAAAGCACCACATGCCCACACATGTCATCATAAAACATCTTATCCTTAAAATTTCACACAATTAAATCATGACATCCCATCATAAGATACTGTCATAAGGAGTGTAACCTCAACACATTTTTATCAAATATATAACATCTCATTAACATAATAAAGGAAACCTCATGTTAACATAACATCATATGTAAATGCCTCAAGTGTCCTTAAGATAGAATAACAACATCAATAGAGTAACCATAGAGCATATGTAGAATGATCAAATCAACATATAATCTGTATCTTAACAAAAAACTAGTCATGCTTCAAATGTTAAAATAAGTGCTCATCAAAACCCCCATCTAGGATATGCATATGTCCAATTTAGGTATATTACTCCATTTTGAATCATAAAATCAATTAATTAAATAGTTAGGGAAAGTCGCGATGTATAGTTTATAAGTCCTCCCAGGTAGCAGATCCTATGTTGTATTGGTCCCATTGGACCTTGAATTTTTCAATTTCTCGACTCCTAAGCCAGTGAACCATGTGGTCCAATATGGAGAATGGTTTGACCTAGATGGCTCCCTCCTCAGAAACTTGTAGTACCTCAAATTTTAACACATGGGATGGATCAAGAACATAATGTCTAAGTGCATAAACATGAAATAGATTATGCATATTTCTTAGATGGGATGGAAACTCAAGATTATAATAAATTGGTCCTATCCTCTCTAGGATGTCAAATGGTATGATGAACCTAGGGGATAATTTTGTTCCCTTACCAAATTTGAAGGAAGTCGTAGAGGGTCTAAATCTAAAAAAAACTTTGTCACTACTTCTATGAGTTATCTTCACACCTATGTAATTTTTTGTTGGTATCTAGTGTTACACATCAAAATCACTCACTTCAATGATGACCTATTGTGGTCATTTCAAGTGTCGCATTTTGGTCGCAAGCTATCGCAAGTGTCGCAAACATCATACTGCCATCTTTCCTATGTCGTGTCTCTAAATACATCATAAGGACACTTAAGACACCTTCAAAGACTGGTTTAAGAAGGAGAAATCATATGATGAGGACTATAAAGAATTTTCCATGGAAAAAACCACTTAAAAATGATTTTTGGAAGGCAAAGATCTCCTACCCACTGTCAGGGAGTGCTAGCACTCCCTGACCTCCTTTGGGGGAGAATTGTAGCACTTTGGACACCCTTCTGGGGGAGCGCCAGGTAACTTTGAGGAAATTTTGGGCAACACTCCCCTACCCACTATCAGGGAGCACTAACGCTCCCTAACCCTCTTTGGGGGAGCGTTGAAACTCTCTATGTACCCTTTTGGGGGAGCGCTGTCTTGTTTGAGGGGAGCGTTATGTTCTTGAGAAAATCAGGGGAAGATCCCCCTTATCTTGGAAATCAGTTGGATTCGAATCTAAGGTTAAGGTTGGATCTTAGGGAGGATCCAGAACTGATGGAGAAAGATCCTCAACCTATCCCAATAATCTCTAAGATGGTTGGGTCTCTCCAAGCTTATATAAGGAGGCCTTATCATGGTGAAAATCACATGGGAGTTTGAGAGATACCTAACTTATGATCTCATGAGAAGTGGTATTAGGATACATTTGAAGGCATCAAACTTATGATCTCATAAGGGAGATATCATTGAAGCATAATCAGTTTGTGTGTGGATTACTTGAGCAAAGGGTTGGACAAGGAGAGATGGGAGAGGTTGTTGCACCTTCATCAAAGGTCTGTAAGTATTCTCTATTGTTCTCATTAATATACATATGTTCTTGGACTGTTTCTTTCAAGTTTTTGTTTCTTCTACCTGAACTTGTCTCTATTAGATAGATTTAGTTTCAAGCTAATCTTAGTAGAATAGGAAGTTTGTTCTGTCTTTGTTAGTTTTGCAGGACTTATCGAGGAGCTTGGGGATCAAAGCTCAACTCAGAATGTATGAGGAAGAACATCATTAAAAATGTACACCTTTATTCCTCTTCTCTATACATTATTTTAGCCAGGTTTAAAAGGATGTCAGTGACCAACATTAGCACCCTTTCTGTCTTGGTCTTAGGAGTCTAGAGCCCAAGAGAGAATCCACTTGTTCGCAAGGGGATTTCTCTGTAACAGAAATTGGCAACTCCACTGGGGATTGACATCAAATTTTATTTGATCGGTTTTTCCCTACCATTTTCCCACCTTTCAGATCACTTTTATTGTTTGTTCATCATCCATTAACCTTCTCCTACCTTCACTAGCAATTTCACCAATTTTGACGCATTATGGGTGAGTGGTTTTGCAATGTTTTTCTTTTTTTTCTGACTTTCTAGGAGGACTAGAACCCATCCCTAGGCCATACCATATCACCAAAACTCCCCTACAGTGTTTTAGGGAGAATTTCAACACTTTGTACCCTTGTGTTAGGGAGCGCTAGTCTCTTTTTTGAGAGTTTTTTCCTTCTTCTGCTCAGTCTTTTGCAACATGTTTTGCAAACATCTTTACCTAGAGTCTGTGGTTGGTTTGTGAAGTTCTTTGGATTGGTTTTTGATATTTTTTGATGCTTATCACTCCCTATTGTCTTGATTGGAGCTTGAAACCTTTTTCAGAAATGTGAAATTGCCTTTTCTAGCTGCTTTTTTGATGGAACAATTTTGAGTGATTTCTCTTTCTCCCTATCATTTCTTGGATTCTTCTCTGAATTTTATTGTATTCCTTGAATTATTGATTGGTTGTAGAATCCTCGATGGTGTTCTTGCTTGTTATAACAAGTTTCTACTTGTTTTCTTTCATACCTCACTGCCTTGAGTGCATGCTTTGTTTGTACCCCTTTTGCTTCGTGTCTTTTGCATCTGCACAAGACTCTTTCTCCTAATTGAAAGTAGTGGAGTATTGAAGGTTTTGTATTTACTTTCTGTATACATCATAATCAAACAAAGAATATAAATGCATTTTTTCTTTTGGGTAGTGAAAATAACTTGCATTTGAAGTAGAAAAATTGCATGGTTTTTGATTTTTTTGGGACGTTGTGCATTTGTAATGATGAATGTTTTCTCCTTCTCATAGCATAGATTTCATCGAAATGAAAAGATTTCATCTTCATCTATTTGCATAACTTTCAAGTCAGTAAAAACACCATATTGTCCATGCCATTTTCCTTTTGAGTAACAACAACCTTAAAAATAAAGCGCTAAACTAAAAATTGATTAGACATTTTTATTTTTTCTGGTAGCAAACCTACATCAGATTAATTGTAGGGATTTGGAATAGGTGTGAAAGATAACTTTCCAAAGCTACAAACAAACATAGAATCTCATGTTAGCGAGCAGTGAAATCCAATTGCTACATTTTTTTCCTGGGAATCCCTTCTCACACAAGGGTCAAACCTCAGGTCGCATTAAGACTAGTAGAGTTACTCACCCTGCTTTGTTGGTCTTGGTGTAGAGATTGCATGTATTATGGGGGTCGCTTGAAGGTATACCCACAATGATGGGTGGAAGTCGTTCAAGCTGATTTTGGGCAGGATACCCTGCCCTTATGTGTGGATTGGACTGTCGACTGTTTCCCCAGGCATCATTGTTGTAGTTGGTAACCTTAGTGGCCCATCTCTTTAGGGTCTTTACACAAGGTGACTATGGAGGGGTAAGTCTTCACAGTACTTGGAATCAACATTGGCCAAACTCACTCGGTCTCCTTGGAGGGTATACCCATGATTATGTGTGGGAGCTTGCACCAAGGCGTAAGTCCGTTAAGCTAGTTGTCAACGTAACTTTTCCACCCGCTCTATCTCAACCTCTTCTTACTTTGTTCTCGCGATGATGGATTTCATCACCAACTAGTGTGCTCATTGTGAGAAGGTTTTGTTTTCTTGTTTTCTTACTAGATTTTTAGCATGTGCTGTTTGTTCTCCCTAGAAAAATGTAGGTTGGATATTTATTTTTTATGGCATTAGTTCCCAGAATGTCCAATGAAGGAACCCCTTTGCCAAGGGAAACCTTTGTTTTTCCTTCTTACGAAAACGTTGGTCCTCCTTACATCGCTACTTTGAGCCTTCCAGGCCTCACAATTGGGTTACCAGTCTGGTTGTTTTCCACTTCGGTGATCTTGAATGCGGGTGATTCAGATGTAAACACACCACCCACACATCAACCTCATTTTGACATTTCTCCTTCTTCACCCTTCATGTCTCCTTCTATTTCTCCTTCTTTGCCTAGTGAAAAATCTAAAGCGAGTAGCCTGGTTGATAAGAAGAAGAAGAAATGAAAAGAGAAGAAGAAGAACTAGAAAAGGACCAAGCCTCCAACCATATCAAATATTGGATCCAAGCAACCAACTACTATTAATCGTACTGGGAGTATTTATGAGGTCAACAAGACTAAAACGAAGAATCTGAAACCCAAATTCCCTTGCAATATTTGTAAGGGTGACCAATTTCTGAGGGATTTCCCTAGTCTTCCCAAGGTCTTAGAAATGTGGTCCTCCACATCATCAGCCTCTGCTAGATATGTTGGTGACGTCCCATTAACTAGTGATGTTAAGGTTGGTAAGAAGAAGACAACTGCCAAATTTCCTTGTATTTTATGCGAAGGTGATCATTATTCTCACCTTTGTCCTCATATGGACGAGGCTTATTCTCTTTTGGAAATATTCAACTTCCAAATGGTTATCGTAAGATTCCCCCCAACCCATAGTTAGTTGATGGAATGGTCAATACGGTTTCATCCCCAGTCAGTCCGGTTGATCAGGTGGTCAATCTAGTTTCATCCTTTGTTGAACCACTAACCAAAGTAGTTGATCCAGTTCATTCATCGATCAACCCCACTTTCATTTGAAAAGTGAAACCCAAGTGACTGATCCATTCCCATCATTGGTCAGTCCCACCCTTCATCTTAAGAGTGCCAACGTGGTCAATCCCACTCCTCCTCTGACGAGTGCCAAAGTGGTTGCTCCGGTCCCTTCATCAATCAATCTAGTTTATCATGTCGTCAATATGGTCACGTCCTTAGTTGAACCAGTTGACAAAGTGGTTGATTCGATCCCATATTCAGTCGATCCCACTCTCCCGTTAGAGAGTACAACCCAAGTGGTCAATTCATTTCCACGTTCGACCCCATTATCCCCTTGGATAATGAAACCCAAGTGGTTGATTTGATATCGTTATCAATTGATCCTACTCTCCCGCTAGAGAGTAAACCTGATTCTACCCATGTTTTTACAGTTGATACATAATCTACCATGCTGGGGGGCATTCCTCCCTCTCATGAGAAACCCCCTTCAAGCAATGATGCCATCCTTTTTTATTGGGGTGTCCTAACTGGACCTCGTCTTCCCTCTCACATTCCTTTCAAGATTACAGTACAAGTTTGTGGTCACGACGTTCCTCATGCGTTGATAAATGAAGGTTCATCCATTAGTATTTTTTCCTCTATTCTTGGAAATATTTGGGTTATCCTCAGCTTGTGCTATTTACCCAGACTCTGTTTTCTTTTAACAGAAGAACCATTCACCCTTTAGGGATCCTTCCTCATTTTCCCATAACTTTGGGAGAGAAAACTGTCTTTATTGATGTTATGGTAGTCCAGGACCCCTTGGATTTCGATTTACTCCTTGGGAGAGATTGTGTCTGTTAGCACCATAAGTCACCTCTAGATTGCAGCAGGGATGAGCCTGATACCCATCAGTTTGTATGTCACATTAAATAAGTTTAAGGATGGTCTAATGGATGCAATCTCAGGACTGCATCGCTTTAACTCAAAAAACTGGGTTGGAGATGCGTAGATAAGTGGGGTCTTGATCTAACTTAAGCCAATAAAGTTGTATAGTGGTGAGTAGGTAGAAGGAAGGTGAGAAAGTATGAAGGTCTGCTATGGACATCCAATCTTCCAACAGCCTTTGGAGGAAAAATCTCAGATATAAGATCCTCTTGAATCTAAAAACTTCAAGAAACTGAAAATGTTGCAACTACAGATATAGTCAAACCTACACTATACTATAATCATAGCACCCGACTGGATCCTCCATGCCTGGGCTTTCAGAGTCAGAAGAAAAATATAAAGAAATGAGTTGGCTTCCATTAAACAAGAAGTCTCAAGGATCAGTTCATAACTAGAGAACCAGAGTCCTAATCAAAACATTACAATCGAGAGCTGAGCTCTACCATCGACCCTAATCAAAAGAAAAAATGCCTACATATACTTATAACTGGCTTTGCTGCTGGAGGCACAATCGTTTCATGAGTTTAAGGCTTTGCATTGATGAGTTTCTCTGTCAGGCTGTGCATGCAGACGTTGGTCAGACTACCCATGTAGTCTTCTGTCGGACGCAATCTCTGTCAGTTCAGACGGACAACCTGTAAGGTAGCTAGAGAGGTAGTGGGGGGGTCCAGAGGGCCCATAGTGATAATAATAGAGGTCATTCAATGTAAGGTGGACTAGGTCCACTATATTATTAAATAAGACCCACTATGGTAGTTAGATATAATAAATGTAGGAGGACTTCTTAGAAGGTTCTACTTCTAGAAGATTCCTCCTCTAGAATGTTCTTAGGTGATGATAGAACTATATAAAGAGGTTCAAGCAATGTAATGGGACATGAAGAGAATTATTGTATTTGGAGTCGTAGCTCAATAGGAGGATGCCCCCTCGAAGAGGCAAGTGAACAGGAGAGAATCCCTTCCATAATAGGATCCATTGTATGGTGTTGCCCTACCTCAAGGGTTTTGGTAATAATAAAGTTGTGGTTTTCTATATTGCTCTATGGATCTATTGTGTATTCAGTATTTGTGGTGATTATATTTGTATATCTATTCAGTTTCTTAACAAGTGGTATCAGAGCACTTTCCTTGGCAGACATTGTGGGCAAATATTTTTTATTTTTGCAGATTTTTTTTTTCGAAGAAGAAAAAAGAGGGCCGCGACATTCCAGAAAATTTTGGTATATTTTTGTGAAAAATTTTCAAAAAAAAAGGTTGTATATTTGAGTTCCTCCCAGAAAAACACCCAAGTTGAAAAACAAAATCGTCTGAAATGGAGTCTGGGAAGTCAAGATATTGAAGTTTTAAAATCTGCAATTTTTTAGGGTTTTTTCCATGGACGGTGGCACGATTTGTTTTTTATTTATGTAGAAACTGGAGGCCGAATTTGCCCAAAAAAATCACAGATCTGAGTTCCTCTCACAATTTCACCCTATTTCAAAATAAAAAAACCAGCCAAAATGGAGTTCGGGAAGTGAAGTTATGGGAATTTTAAATTCAACAGTTTTTTAGGGTTTTTCTAGAAAAAGCCGCTATTTTCTGCCGTAACGTATTGTTCTATTTTTTGGGTTTTTTCATGATGTCTGCAGGACTAAGGAGTTCATAGGGTGCTCATATGGCTATTTCTTCTCAAACCCTCAAAGAAATTCTACATATTACTGAATCATTTAAAGCCCAATTGTTTGACAAATTTGATGGCTTTGTAGATAGCCTCAATGATAGTTTTCGTAGTAATCAAGATTCATTGGATAACATGCAGGGGAGATTACTTATGGAGGACCTCAAGGATGAATATAATCAAGAAATATATGCTTGGTATGATTTTGAGGCCGATTGCGATGATTGGTATATCGATAGTTGTCATTTCTGGGATGACAACCACTTCCATATTTTATTTGATGACTCTACTCCACCTTGTGTAGAGAATAGCAATGTCCCACATCAGGAGATAGTTACCAGTGTCCAGCCTACATATTCTACAATGGTATTGTTCCTTCTAGATTCATATTTTCTCATTTCCCACTATGTAGATGGATATTCTTATTTGGATCCACATGATAGATGTCAGTATTGGAAGCATAATTTTCAGTTGGTTATTGGGGGCCGATATCTTCCATGTGGGGTTCACAGGAGAAATTGGACATGGAAACCTAGTTTACAATGACATTTGGACTACTTCAGCATGGCGGCTTCCATTTCTCAATGGGACCCTGGTTCTCTAGTCTACTTCAACACTAAGGCCCACACTTCTTAGAAGGTTCTACTTCTAGAAGATTCCTCTTCTAGAATGTTCTTAGTTGATGGTAGCACTATATAAAGGGGTTCAAGCAATGTAATGAGATATGAAGAGAAGTATTGTATTTGAAGTGGTAGCTCAATAGGAGGATGCCCCCTCGAAGAGGCAAGTGAACATGAGTGATTGTATGGTGTTGCCCTACCTCAAGGGTTTGGTAATAATAAAGTGTGGTTTCTTCTATGTTTCTTTGTGCATCTATTGTGTATTCAATATTTTTGGTGATTATATTTGTAGATCTATTCAGGTACTTAACAAGTGGTATCAGAGCACTTTCCTTGGCAGACATTGTGGGAAAACATTTTTTATTTTTGCAGATTTTTTTTTCGGAGAAGAAACAAGAGGACCGCGACATTCCATAAATTTTTGGTATATTTATGTGAAAAATTTGTAGAAACTGGTTGTATATCTTATTTCCTCTCAGAAAAACACCCAATTTGAAAAAAAAAACGACTGAATCGGAGTCCGGGAAGTGAAGATATTGAAGTTTTAAAATCTGCAAATTTTCAGGTTTTTTTCTACATACGGCGGCACAATTGTTTTTTATTTCTGTAGTAGTTGGAGGCCAAATTTTCCCAAACAAATTACAGATATAAGTTCCTCTCACAATTTCACCCAATTTCAAAAACAAATCAGTCGAAACGGAGTCCGGGAAGTGAATTTATGAGCATTTTAAATTCAACAGTTTTTTAGGGTTTTTCTAGAAAAAGCCGCGACTTTCTACCGTAACTTATTGTTCTATTTTTGGGGTTTTTTCATGAAAGCCGTGGGACCAAAGAGTTTATAGGGTGCTCATATGTCTATTTCCTCTCAAACCCTCAAAGAAATTCTACAAATTACTGAAGCATTCAAATCCCAATTGTTTGATACATTGGATGATTTGCAGATGGCTTCAATGATAGTTTTCGTAGTATTCAAGATTCATTGGATAACATGCAGGAGATATTTCTTATGGTGAACATCAGGGATGAATATAATCAAGAAATATATGTTTGGTATGATTTTGAGGCCGATTGTGATGATTGGTATATGGATAGTTGTCATTTCTGGGATGACAACCACTTTCATATTTTATTTGATGACTCTAATCCACCTTCTGTAGAGAGCATCAATGTGACAAATTGAGAGCCAATGATTATTACTAGTGTCCATCCTGCATATTTTAAAGTGCTACTATTCCTTCCAGATTCTGGTATGAACCTTTTCCACTATGTGGATGGATCTTCTTGTTTGGATCCACATGACAGGTGTCAGTATTGGGAGCATCATTTTCAGTTGGTTATTGGGTGCCGATATCTTCCATGTGGGGTTCACATGAGCAATTGGACATGGGACCCTGGTTTACAATGGCAGTTGGACTACTTCAGCATGGTGGCTACCATTTCTCAATGGGACCCTAGTTCTCTAGTCTACTTTAGCACTATAGTCCACACTTATCCATGGGACCCTAGTATATGGTTGTACATCAAGCGTTGAGGACAACGCTTTCATAAGGGGGATGGAATGTAAGGTAGCTAGAGAGGTAGTGGGGGGGCCCAGAGGGTCCATAGTGATAATAATGGAGGTCATTCAATGTAAGGTGGACTAGGTCCACTATATTATTAAATAAGGCCCGCTATGGTAGTTAGATATAATAAATGGGTAGTTAGATATAATAAATGTAAGAGGACTTCTTAGAAGGTTCTACTTATAGAAGATTCCTCCTCTAGAATGTTCTTAGGTGATGGTAGAACTATATAAAGAGGTTCAAGCAATGTAATGGGACATGAAGAGAATTATTGTATTTGGAGCAGTAGATCAATAGGAGGATGCCCCCTCGAAGAGGTAAGTGAACATGAGAGGATCCCTTCCATAATAGGATGCATTGTATGGTGTTGCCCTACCTCAAGGGTTTTGGTAATAATAAAGTTGTGGTTTTCTATATTGCTCTGTGGATCTATTGTGTATTCAGTATTTGTAGTGATTATATTTATAGATCTATTTAGTTTCTTAACACAACCTCCCTCTGCGCTTTGTCCCTTTCTGACCTTCTATTTATGGAAGGAGATGATCTCTCACCCTCCTTCCATATTTACATTAACTTCTCCCTCAGTATTTGAGTGAGTAGAGTCAATGCCCGCGCTTGGAGACGTGGCTTTCTTTCTTTCGCCTTCTGCACTTTGTTGGATGCATATGGGGAAGATTGGTCGATGATCATGGATGCTGACAGGGAGGAATGGGCGAGACGATTGGTACAACCCCTAGCAAAATACGACACATGTTCGGTGGCCAGGTGGAAGGACGTGGCAATGATGCAGCGGGGGTAGAGGATGTGGTGGCGAAGGGAGAGTGGAGACAACCATATAGGTGGAGATGACATGGGAAACAGATGGTGGTAGGTGAGAGCTAGAGGCAGAAAGAAGGACGTGACATGAGGTGGGGAGTGGAGTACACATGGAAGGTGGGTATATGGTGAGGAGTGACGCTGACACAATCGACAAAGAAGGGAAAGGTAAGTGGAAGACAAGTGTCAGCGGGAGGTGAGGATGGTAAGTGGAAGTGATATGTGGTATATTGGAGGGGGGGTGGGGTTGTAAGCTGATTTGA
>ML776880.1:565763-604739 GCA_009831015.1 Picea engelmannii | reverse complement strand
GCATTTTTCGGCACTGGCCATTCCAGAATGGCCTTTACCTTTTCTGGGTCCACCGAGATTCCTTCGCCTGAAATGATATGACCTAAATAGTGGATCTCTTTCTGGAAGAAGGAACACTTCGACAACTTTCCATACAATTTGTTTTTTCTAAGGCAAGACAACACTATTCGCAAGTGTTCCTCATGTTCTCTTTCATTCCTAGAATAGATGAGAATGTCATCTAGAAAAACTTGTACAAATCGATCTAAGTACTTCCAGAATACGCCATTCATGAGACTCATGAACACTGCTGGCGCATTAGTCAATCCAAAAGGTACTAAAACAAACTCATAATGTCCAAACCGAGTTCGAAAGGCAGATTTTGGGATATCACCTTCCTTAATCCTTAACTGATGATACCCAGATCGCAAATCGATCTTTGAGAATACCGCTACTCCTTTCATCTGATCGAAGAGGTCATATATTCGTGCCATAGGGTACCTATTCTTCACTGTAGCACGGTTCAAATCCCTGTAGTCTATACACAGTCATAAGGATCCGTCCTTCTTCTTTACAAAAATTACCGGTGCGCCCCAAGGTGAAACACTGGGCCTTACTAGCCCTAAGTCTAGTAACTCCTTCAACTGCATTTGAAATTCACAAAGTTCCGGCACTGTCATTCGATACGGAGTCTTGGATATTGGTTCTACACCAGGTTTCAGCTCAATGGTAAAATCAAGCTCCCTCTCAGGAGGTAATCCTGGTAACTCGTCTGGAAAAACATCCTGAAATTCTGACAATACTGGGTACTGACCCAATGAGGGTCCCTTCCTTTCATTCACTGCTTCCACTACATAAAGTCGACACCCTTGTCTCAAGCATCGCTTGACCTTCATAGTTGGTATAAAGCGTATGACACTTTTCTCTGTACACCCTGAATCTCTATCGGTTTTCCTTCATCATTGACACACAGCACCTTCTTTGCGAAGCAATCTATCAAAGCTCGATGAGCTGCTAACCAATCCATTCCAATGATTAATTCATATGCCCCAAGAGCAGTGACGTATACCTTCAACTTGGTAGTGCACACTCCTAGGTCTACTATACAATTATCGACACTAGGTCCTACCACTTGTTTCTTCCCCGAAGCCATCTCGACTTACGTAAAGTCATCATGCTCATAGGCTGCCAGCCCACTCTTTTCTAATGCAGATGGTGAAATGAAACTATCTATTGCACCAGAATCAAACAAAATCTTAACATTAAGATGATTTAGCGTACCTGACGACTCCACTACGGTGGATTGATGTTCAGCCTGGCGATTATCGACCGCTGCGTAAATGTGGTGGCTACTACTTTCTTTCCCCATCGGTGCCTTCCTTTCATTACGCATGAACCCTGGTTGAAACTCTGGGCAGTCACGCTGGTAATGGGGTCCCCCACACCCCCAACAGGTGACACCAGGTGGAACCGGTGCATTGTTACGTGTCTATCCTTGAAATGAGTTCCTTCCCCTGGAACCTCTGCCCTTACTAGTTGTTCCCCGAGATGGTCGTGGACATGTCTGCACCGTTGGCGATGAACGAGATGCTGCACTAGCTGCCATTGAAATCCCTGCAGCTACTGTCCTTGGCACATTTCTATTACCATAAGGTGGTGGCCTTGAGCCCCCTCCCTTAGTAAATTTCCTCGGGGTCTTTCCTACGAACCCAGGGCAATGTAGAAATGCTGATCTTGTACCCCCTGTTAGGTTTATATGTTCTTCCGCGTAACGCGCACTTTCTATCGCCTCTACCACCGAAGATGGTTTCCACATCCGCACCATAGCTCTTATCTTTGGGTTCAATCCATAAACGAAGCGCTCTGCTTGTCGTTGGTCAGTGTCCAAATATGAACCGTATTTAACCAACTCCATAAACCTGATCTCGTATTCTTCCACAGTCGTGTTTCCTTGTATTAAGGCATGAAATGCCCCTACTTGCTGTTCCTCGTAGTATGATGGTAGATACTTCCTTTGGAACCTTTCCTCGAAGAGTTCCTAAGATACCGTGTCCGGGGTAAGGTGTAGTTGTCTTTCTAAGTTGCCCCACTAGTTCAAGGCGCTATCTCTTAACTGGAAAATTTCAATCTTTGCCTTTGAATTGGACGCATAGTCCCTTAAGGCAAAACACCTTGTCATGCCTTCCAACCATGCTTCCGCGCGTTCAGTGGCGCGACCCCCGACAAACTCCAGAAGTTTGATTTTCTGCAACTCTCGAGTGATGTCTTCAGGTGGAACTCCTCCCCCTGAATCCATTGATGCTTCTGGATTACCCATTCTAGATGGTGGGGGTTCCACTTCATTCCCTGCTGGTTGACGCCCTTTTAAAGTCTCGTTAATAGCTTCTAACGAGCGTAGTATGAGAGCTAGTTCAGGCGATGGTGGTGGTGGTGGTGGTGGTGTTGGTGGTGGTGATGGCATTGGTGGCATGGGTGGCGCCCGTGACGACGATCCCCGGCCTCGACCTCTTCGAGTCTTGGCCATCTGGTATGACTTAACCTGCATCACCCAAAGCTATCAGGGTGAGTTCCAGGACGTTTCAAATTGGTGCTACTCAAACTTAGAAACAGGGTTAGGCGTAAGTTTTCTTTACTTGTCTGTAAACAGACATTACTCCATCAGGGGAATTGGCTCGGTTTTGGGTTAGGATTAAGCATCTAAGCTTGGTCAACATCGAACTTTAAGGTAGGCTAACCTTACACTTTAACAACATAGTTGAATTAAAATTATTATTTACATTAATTTAATCCATTTTAACTTTATTTTAATTTATACTTACTCATTCCTATCTATATATAATTTATTTATACTAAATAACTTAATCTATTTTATAATATTTCTCACAAATTACAATAAAAATAAAAAAAAAACGACTAAACGAGTACGCAAGAATTCGGGCACGCATGGGTTCCAAGTGCTTGTCTGGTTTCCTCAAGCTCCCCTCATCTGAGCTGAAACGACCCTTCAGATCCTCTCGGGATTCACTGTCGGATGCCCCAATCCACAACCTTATCTTCCTTCGTCACGGCCCCTGTGCCTACCGTGGCTTATTCCTTATCGATATTTCGGATATCACATTATCGATTTGCATGAATCCCGTGCTTACGGAATTCCCGATATCCCGATACCCGATGCGCCTCTTGTTTGCGTGTTAGCCCCTTTCGGCTACACCGAGATCCATGTGACCTGCACTTATGTGACCGTAGTCCTAATTCCTGTCAGGATTCAGGGTTTCTCCTAATAAAGATTATGCGCATATTGAATCCTGAAACCCCGATCTCCGATTTCGTGATAAATTTAGGTCTCAATTAAACCGTCATTAATTAATTCTTTTAATCAAGGGTTAAGAGTTAAGTTAACTACGTCGGCTTTCGAGGTTCACGATTTCATAGTGCATGGACACCTTGTCCACGAAACTCACGATATCCCGATACCCAATGCCACCTGTCCACTATGGGCTCTTCTGTGGGCCCCATTGTTCCTTGGCTTATCGGGAAATCGTGTTTCGCGATTTCACAACCCTTGTTGCTATGTTTTCGGGACTCCCGATATCTCGATACCTGATGCACGTGTGGGCTCTATCGGGTATCGCGAAATCGCGATTTCTAACGCCACAATTCCTATGTATGAAAAACCTTGAAATGCCGAATCCCGATTCCTTCAGATCCTGGGACACGTGTCCCTCCAATCGAACGGCTCCGTTCTCATGTCGGGAAATCACGGATCGCGATTCCATTGTGCAAGAGTTTCACGACCCCAAAATCTCCGATATGCCAAACCCCGACTCCTCGGGATCCTTCGACACGCGTCCTCAACATGAACGACTCAGATCTTGTCGGGAAATCGCAGATCGCGATTTCCTGTTGCACAATTTCTTTACCCTCGAAAACTTTGATGCCCCCAAACACCGAATCGCTAGGATCTCATGCCACACTTCCTCGCCGATGGACGGTTCATAACTCCCGTCGAGATATCGCGAGTCGCGACTCCATCATGCGAGCGTTCTATGTCATCGAAAACCCCGATGTCCCGACTTCCTGGTTCGCTGACAGCTGGCCTTCACTACGCCTCTGTCCTCCTTCACTGCCGTGATGACAGCTGGCCCCCACTCATTGGAGTTTCGCAGATCGTGAATTCAAAGTGCCTAAACATCATGTCCCCAAAATTCCCGATTTCCTGATGGGGCCAAACGCCGATGGTTTTCGATGATTGCCACCTGTCTCACAGATGGACGGCTGTGATTGTACCGGGATTTTCCCTATGGATTTCCCGTCTCTTCCCAGATGACGAACACCTGTCCTCCACTCTAACTCTAGTGGTCCCACCATGCTTACGTCACCGTCGGGATATCGCTGATCGCGATTCCCAGTGACGCAGTTTCCTTATATTTGAAAACCCCGATTTCCCGATCCATGACTCTACGGGATCCTCTGACACGTGTCACGCACAATGGACGGTCCAGATCTGATCAGGAAATCACGTATCGTGATTTCAACATGCATGAGTCTCTTGTCTCTGGAAACCCCGATTTCCCGATCCATGACTCTACGGGATCCTCTGACACGCGTCACGCACAATGGACGGTCCAGATCTGATCGGGAAATCGCGTATCGCGATTTCAACATGCATGAGTCTCTTGTCTCCGGAAACCCCGATTTCCCGATCCACGACTCTACGGGATATCCTGACATGTGTCCTGCACAATGGACGGTCCAGATCTGATCGGGAAATCACGTATCGCGATTTCAACATGCATGAGTCTCTTGTCTCCGAAAACCCCAATTTCCCGATCCATGACTCTACGGGATCCTCTGACACGCATCACGTACAATTGACGGTCCAGATCCGATCGAGAAATCGCGTATCACGATTTCGTGTTGCAACGATTCTATACTCCTCAAATCTTCGATGGAAAAATCCCGATGCCTCCCAAAATGCTGACACGTGTCCTGCTGAGATCAACGCCTAGGATCCATTCTCGGTATTTCAAGGAACACAAGGTCTCGATTCTCAGACTTAACAAAACCTCGATGACTCAGATTTCTCGATGACTCCTCCTATGCACACTAGGGCTTAAACCCCATGCAACTTTTCTAGATCTAACGGCTGATAGGATTTCGCCCGAGATCTGACAGCGCAGATCCGTTCTCCCGTGTAATAGGCAGCTCTTCTTTGAGATAATGATTAATTTGCATGAAAAATTACGTAATGTAAAATTTCTCTCTTTGTCACGGTTGAAATTTATATGGGTCTATATTTTTTTTTTTTTGAAATTTTTGCATTATTACAATCACCGAGGCTTACTACGGGCAACTAGTTTACACTATTCCTGCGTAATATAAGTCTGCTAAATTTCCCCTTCTTCTTTTTTTGACTGCGCATCGACAGTTCCCCTTTTAGGTAAGTTCGAGGCGAAGTAGGCCTGTTCAAGGTCCCGCAAATGTCTTTTGCATTTTATTTAGTATGGTTTGTGTAGTTAATGGATCTTGCCAGTTTCAAGCCTTCGACAAAAGCTTTCCACGACATTTTCATCAGTTTCAGGTGTCTATTCTACCTGAAACTTCATCAACAACATTTCTCAAATAGAATTAAGTTATGACTTCTCTCTTCTGTGCTCAATAGCTTGGATACCATACTGTATACTGTATCATGTATCAGTCCCGTTTAGTCAAACTGAATGTGTATCTCTTACAGGTTAAGTGTGGCTGGAGTTAACACTCCGGGTTTCGGCCCTTAGGCCCCATATTTCGAACTAAGATGCTCTGATACCATATGTAATGCCCATATATTTCACAACATCAATTTACTTTCATAAGCAATTATTTTGATAACTGAAACAATACTTCACAACATAATATTGATTTGGGTAACAACACTTCAGTAACTTAGATTTATCACAGGATAACAGTTTTCTGGTAGAATGAAATAAATGCATAACTTAACAAATACCTGGGTCTGATGCTATTTTCTACTGCTTTCCTGCTGCCTGCTGCTACATAGATCAACCCTGCCACAAACAAACAAATAACTGCCCAAAACTACTGTCCTCCCTGCCAACTAGGAAAACTACCTAGCTCTAGGATATCTACGGATATCCTGGCCCTCCGTGCCCAAAACCTCCAGCAATTCGGTGCCTTCCCTGATCAAAAGCCACAGTCCAGAACACTCTGTTCCTTTCTCCCAGCAAGCCAACAGTGCACAGAGGATACAACAGGCTCACAGCCAATACCACAGTGCACAACAAATACCACAGTGCATAGAAATTCTGCTCACCGCAAAATGTAATGGTTCTCGGCCAATACCACCGGCTCAGCCATACAGTCTGCAGCATCCATCCCCGCCAAATGGTGTGCACATCCCCCTCTTCCCATCCCTTATTCCTCCTTTCCGACTCACGTAATTACTCCTCAACCACCCCCGTCCTCTGTCCTTCGTCCCCCCCGTTAATGTTTTTATTTTCTCGAGATTTCTGGGCTCCCGCCCTGCATACGCAACCCCCGTCTGCATACGTGACCCCTGTTATATCATTTCTTTTTTTTTGATCTCATAAATTTATGTCTCAGGTCAGTAAATGCGGTCTGCAGTTCAATATTATTTTATTAACCACAATTATTCTCTTTAATTAAATCTCACTTAATAAATTTTAACCATTTATAATTTAGGGTCGTTACAGTTTTTAACCCATTATTGTCATTTTTAGGCAAAGGGGGGCCATTTCTTAGGAAAACACCCCTTTACGAACATATGTGATAAAAATGTCTATGCCATGAAAGCTATTGTGTCCACTCTCTTTCATGTGATATCTTTTCCTCACGATGGAATAATGGTGACTATTGATCAACTTTCGTTCGTTGGTCCTAGCTTGATTACCAACCCAATGAAGTCCCTAAACGGTTCTTATATGCAGTCGGTATCATCCCTGCCACAGGTCAATTATGTGGCGTTATCTCCCATGACTTCAATTTCAAATGACTTGGATACGGTAGTTGACATGGTGATCTCTTCAGTAGGGCTATTGGAGCCTGATATCCTTACCATTGTCGCGGCCCTCAACATGTGTTCCTTCCAGAGCATTGTTCTTCCATCCAGTGAAGATCTCTTGGAAGCCATGGCCGAGTTTTCTCCCTTGACATGGTTTCCTTCCAAAGCATTATCCTATTGGAAGCCATGATCAAGAAGAGTCTATGAGCATATTTTTCCGCTCTGTGGTAATCTCATTAAAAAATGAAATAGAGGCTATGAGCATAGTTTTTTCTCTCTGTAGCAAGCTCCCTAATAAATGAAATAGAGATATGGGGATTGAACCCGAAGCCTTGAGCATAGTTTTTTTCCTGTGTCAAGCTCATTAAAAAATGAAACATTCACCTCTCCAGTCAGGTCGAGTCTTTCGTTATATCTCATAGATTTCAAGTCAAGTCTTTCGTTAGATCTTGTTTTTGAACCTTTATTTCATCCACATGTATCCTTTTTCTCCATCTAGTACATAAATTGGTGACAACCTCAAAGTCAGTGAATGAATTGAATCTTGGGGGGGCATGTCTCCAGCCTTTGATTATCATTCTAGTGTTATGCCACCAACTTTTCAAGCTGGGGGCAGAGTACCAACCATCCATGGGTATCCCAACCTTTGGAAATTACGTTGGGAATTTACAAGAATAGTTTAATTTTGTTTCAAGCTTGTTTCAAAATGAAACCAATACCGAGCTTAGTCTTTGTTCTTTCTCGTGCTCGTAAAAAACATGAGAACACAACTGAGTAAACTTTTATCTCTTTTTTGAACTCGCATGGATACATGAAAAAGGAACTCCTTGGAGTCGTCTTTAAGCTATTTTTAGACTCTCTAAACATGAAAAGATTCCCGAGTGATCTTGATTCCTTTCCCACTCGTTAAAAGGTTTGAAAGGGCATCTTTCGAGTGATAATTTATCTCTTTTTTGGCTTCACGAGACTAACATTATGAAAAAGGACAACACTGGATTCATTTTTAAGTTCTTTTCAGACTCTCTAAAAATGAAAAATCACCGAGTTACCTTCTTTGGAATCGTTAAAAACATCATACATTGAAGGGCCCATACATGACCAAACACTTACTTCTTCCAGTTTGTTAAATAAAGGAAGAGGGACTTACCAAAGGTGAGTTATATCGAGCATGTGTTACCCTCCTCGAGCTTGTTAAATAAAAAAGAGGTACTCGTCTATCTGGATGGGGGAAAATTTGAAGGAAGCAAGCCAAGTAATTTTTGAAAACATTACAAGTAACTCTTACAGTCTCCCTTGAACACGAAACTTTGTCTTTGCACACATTTTAATCCGCTGAACCTCTGCACTGAACCAATCCTCTAGGTTTTCTTACACCTTTGGGTCACCTGAAAAAAGTCACCGTATCCATTGCATCATTGTTTTTTGGTCCATTTCATGTTTCTTTTGTTGTGCCTCAGTGTTCAAGGGAAGTATCTTCCTCGAGAGTCAACCATCACAAATTTCCTGTTCCAATACCTGTGTCAGTCCATGTTCATTTTATCCACCAATTTACATATTTGTGTCAGTTTTGTGTCATTGATGGGGGATACATCAATGCCCTCCTTCGATGAGTCTATTCTTGTCGACTTCAACACATTATCCAGGAACTAGACTTAGAAACCAGTTAGTACCTTGGGACCTGCATGCCTCAATGACAGGCCTCCTCACGTCCGAAAGTGGGTTTGCATCATTGACCTCTAATCAGATGATTCCATGGATGTTCGAATTCATCTCATCCATTCAAATTCGTTGTAATGTACTAGAGTACCGTGGGAATCATTGACATCAATGGTGATTTCCCTCGCGCTTGTTAACGATTTACCTCATTGACTAGTAATCAAGTGGTTTCTGCCATGTTCGACATCAAGACATCTATCGACATGGTTAGATTCATACTACATCGAGATCGATAAAAAGGCCCTGGGTTGAGTGATCACACTAATATATACTTTTCCCAGGTTGTGACAAAGTTTCTTTTGAAGATTGACACATATACTGTTACATAGATCCACTTTGTATTGGTTTGTGGCTATGTCTTGTCGTTTCGTAGATCCACTGTGTATTTTTTGTGGCTATGATCAGTTCATGTCATGGGAGTATAGATCCACATTGTATCTTCAGTTTCTATACCTTTTGTTAATATAATTATGGATCCGCAGTGTATTTTATGGCGACCATACCTTGAAAGTCTTTATCACTCAAGCATAGGTATACCTGCCTTGGGTTTGAAACATGTCATAATAGTTTTTTGATGGTTGTGTGTAGCTTCTTCTAGGTTCTATGAGTCCATACCCTTGCTAAAAAAAGTCTACAAAGTACTTCAGTCATTAGTTTTCGTCTTCTAACTTCGCACTTTGGGGGGCAATCTGTTACACATCAAAATCACGCACTTCAATGATGACCTATTTTCGTCATTTCAAGTGTCACAAGTGTTGCATTTTGGTTGCAAGTTGTCGCAAGTGTCACAAACATTATACTTTCATCATGCATATGTTGTGTCTCTAATGACATCATAAGGACACTTGAGCCACCTTCAAAGACTGGTTTAAGAAGGATAAATCATCTAATGAGGAGTACAAAGCATTTGCCATGGAAAAAACCACTTAAAAATGATTTTTGGAAGGCAACGCTCCCCTACCCACTGTCAAAGAGTGCTAGCACTCCCTGACCTCCTTTGGGGGAGTGTTGTAGCACTCTGCACACCCTTTTGGGGGAGCTCTAGATATTTTTGAGGAAATTTTGGGCAACACTCCCCTACTCACTATCAGGGAGCGCCAGGGAGCGCCAATGCTCCCTCACCCTCTTTGGGGGAGCGTTGGCCTATTTGAGGGGAGCGTTATGTTGTTGAGAAAATCAGGGGAAGATCCCCATTATCTTGGAAATCAGTTGGATTCAAATCTGAGGTCAAGGATGGATCTTAGGGAGGATCCAAAAATGATGGAGAAATATCCTCAACCTATCCCAAGAATCTCTAAGGTGGTTGGGTCTCTCCAAGCTTATATAAGAAGGCCTTCTCATGGTGAAAATCACATGGGAGTTTGAGAGATACCTAACTTATGATCTCATGAGAAGTGGTATTAGGAGACATTTAAAGGCATCAAACTTATGATCTCATAAGGCAGATATCATTGAAGGATAATCAGTTTGTGAGTGGATTAATTGAGCAAAGGGTTGGACAAGGAGAGCTGGGAGAGGTTGTTGCACCTTCATCAAAGGTCTGTAAGTATTCTCTATTGTTCTCATTAATATACATATGTGCTTGGCATGTTTCTTTCAAGGTTGTGTTTATTCTACATGAACTTGTCTCTATTAGATAGATCTGGTTTCAAGCTAATATTAGTAGAATAGGAAGCTTGTTCTGTCTTTGTTTGTTTTGCAGGACTTATCGAGGAGCTTGGGGATCAAAGATCAACTTGGACTGTGTGAGGATGAACATTGTTAAAAATGTACACCTTTATTCCTCTTCTTTATACATTAGTTTAGCCAGATTTAAAAGGATGTCAGTGACCAACATTAGCATCCTTTCTATCTTGGTCTTAGGAGTCTAGAGCCCAAGAGAGAATCCACTTGTCCACGAGGGGATTTCTATGTAACACCTAGCTTCCTTAAGCCTTTGCTTAATTGTAACCATTTGTATGAAAAGGTCCTCCATATAGAACTTTGTATGGGGATCCCTGAATGGAACTATGATAACTATTGTTTTATGAAAATTCCATTAAGGATATATACTTATCCTACTATTTTTGTTGGTCCATGACATACATTCTCAACATATCCTCCAATATTTGATCGAGTCTCTTTGTTTTCCCTTATATCTTTGGATGACATGAAATACTAAAGTTAATTTGAGTACCCATATAATTTAGGGGCTTTACCAAAACCTAGAAGTGAATGAGTGCTTTACCAAAACCTAAAAGTGAATGTGAATATTTGTCTGATATGTCTTTTTGAGGAACCCCAAGCATGGATATTATTTATTTTAGGAAATATTGAGTGATGGTTGTTGCATCAAAGGTGATCTTAACTGGAATAAGTTTGGCACTCTTGGCTATCTTATCAACAACTACCATGATGCAGCCATGTCTCTTGGTAATCATAGGTAATCCTCCCATAAAATCCATTGAAACAAATTCCCACTCAGCTCCTGGTATAACATGGGGTTGTAGTAGACCTGTATGGTGGTGGTTTTCATCCTTAACCTATTGACATTCTAGACACCTAGCTACAAATTGTGTTATATCCTTTTTCAACCAGGTTTAGAAAAATAACCTTTTCAGGTCAACATGCATTTTCCTTACTTAGGGGTGTGCAAAATAAGAGTATCTATGTGCTTCCTCCATTACCAATCTCATAAGATATTCATTTTCTGTTACATACATACTACCCTTAAACTGTAACAATCCATTATTCTCTAAGGTCTACCCTTCCCATTTAGATCTCACTGGTACTTCATCTTGCAAGGTGGATTTTATCTATTGGTACCAATTGTCTTTGATAAGGTGGTTTAAAATTTGGTCTCTTAAGTCTACCTTTAGTGATAATAGTGAATGAGTCTCAGGTCTTCTTATTAGAGCATCTGCAACCTTGTTTTTATTTTCCTCGATAAAGGATATTTTGAAAACATATTCACTAAATAATTCACTCCAACGTCATTGTCAATGATTAAGGTCCTTTTGGGTGAAAATGTGCTCAAGTCTCTTGTGATCGGTTTTTAGTTCAATTTTTGATCCCATTAGATAATTTCTCCACAAATTTAGATCCATTACAACTATAACTACTCTAGATTATGAGTGTCATAATTAATTTCATGCTCCATAAGCTTACATGAAGCATACACAATAAATCCTACTTCTTGCATTAAAACTGAACCTAGACCTTGCCATGATACATCTATGCATACACAAAAGGATTTATCCATGTCGTGCACTCTCAGGATAGGGGAAATTGTTAGTCGTTGTTTTAGCTTTACAAATTCTTCCTTAATTTCATTTTTCCATTCAAATTTAACACCTTTCTTTTGTAGGGTTGTGATGGGATTTGTGATTCAAGAGAATCCTTCCATAAATATTTTGTAGTAACCTGCTAGTCCCATAGATAATTTTGAGGATGGAAATTTATCTTGAACTATAGAAACCTTGGTGAATATTACTAGTCCTTAATATGCAAACTACCCAATGTTTGGAAATATTTTTGTAAAAATATTCAAATTTCTAAGGATTTTATATAGTTTTTATAAAATTTGGGCTATTTCTCAGGTAAATGTTTTTTTCTATAAAATTTGGGCAAATCATTTTTAGAAAAAATGGAAACTGGAGAATTTTGTTTTGAGAAAAATCATGGAAAAATAATCCATGGGTGATATATATACCCTAAAATCTTTTATGGTCAATCCCATAAGGATGCATACCTTAGTATTTTTAGGACTATTCCAATAAATTATAATTATAATTTTACTATGATATACTGCAATACCTTCTCCACTAATGGTATGTCCTAAATATTGGATTTATTTCTGAAAGGAGGAACATTTAGATAGTTTCCCATATAAATTATTTTCTCCGAGGCATCAAAGTACCAATATCAGGTGTTCTTGATGCTCCTAATCATTTTTGGATTAAATGGGGATGCCATCTAGGAATACTTGGACAAAATGGTCCAAATATTTTCAGAATACACTATTCATCAAGTTCATAAATGATGTTGGGGAATTAGTCAACCCAAATGATACTATAATAAATTCACAGTGAAAAAATATTTTTTTGAATGCAATCTTTGGTATATCCTCCTCTTTAATACTTAGGCGGTGGTATCCCAACTGTAAGTCAATCTTGGAAAATACTGAAGCTCCCTTTAGTTGATCAAAGATGTGATCAGTGTAAGGCATGGGATACCTATTTATGATGGTATCTTTGCCTAGATAACGATAATCAATGAACATAGCAAGGTTTCCATGTTATTCATAAATATCATTGGTGATCTAGGTGGATATCGGTGGCCACCCACCTTTTCCAACTGGCTCAAAACAATTTTCTGACAATTTTGGCAATTTACTATTTTTAGTAGTTTTAGCTTTCGGGGCCATTTTGAGGGCCTAAATGAAGGTTTTTCAGGATCGAGATTCCCAATGATACCCAAAGGCATTATTGAGCCCCCGAAATGAATCTCCTTGATGATACCTTTCCAACGGGCTATCCTACGCCTAAAACAAAGATTATATGCAAAATTTATGACCCTGGAAAGTTGATGTACTAACTTACCCAAACGAGGCCCACATGACTTTTGGATTTTCATCTCCTAGGGTTAGGTTTTTGGATGTCTAGGGTTTTTGGCATTCCTATTTATTGTAAAAATTCCTTGAGAGCCTCATTGTAATCATCTTCTTGCAAATGAGCGCAACCATCACATCTCTTCTCAGAGATAAGCCGTCACCATTCCAACAAGCTTGTTTCCGCTGCATTTTACAGTTTCAACTTATTTCCTTATTGAATAGAAAACCAATTTTACTGTATCTATGTTATTTTGTGTTAAGAACCTATTAATAATATTTAGTCATTTTGTTCTACTCATAAAATCCAGATCAATGGTATCAGAGTGGTCTGCTCCTTGTCGTCTTAATGCATGTCCCCAACGAGGTCGGAGTACAAAGAGTTGGGTCTCGAGCTTGTTTATCTTGATGAAAAAAGATATCACACACCCAAGTGACCTCTCGTGGCAGGAGAAAAGAAAGATGATGGGACAGGAGACCCTTTCAAATTGTTTATTGAGGAAGCCCTCATGCAACAAGGGAACGATATGATGGATAGTTTTGCGCAAATCCTTCGACGGCTACCAACAGACGACACATCTTCTTCGAGCGGAGGCGCCACCCCCTTCAAGGTACAAATAAACTTCGATATTCCTATATTTGAAGGTCAGATAGACACATATGCTGTAGACAAGTGGTTGAATCTACCAGAAGGGTATTTTTCTGTCCATAACTTTTCGAATAGAGAAACGATTACTTTTTCACTCCTCAAAGTCGTTCCCCATGTCAAAGATTGGTGGGAAACTTTCCATGAGAAAAAAGAAACAGAGGAAACCTCATTATTTATAGTCACAACCACTTGGGATTCCTTCAGGGATTCTGTTAAGGAAAAATACTATCCTGTCATAAGTTATGACGACTTGTATACCAAATGGACCACACTGTGGCAAGAAAGAGACCAAGAAGTGCCCGATTTCATGAATATATTTCATACCTTGCGCACCAAGATGGGTATCAAATATTCAGAGCGACATTTGGTGCTCAAGTATTGCAGTGCTCTGCATAGATACATCCATACCAAAATGGAATTTTTGGACATCTCATCCTTGGGCTCGGCCTACCGATATGCCTTCAAAATCAAGCAGAAGCTCAAACAAAAGATGCGACAATTTGGGCCTGGGAAATCCTCACAACAAAAGCCAGGAAAGGGTGGCCCCAACCCACAGAAAAAAGGATAGAGAAAATATGGACAGTATCAGTACAACTAGTCCAAGCCGCAAGCAAAGAAGGACACCATAAAGACAAAGAAAGATACCGAGAAGTGGTGTGACTTCCATAAGATCCCTTGGCATAACAATGCTGACTACCACTCAAAGTAGTCACTGGTGGCCGAAGTGAAAGCCTATGAATCAGATGCGGGTTCAAAATTTGATCCTAAACTAGAAAGGGGAAGATGAATCATTGACGTAGAACCCAGTTCCACCATTTCTACCACGAAGCTCCAACTTGGTGAACCAGACGAGCCAGAAGAAGGAGAACGCCTCTTCCATTCACAGATGTGGGTAAAAGACACCCTGTTGCACTTCGTCATGGATAGAAGTAGCCAGAAGAACCTGATCTCAGCAGAAGTGGCTGGACCTGCCGACAACACTGCACCCACAACCCTACACCATTGGATGGCTCCACCAAGGAAGCGATCTCCATGTCAACCAATAGTGTCGACTATCGTACAACATCAAACCCTTCAAAGACAAGGTATTGTGTGATGTTGCTCCTCTCGAAGTTTGTGATGTTATTTTGGGCCAACCTTATTTATGGAAACGTCATGTTGTATATGAGTCTAGGACTTTTTGTTATCACACTAAGTCGCCTTGGGTCTCTTAGTTTGTTTTTGTTAAAAAGAAAAATTAAAAAAAATCCTTAGATTCTTATTTTCTCTTTGAAATAAATTTCTCATCCATTAAATGTTATTTATGATAGGACCCCTTAGGATGAATAAACCTTTGATTCATAGCTCGTGTGTTGATCCACAATTCAATTTTTGGTCCTTAAATCCTTATGAGCTCATGGTCTATTCTTTATGGCCCCTCTCATGATTCATCCCTAGGTTGATACCTCCCATGACCAGGCTGATGTGACACACCTCTCTCATCACTCATGACCTCACATGCATACCTCATCATCCCCACTCACCTGTCCAATCATTTTTTGATTTGGAGAATGTTGCCCACTCATCAGGCATTTCCATAGCGTCTTTCATGATTATCATGCACCCACTCCAAGTCATGATTTCCATGACTGATACCTTAACCCTTGTTTTCAGTGCCTGAAGTCAGTTGAAATTCTTTCAAAAGATCTTGCATTTATGATCCTTGGTAACGGTTTCTAAATTTGAAAAATTCAGCAGTGATGCACTGCGTAAGTTTTCCAATTCAGATCAGATGATCACATGTCCACTAAATCCGATGCTGTGAGAGATTTCAGGGCCGAAGTTTCCTCAATATCATCCTAAGTTTGCGCTAAGGAGCTCAACAGTTGTCGACTTCACAGGTATCCTGTGCAACCTCCTTCGCATATTAATTTTCATAGGAGATTTGTGCTTGGGTTTCGGTTTGCTAAGCTTGCAGGGTAGTATGGGAGCCATATTTGCATTCCTATAAACATCTTTGCTTGTAACCATAGTTTGATTATTGTGGTTAGTCATAGACTTTGAAAGTCACAGGGCTGAAATAACTTATCCTCTGTGTATGCATTGCGCTACGCAGAGGCACTAATCAAACCTCTATGATTATCCTTTGCTACTTTTCATCCTGTACGAGGAGTCATTTCGGAATTACTTCCTCATAGTCTACACTCTGAAAACATGCATAAGCCTGAAAGTCCATTTCTCCTAGCCAAGTTAATTTTCTAAGCACTGTTAATTTGGAGGGCCATCTTTGTGCATTTGAGACTTAAATTGAAGTTTTTTGGTCAATGGCATCCCTTACAGCCTTTTAAGAACCCTCTCTATGAGTCATGGAGTCCCCTCAGTCAAAGAAAGAACACAAAGGTGGCAAGATAGTTCGAATAGAACCTATGGAAATGCACCTTTTTGACACAGAACCCATGGCAATGGAAATGTTTCGAAGAGAAGGATGCCTCTCTTTCTGCCAGAACATGCAGAGAGGCCACTTAGAAGTAGCAAAACAATTTGCACTAAATTTTGATGGCAAGAAAACCAAAGTTGGAGATTTGGAATTTGAGGTGACTGAAGCCTCCATCTCAGCTGCAACAGGGATTCCCATTTCAGGAGAGTATTGGTTCAAGGCCATGGTAGTGAGTTCACATTTCGTTAAAGATATTTTCAAGCCTGAATACCAAGCCAATGATTTATCTGAGAGTGTGCCAAGGAATTAGTTCATTGACCATTTTGATAGAATGTTGAAAATCATACAAAGATATTTTAGTTGTGAAGGGAGATTTAACACCCTGTATCATTACCACATAAGGTTGTTGTTGCATTTTACTGGTAAGGTTCAGATGAATATTCCATATTACCTGCTGAGAAGTATAGGTAAAATGGAAGATAGGTTGCAATCCAAATCCAAGGATGTGGACTCTAGTCTTTTCCACTCTAGACTTATCAGAATGCTTGTCTCTGAAGAGTTGGGAAAGAAAGATATCTCTTGGGAGAATTTTTTGGTCTCTTCTCACTTCAAGATGGACCCAACACCTACCCCCCAATCATATATTGCAGTCTCTTCATCACCTACCAGTACTAAAACAAGGATCAACAAGAGGAGAAAGGGCAGAGACCCTGTTTCAGAGATCAATAAGCAGGTCAGGGAAGCTGAGGAGGAAGTCTGTCCTTCCCCACACATAGATTTCTCACCACCACCACCTCCACCAGGGTTAGAAGAAGTTCCATCTTCTACCAAGGTGACATCAAAAAAAGGGAAGAAGCTTCTCTTTGCCTCTCCTCCTCCAACAGTTGAAATCAAAGGTAAAAGACCTTTCACTAGGTCATCAATTCCTAAGGGGTATTTCAAAGGACATCCTTTACAAGAAACCCCCGTACAGGATATCAAGGGTAAAGGTACCAAAAGACATTTGGAGAGGGAAGATGAAATCCCTGTGAAGGATTGTAAAAAACCTATGAAGAATAAAGAACAGGCTACTGTGCAAGAGAAGAAGCATAAAGGAAAAGGTTTTGAGAAGAATGATGAAACATGCAAGGAAACTCCTGTATAGATGGAAGAAAAGGATGAGAAGAAGCCTGCTAAGACTACACATCTCCCCAATCCCCTTGGCATCGAGACCTACACAAGACTTATTAAGAAGCTTAGGGATACAAGAAGAGAAATAACTCATCTCAAAGTAGAAGACAAGGTCCACTTGGCTTCGATTAATGAGCTCATGATTTGCTACAACCATACCCTAGATTTGGCAAGGTTCGCAGTGGGAAAGGATTTGCCCCTTCATAAACAACTAAAGAATCTTTACATACAGAACATGGGTTTCCAGGCTCAGACCAGGAAGATAAAGGAAAAACTGAAGCATTTCCAAGATGAAGTAACCCAAAAGAATTTACAGGTGTTGGTTGAGGCTTCCATTGAAGATGAAAATCTAGTAGCTAAGGAGAGCACAACTATACTAAAGAAGCCTACCAGTGCTAAGAAGAAGAAGTCTACTGAGCTAGTTGGAGACACTCTTTCCACCAGAAAGAGTGTGAGGCTAAGTGTTAAAATGAAAAAGTAGCTGGTAGTGGTAAACCCTATTTTTGAGAGTTTTTCCTTCTTAGGAAGGTTAAATGATATGCACATACTAAGTTTTTCCACCTATACAGGCTTCTATGTGTTTAGCTATATGAATTTTGGAATTTTTGCTAAGTGCTAGCTTCACTCAGTGGTAAAATCACCTAAGTAAATTGATTTGTCATCATGGAAGGACACAAACATCTCTACACACGTTCAAGAGTCAAAGATGCTACATTTTTGGCATAGATACCCAAACCCTTATGCAGATGCAGCGTAGGTGACACTGCGTAATATTTTACAGAACGCAGAGTTTTCATACAGGCACTACCCACAAGCACTACGTAATATCTTACAGAGAGGAGGTTTACACACATGCACTACTAAATTTTGCAATAGAGGACAAATGTAGCTATAGATATGCAGCACATGGTCGCTACCCATAGGCACTGCCTTCTCTCCTTGTTCCATTTTAGGGGGCGCTACACAGAATTGCTACCCAAGGGAGTAACCAACAAACACCAAGGATCTAGGAAGACTAAGCCAACAATTTTGAATAAGTTAATAATGAAATAACTGACAGAAGTAGCAGTTGGCATGCAGAAAACAACTACAAGCTCCAAAGGGGACACATGGAAAAACAAGAGCTGAGCAACAAACGAGGATCAAAGCAGTTAGAAGCATGATTGGGTTTAGTCACCAACACTTCCCTATTTTATAGCATAGGTTTTTATCTTAGTTGTTAGAATAAATAAATGTTCTGATATTTTTAAGGAAAAGAGGCCAGCTTGTACCTCCAGTTGTTGCCTCCCTTTCTTGTTATAAATAGATAGTTGCATTGCTTTAATGGGTTCGGATGGTAGAGCAAGGCTCCCAAGGAACTGTAATAGTTTTGATAAATTGACTGTGATCTAGTATGTACTAGACTTAAGACTTTTTGACTAATAGAAATCAACTCCTATTTCAGACTATTTTCTTCTAATGCTAAATGTTCATATTTGAATGCTTCATATGGATGACTGTGGTAATGATATGATGGAGGTTTGATCATTTTATTGTCATGGTGTTTATTTAGCTCCTTAGTTTCCAATCTCAAGAAGATCTTGTTTTAAGAAACTTTCTTCCTTTGGGATTTTGTGGACTTGATATTTGTAGTAGCTCTTAGATTCCTCTCGTTCAAGTCTTCTTTCTATCCACATTTACTCCCAAACTACTAGTTGAAATTAGTCAAGACCTTATTTTCTTTTACATGTTAGCCCTATTTCTGAGTGAGGATATTATCATTTCGAGTTTTTCCATTCGACCTTTCAAAAAAACACTCATACTTTCACATATCATTTGATGGGTACTGGGCTTACCTTCCTTGTAATCATAAGGTGACTCCTAGTGCTAACATTTTTGGCACTGTTGATGGGGAATGATTTGAAGAATTTTCCATGAGATAGAATGACAATGCTTACTAGCTCTCAAGGTGCATTGGGACTTAGTATTTTGAAGATTGCATCTTGCACCTGGCGACTGCATTGATTCAGCTCTGACGCCTAAAGGCAGACATACGACATCAAATCCACAGTTACCTTTGGTTCCACCTAAGGCTGACCCAAAGAATATAATCAAGAAGGGAAAAGCTTCTAAAAAAGGTTTTTCTACTGCTACTAGAAGTGCTTCTGGTCAGTTTCCTTATTCCACTCTTGATACTCCAGCTGTTTTATCATGTAAGCTTCCTTTATCTTCTACTGAAGTATCTAAAAAGATAGATTTTGAAGAGTTTCCTATTGAATACTCTACCTTTGAAACTGAATTGAAAGAAGAAAACATTGATATATTCTCCTCCCCGGATATTGAGAAGTGTTTTAGTCTTGATAGTTTTGAATATTTCCCTACGTTAGGTTTTGCTACACCAATCTCTGTTAAAACTTTAGTTTCCAAATAAGTAGGAACTTCATCTCCTTCTCAGACCTTACCATCCTCCTCCAAGACTCCACCTGCTATTGTGAAGACTGAAATCTCCCCTTTATCCTTTTCTCCTTCTCCTAATCTGCACATAGCCCAATCTCCTTCTCCTACTTGTTCACCTAGAATCCAAAATCAAATGGAAGTTGTTAACCCCCATGCAAATAGGATGCATGCCATAGTGGCTGCAAGATATACTCCTCTAGTCTTGCCTCAACCAATGAATTCTCTTCCCCCTGGAGATTATTTGAAATACATGCCCAAGTTTACTAGAGAAGAAGATATAACAATTGAGGAACATCTTGCTGCTTTCTATAGCTATGCAGATAACAAAAATATTGAAAATGAATATGTTTGGATGAGGGTTTTCATCCAAATCCTTTTTGGTGAAGATAGAAAGTGGTTTAGGGGTATGGCCCTTGGATCCATCATAGGTATTGAGGCATTGGATGAAGCCTCCTTGAGGCACTGGGGTGACAAAAAAGATTTTCTATATTATATGACTGAATTGGGATCTTTGAAAAGGAAAGAAGGAGAGTCTGTCTCTAAATTTTCTAAAAGGTTTAACAAAATGTACAAGAAGATCCCTGATGAGATCAAACGCACCGAAACCATGGCAAAAATCATTTATGCCAGTGCTTTTGACTCCGAGTTCTTCCTTCTATTGAGAGAGAGAAGGTCACCTTCCTTAGTTGAGATGCAAGATGTTGCCTTAGAAGTAGAATCCAACATAATTTCTTCAGATAAGCTCAGGGGAAAATCTGACAGAGATAGGAGGAAAAACAGAGATGAATCTTCCACTTCTGACTCTCCTGTTGTTCATTCATAGGTAGATGAGTTGACCAAATTAGTAAAGTCCCTTTCTACTGAGATCGATAAGTTAAAATCAGAAGGAAGACAACCATATATAAATGCTCAGAACATTGAAAATAGAGGTAATTTCAGGAGACCCAACAATGCTCCCCAAATTCTTCCTAGAGATCCCAGAAACAGAGAGAGAGATGATCAGAGGATTCAAGATCCTTTTCAGAATAATCTGGTTGCTGATGAAGAAGAAGAGGAGGTAGAGGTTGATCCTGAGATCCACTATTTAGGTGATTCATCCCCATCCCCTCAATCCTCTTATGAAAAATCTTTAATGGATATTCAAATCAATGAGTAAAGCAAGGGAGAAAAAATGAAGGAAAATGCTAGTAGATATAATCTGAGATCTAAGAAGAATGAAGAAAAAGTGCTGCCCCTAATCAGCCTGTTCAGAAAGAAGATTCTTCCAAGACTGTGACAGTGAGTAGCAAGGAAAAAGATTCTCAAAACCCACAACTTCTGATTAGAAATCCTCCTCCTGAAACCAAAGTGATTTTGAAGCCTTCCCCCTCCTTTAGTTTTGAGAATGAGATCTAGAAAATTAAGATCCCTGTACCATTTTTGGAATTGATAAAAAATGAAGAATTTAAAAAATATTTGACCAAAATGTTACAACCCGATGCCTCTCCTAATTCCACTGATTCAGTAAATCTGCAAGATGAAAAACCAGCTGTGATTTTAGTCCCTTTGATAGAAGATAGAGGTGACTCATCCCATCCCTTATATACTTCTCTCAATATTCATGACAAGGTGTTGCATAACTGTCTTTTGGATTCAGGGGCCTCCCATAATCTTATGCCAAAATCTGTTATGGATGAACTTGGACTGGAAATCACCAAAACCTATCATGACTTATATTCTTTCAACTCTAGAAAATTAAAGTGGATGGGGGTCATTAAGGATATGGTTGTGACTCTATTTCAGTTTCCCATGAAAAGTATACTTATGGATGTTGTGGTGGCTGATGTTCCACCCAAGTTTGGCATGCTCTTGTCAAGGTCTTGCATAAAAAGACTTGGAGGAACCTTGCAGATGGATCTCTCATATGAAACTATCCTGGTGTTTGGTGGGGAGCATAGAAGACTTTATAGAGAAGCCCAACTAGCTTACATTATTAGTGATGAAGCAAACCCTGTTAATCATCATGTTTTTTCTCTTGATACCGATTTGGGGTCCAACATTTTGCAGTTCACTGATGCTCTTGAAGCTCCTCTTGAAATAAGAAAATTTTTTTCTACCTTGTCTGAAGAACCTCCTCTAACCAATTATGTTTGGAAGATGTTCTTTGATGGAGCCTCTTCTAAGCAAGGTGCCGGTGTTGGAGTTCTCTTTGTCTCACCAACTCAGGAAACCATATCTTTGTCATACAAACTAGAATTTGAAACTACCAACAATGTGGCAGAGTATGAAACTCTTGTTTTGGGCTTGAGAGCTGCAAAGGATATGGGGATTAAAAAATTATCAGTATTTGGAGATGCTGAATTGATTGTCCATCAGACCAAAAATCTTTGTCAAACTAAGCACCCTAGGCTTATATCTTATAGAAATGAAGTATGGGACCTAGTGGAGAATTGTTTCTATGAGTATGACATCTCTTTTATTCCACGAGAAGAGAATTCTGTGGCTGATTATTTGGCTATATCAGGAAGTAATTTCAGGATACCCATACCGCCAAAACTCAAGTATGATGTAGAAGTCAAATACAGGCCTTCTATATCAGACAATGTCAAATATTGGAAGGTGTTTGAAGATTATTTAGAACTTAAAAAATTTATTGAGTCTGTTGATGAATTTGTTGCATTAGACATTGATCAGGATCTTGATTCTGAAATTAATCCACATGCTGATGTTTTCCTTAACAGAATTGTTAATCATCATATCGTGTAGCTACCTAGCAATCATATTCCAAAAGGACTAGTTCCTTTGGAAAAATTATTTGATGAAAATGATGTGGCAGTAAAAGGGAAAGTGTCTACTGACGATGCTGATATAACTGAGTGCAATTTGGGAACATAGAAGGATCCAAACTATGTCAAGTTGTCAAGCAGCCTATCAAGAGAGTAGAGGGCTGAATATGTCAAATTGTTGAAGGAGTTTGCTGATGTATTTTCATGGACTTACAAAGATCTCCGAACTTATGACACAAAAATTATAGAGCACAAGATTCTGTTAAAAGAAGAGACTAAGCCCTTCAGGAAAAAGTTGAGGAAAATCAATCCTATGTTACTGCCTGTCATGGAGAAGGAGGTAAAAAATATTTTAGATGAAAAAATTATTGTTCCTTTGAGATATTCCGAATGGGTGGCTAATCTAGTCCCCGTGAGGAAAAATAATGGAGAAATCAGACTCTGTGTCGATTTCCGGAATCTAAAAAAAAGATCTAAAAAGGATAATTACCCTTTGCCCAAGATGGAGCATATATTACAGAGGGTGACAGGTGCAACCCAGATGTCTATGGTTGATGGTTTTTTTGGATACAACCAGATTTCTATTTTTCCAGAGGATAGAGAGAAGACAACTTTTACCACTCCTTGGGTTACATTCATGTACGCCAAGATGCCCTTTGGTTTGATGAACATGGGGGTGACCTTTCAGCGAGCTATGGACAGAGCATTTATTGGAGAGAAGGAAAATTTTGTTGTTATCTACTTAGATGACATAACCGTGTTCTCTCAATCTGATGAAGAGCACTGTGATCATTTAAGAAAGGTTTTCTTAAAATGTAGAAAATTTGTCCTCTCTTTGAATCCGAAAAAGCCATTGTTCGCCATGAAAGAAGGAAAATTATTGGGGCATATCGTGTCAGATGAAGGAGTGAGGATTGATTCTAGTAGGGTTGAATCTATACTAACCTTAGCATTGCCTAGATCTAAAAAGGAGGTTCAATCTTTTCTAGGAAAGGTTAATTTCTTGAGAAGGTTTGTGTCAAATTTTGTTGAGTTTCTTAAGTATATCACAACCATGTTGAGGAAAGATAATGAAATCAAGTGGACTGCTGAGGCGCGTAGTTGTTTTGATCAAATAAAGAAAGATTTGATGGAAGCCCTGGTCCTAGTTAGCCCAGACTACTCCAAGGACTTTCTTATTTTTTCTTTTTCCTCTTTTGATACAGTAGCAACAGTTTTGTTGCAGAAGAACTCCGAAGGCTTAGAGCAGCCCATTTCCTTTTTCAGCTAGGATTTGAGAGATGAAGAATTAAAATATGACATTATGGATAAGCAAGCCTATGCACTGGTTAAATCTCTTAAGTCCTTCAGAGTTTATGTGCTGTATTCAAGAGTTATTGCTTATGTTCCATCAACTGCTGTAAAAGAAATTCTTATTCAGCCTGATATTGATGAAAAATGCAGCAAATGGATTGCTAAGATCCTTGAATTTGATTTAGAAATCAAGCCTACCAAATTGGTCAAGGGCCAGGGTTTAGCCAAGCTATTGGCTGAATCAAATTGCTCAACATTGGGAGTAAATTTCATTGGCTCATGTTCAGAAAAGAAACAGACTGAATTAAACAATAGGGGTTCTCAAACCAGCACTGCATTCGCAAATTGCAGTTGGTACAAGGACATTATACTTTTCTTGCAGAATCTACAACCTCCAAGTGGTATGTAAAAGAACAGGGGGAGAGCATTAAAACTCAAATCGATAAAGTATTGTTTGGTTGATCAAATTTTGTATTGGAAGGATCCATTGGGAGTGTTGTTGAGATGCCTAGAACCACAAGAGGCCCAAAGGATTATGTCTGATTTTTATGACAATTTGTGTGGGGGGCATCATTTTTGGAGGACTACTGCCTACAAGATTCTCAGGGCTGGGTATTTTTGGCCTAGTCTGTTCACAGATGTTTGTGTTAAGATTAGAGCACATGTTAAATGTCATAAATTTTCTGGAAAGCAGCAGCTTAAGTATTTGCCATTAAAGCCCGTAGCAGTTTCAGGACCTTTGCAACAATGAGGCTTAGATTTTATTGGGGAAATTCATCCCGCTTCCAGTGGCCAACATAGATGGATCTTGACTACCACAGATTACTTCACTAAGTGGATAGAGGCTATCCCTACCAGGAATGCTTCCCACAAGGTGATCATTAATTTCCTTGAAGACATTATAGTGACGTTAGGCTGTTCGAACAAAATTGTTACGGAAAATGCTGCATCTTTCAAGGCTGAGCCATTGATTCAATTCTGTGAACAATATGGGATCACATTGATTCATTCAACCACTTATTAGCCACAAGGAAATGGTTTTGCAGAATCCTCAAACAAAAGCCTTATAAATATTGTTAAGAAGCTGTTGGAGGATAACAAAAAGGCATGGGATTCAAAACTCAAGTTTGTTTTATGGGCTGACAGAGTGAAAACAAAGAGGGCCTTGGGTTTTTCCCCTTTTTCATTTGGTGTATGGGGTTGAGGCCGTTTTCCCCTCTCAACTTGCCTTTCCTGTGGAAAAATTCTTCCAAGATTATCAAGGGGAGCCGAATGATATGATCAGGAGGATTCAGCAGCTGGTGGAAGTGCAGCAGACCCGAGAGCAGCTGGTAGATAAATCATATGATCATCAACTGAATATCAAGCAGGCATTCAACAAGAACGTGAAAAAAGAGGATTTCCAATTGGGCGATCTGGTGCTCAAGGGGGATGCACCGAGGCAGGATAAAGGCAAGCACGGTAAATTTGAATATTTATGGATTGGTCCTTTCAAAATCTCTTAGGTATTCCCTAATAACAATTTCAAGTTGCAGAATATGGAGAATGAAGAGGTTTTTGCTGGCCTTGTAAATGGTCATTTCCTGAAAATGTACTTTGCTTGAGCTTGGAGTGGCTCTTTACATCATTGTAAATATCATTTTCTTTTATTTTTGTGTTCCAATAACTGACCCCATATCCCTAGGATAAGGCACTGAATCTACTCATTCTTGACAGCCCACAGGGGGCATGCCATCCCCTGTGGAGCCAATGTTATCACACTAAGTCGCCTTGGGTCTCTTAGTTTGTTTTTGTTAAAAAGAAAAATTAAAAAAAGGCCTTAGATTCTTATTTTCTCTTTGAAATAAATTTCTCATCCATTAAATGTTATTTATGATAGGACCCCTTAGGCTGACTAAACCTTTGAGTCATAGCTCAAGTGTTGATCCACAATTCAATTTTTGGTCCTAAAACCCTTATGAGCTCATGATTTATTTTTTATGTTCCCTCTCATGATTCATCCCTAGGTTGATACCTCCCATGACCAAGCTGATGTGACGCACCTCTCTTATCACTCATGACCTCGCATGCATACCTCATCATCCCCACTCACCTATCGAATCATTTTTTGATTTGGAGAACGCTGCCCACTCAATAGGAATTTCCGTAGCGCCTATCACGATTATCATGCACCCACTCCAAGTCATGATTACCACGACTGATACATTATCCCTTGTTTTCAGTGCCTGAAGTCAGTTGAAACTCTTTCAAAAGATCTCGCATTTATGATCCTTGGTAATGGTTTCTAAATTTGAAAAGTTCAATAGTGATGAACTATGTAAGCTTGCCAGTTCAGATTAGACGATCCCATGTCCACTAAATTCAATGTTGTGAGAGAATTCAGGGCCGAAGTTTTTTCAATCTCATCCTAAGTTCACGCTGAGGAGATCAACAGTTTTCGACTTCACAGGTATCCTGTGAAACCTCCTTCGCATATTAATTTTCATAGGAGATTTGTGCTCGGGTTTCGATTTCCTAAGCTTGCAGGGTAGTATGGGAGCCATATTTGCATTCCTCTAAACATCTTTGCTCATATCCATAGTCTGATTATTGTGGTTAGTCATAGCCTTTGAAAGTCACAGGCCTGAAATAGCCTATCCTCTGTGTATGTGTTGCGCTACGCAGAGGCGCTGCTCAAACCTCTCTAATTTTTCTTTGCTTCTTTTCATCCTGTACGAAGAGTCATTTCGGAATTACTTCCTCATCGTCTACACTCTGAAAACCTATATAAGTATGAAAGTCCATTTCTCATAGCCAAGTTCATTTTCTAAGCACTGTTAATTTGGAGGGCCATCCTTGTGCATTTGAGACTTAAATTGAAGTTTTCTGGTCAATAGCATCCCTTACAGCCTCTTAAGAACCCTCTCTCTAAGTCATGGAGACCCCTCAGTCGAAGAAAGTACACAAAGGTGGCAAGATAGTTCGAATAGAACCTGTGGACATGTGATTTTTTGACACATAACCCATAGCAAAGGAAATGTTTTGAAGATCAGGATGCCTCTCTTTCTGCCAAAACATGTAGAGAGGCCACTCAGAAGTAGCTAAACAATTTGCACTAAATTTTTATGGTAAGAAAACCATAGTTGGAGATTTGGAATTTGAGGTGACTGAAGCCTCCATCTCAGCTGCAACAGGGATTCCCATTTCAGGAGATAATTGGTTCAAGTCCATGGTATTGAGTTCACCTTTCATTAAAGATATTTTCAAGCATGAATACCAAACCAATGATTTATCTAAGAGTATGCCAAGGAATCAGTTGATTGACCAGTTTGACAGAATGTTGAAAATCATACAGATATATTTTAGTTGTGAAGGGATATTTAACACCCTGTATCATTACCACATAAGGTTGTTGTTGTATTTTACTGGTAAGGTTTAGATGAATATTCCATATTACCTGCTAAGAAGTATAGGTAAAATGGCAGATAGGGTGCAAGCCAAATCCAAGGATGTGGACTCCAGTCTTTTCCACTCTGGACTTATCAGGATGCTTGTCTCTGAAGAGTTGGGAAAGAAAGAGATCTCCTGGGATAATTTTTTGGTCTCTTCTCAGTTCAAGCTAGACCCAACACCTACCCCCCAATCAAATATTGCAGGCTCTTGATCACCTACCAATACAAAAACATGGATCAACAAGAAGAGAAAGGGCAGAGCCCCTCTTTCAGAGATCAATAAGTAGGTCAGGGAAGCTGAGGAGGAAGTTTGTTCTTCCCCACACAGAGATTTCTCACCACCAAATCCACTAGGGTTAGAAGAAGTTCCATCTTCTACCAAGGTGACATCGAAAAAAGGGAAGAAGCTTCTCTTTCCCTCTCCTCCTCCAGCAGTTGAAATCAAAGCTAAAATACCTTTCACTAGGTCATCAATTATTAAGGGGGATTTCAAAGGACATCCTTTACAAGAAACCCCTGTACAAAAAATCAAGGGTAAAGGTACAAAAATACATTTGGAGAGGGAAGATGAAATCCCTGTGAAGGATTGTAAAAAACCTATGAAGAATAAATAACACACTGATGTGTAAGAGAAGAAGCATAAAGGAAAAAGTTTTGAGAAGACTGATGAAACACAGAAGAAAACTCCTGTATAGATGGAAGAAAAGGACGAGAAGAAGCTTGCTGAGACTGCACATGTCCCCAACCCCCTTGGCAGCCAGACCTACAAAATACTTATTAAGCAGCTTAGGGATGCAAGGAGAGAAATAGCTCGTCTCAAAGATGAAGACAAGGTTCACTTGGTTCAGATTAATGAGCTCATGATTGGCTACAACCATACCCTAGACTTGACAAGGTTCACAGTGAGAAAGGCTCTACCTCTTTGTAAACAACTGAAGAATCTTTATAGATAGAATAGGGGTTTCCAGGCTTAGAACAGGAAGCTAAAGGAAGAACTGAAGGATTTCCAAGATGAAGTAACCCAAAAGAATTTACAGGTGTTGGTTGAGGCTGCCATTGAAGATGAAAAACCAATAGCTAAGGAGAGCACAACTATATTGGAGAAGCCTACCAGTTCTAAGAAGAAGAAGTCTATTGAGTTAGTTGGAGACACTCTTTCCACCAGAAAGAGTGTGAGGCTAAGTTTTGAAATGAAAAAGTAGCTGGTAGTGGTAAACCCCATTTTTGAGAGTTTTTCCTTCTTGGGAAGGTTAACTGATATGCACATACTATGTTTTTCCGCCTATACAGGCTTCTATGTGTTTAGCTATATGAATTTTGGAATTTTTTCTAAGTGCTAGCTTCATTTAGTGATAAAAGCACCTAAGTAAATTGATTTGTCATCATGGAAGGACACAAATATCTCTACACACGTTCAAGAGTCAAAGACATTGTATTTTTGGCATAGCTACCTAAACCCTTATGCAGACACAATGTAGGTGGCACTGCGTAATATTTTACAGTACGCAAAATTGTCAAATAGGCGCTACCCACAGGCGCTACATAATATCTTACAACGAGCAGGTTTACACACATGTGCTACTCAATTTTGAAATAGAGGACAAATGTAGCCATAGATATGAAACAAAGGGGCACTACCCATAGGCACTGCCTTCTCTCATTGTTCCATTTTAGGGGGCGCTACATAGAATTGCTACCCAAGGGAGTAGCCAACAAACACTAGGGATCTAGGAAGACTAAGCCAACAATTTTGCATAAGTTAATAATGAAATAACTGACAAAAGTAGCAGTTGGCGTGCAGAGGACAACTACAAGCTCCAAAGGGGACACATGGAAAAATAGGAGCTGAGCAACAAAAGAGGATCAAAGTAGTTAGAAGCATGATTGGGTTTAGTCACCAACACTTCCTTGTTTTATAGCATAGGCTGTTATCTTAGTTGTTAGAATAAAAAAATGTTCTGAGATTTTTAAGGAAAAGAGGCTAGCTCGTACCTCCAGTTGTTGCCTCCCTTTCTTGTTATAAATAGATAGTTGAATTGCTTTAATGGGTTCGTATGGTAGAGCAAAGCTCCCAAGAAATTGTAATATTTTTGATAAAGTGACTGTGATCTAGTATGTACCGGACTTAAGACTTTTTGACTAATAGAAATCAACTCCTATTTTAGACTATTTGCTTCTAATGCTAAATGTTCATATTTGAATGCTTCATATGGATGACTGTGGTAATGATATGATGGAGGTTTGATCATTTTATTGTCATGGTATTTATTTAGCTCCTTAGTTTCCAATCTCAAGAATATCTTGTTTTAAGAAACTTTCTTCCTTTGGGCTTTTGTGGACCTAATGTTTACAGTAGCTCTTATATTCCTCTCATTCAAGTCTTCTTTCTGTCCACATTTACTCCCAAACTACTGGTTGAAATTAGTCAATACCTTATTTTCTGTTACATGTTAGCCCTGTTTCTAAGTGAGGATATTATCATTTCGAGTTTTTCCATTCGACCTTTCAAAAAAACACTCATACTTTCACATATCATTTGATGGGTACTGGGCTTACCTTCCTTGCAATCAGAAGGTGACTCCTAGTGCTAACACTTGTTACAGTGTTATTATTACTTTGAACAAGAAATTGTACAGGATACCCGAGGCAGTCCCACCTAGTGCTATTTCCTTGATCTCCGCTAAGCAATGCAGGAAGGTCAATTCTCAGATGGGGAAGTTTTTCTTCTTCTTGATTCGCTCTTAGAATAAGCGAAATATCACAACCACATCCAGGGTCTTTGTGGCTAACCTCTCCACACAATAGAAGCAAGTAGATAAGGTCGTGGAATAATACTCAGATATCTTCTCCTCACCTATCGGGGTACCTCTACACTTCCAGGTCAAGCACCCCATCGATATGACCCCCGACGCACCGCTTCCCAATGGGCCAGTCTATCACCGCTCTCTATTGGAGAATGAGGAGATCAAGCGACATATTCAAGAACTTCTCCAAAAGGGGCACATCCAACCCATATCATCACCTTGTGGGAGCCCAATCGTGCTGGTACAAAAGAAATATGGAACATGGCGACTCTGCATTGATTACCGGGCTTTGAATAAAATCACAGTTAGAAATCGGTACCCGATTCCTCGAATCAATGACCTCCTTGATCAACTCACGGGGGCCAAATGCTTCAGTAAGATTGATCTGAAGTCTGGCTACCACCAAGTCCCGATAGAACAGACAGATGTATGGAAAACTGCCTTCAAGTCAAAGGAAGGCCTTTTTGAATGGTTGGTCATGCCCTTTGGTTTAAAAAATGCTCCATCCACTTTCATGAGTTTGATCGATGATATTCTGCGACCATTCACCAATACTTTTGTAGTGTTGTATCTGGATGACATTCTCATTTATAGCAAGACTTGGGCCGAACACTTGCAGCATATTCAACAGGTTCTGCACACCCTGCCGTAGCACAAGCTATATGCCAACTTGGAAAAATGCTCCTTTGGCATGGACAGGTTCCATTACCTGGGCTACATAATTGATCAACATGGCGTACATGTGGATCTACCCAAGATCCAAGTCATCCGTGACTGGAAAGCCCCAACCACACTCACTGAGCTTCAGAGCTTCTTGGGCCTTGCCAATTTCTACCATACGTTTGTGTTGGGATTATCCCATATTGCATGGGCCCATAGCCAAATAACCAGGGGTGGTGGTAAGGAGAAATTTATGTGGGGTCGGTCCCAACAACAGGCATTCGATGTTTGAACCAATGCTTGTGCTCAACCCCAGTACTTTCACTACCATAACTGCAACAACCCTTTGAGATCGATACAGATGCTTCAAACTATGAGGTGGGCATCATTATCACTCAGCTCGACCACCCCGTGGCCTATAATAGTGAGACACTATCAGATGATGTCTATAAGTACCCTACTTACGACAAAGAAATGTACTCCATTGTGAAAGCCTGCCACTAGTGGAGACATTACATTCTTGGGAAGGAGACAATCATCCACACTGATCATAAGCCACTGCAGTTCATGCAGACACAAGGAAAATTGCAGAATGATCGCCATCAAAAGTGGTCCACATACTTGCAACAATTCCACCTCAACATTAAGTATAAAACATGAAGCACCAATTGCGTCGCTGATTGCCTTAGCAGACCACCAGTCGGGGCACTCACCACAGTGCTAGACTCTTGCAACCATGAGACCTCTATATGGCCCCAACTCTATGAGATAGACCCAGACTTCACCACCACCTACCAAATGTTGGGTGTAAATGAAGTTGTCGATAATTTCCATCTTCAAGATGGGTTGTTGTGTTGTTTGGACCATATCTGTGTTCCATCAAGAGAACGAGTGAAGCTGATATGGGAAGCCCACTACAATCATGTGGAAAGACACTTCAGCATCGAAAAGACAATGGCGATGCTACAAAAACATTTCTACTGGCCAAAACTTCAACAGGAGGTCAACAAGTATATCAGGTCCTGCACTGCCTGCGCTATTTCCAAACCGACCACTAAGAAACTAGGCCTATACACCCCTATTCCTACTCCTGGAAGGCCATGGGAATCCATCTCAATGGACTACATTTCGGGCCTCCCATCCACCACGTGGGGAAATGACTATGTTTTTGTGGTTGTTGATTGCTTTTCTAAGATGGCGATTCTGGTTGCCTGCAAGAAGAGCATCACAATAGAGGCCACTTCCAAGCTATTCTTTGAACGAGTCTAGGTACATTTTGGAATCCCAAAAACCATTGTCTCAGATCAGGACAGTCGATTTCTTAGCACATTCTGGTCAAGCCTCTGTGTTGTTTGGACCATATCTATGTTCCATCAAGCGAACGAGTGAAGTTGATATGGGAAGCCCACTACAATCATGTGGAAAGACACTTCAGCATCGAAAAGACAATGGCGATGCTACAAAAACATTTCTACTGGCCGAAACTTCAACAGGAGGTCAACAAGTATATCAGGTCCTACACTGCCTGCGCTATTGCCAAACCGACCACTAAGAAACTAGGCCTGTACACCCCTATTCCTACTCCTGGAAGGCCATGGGAATCCATCTCAATGGACTACATTTCGGGCCTCCCATCCACCAAGCGGGGAAATGACTGTGTTTTTGTGGTTGTTGATTGCTTTTCTAAGATGGCGATTCTGGTTGCCTGCAAGAAGAACATCACAATAGAGGCCACTTCCAAGCTCTTCTTTGAACGAGTCTAGGTACATTTTGGAATCCCAAAAACCATTTTCTTAGATCGGGACAGTCGATTTATCAGCACATTTTGGTTGAGCCTCTGGTCACTGTTGGACACCAAGATCACCAAATCTATGGCCTTCCACCCCAAGACAGATGGCCAAACCGAGGTCGTCAATCGAATGATTATGCATATCCTTCGCATGTATAATTCAAAGCACCCTCACACATGGGTTGAGAGCCTTCCCTATGTCCAACATAGCTACAACCAATCCATGTATAGCTCAACCAACCACAACCCCTTTTATGTGGGGTTGGGATTCCAACCATTGGGCGCCATAGATGTTGCACTTCCCCTTACGGTCACCTCGATCGACTCATCTCCTGCTCCAACTGAAGCTGAAAAAGCCACCCAGTTCATTGAGCAGATCCAGCACATCCAATAATAGGTTCAGGATATCCTATAGAAGTCCAATGACAAGTACAAACAACGCCATGATCAACATTAGGTGCCACATAAGTTTCAGGTGGGCGATAAATTTTGGTTGCACTTGCAGAAAAAATGCCTTATAGGACCCCATCAGAAGCTTTTCCCACTCCGTTATGGGTCGTATACCATCACCAAGGTTATGGGGGATAATTATTTTGACCTCAACATTCCTCCTTTCCTTGGCCCGCACCCAGTGTTCAATGTGGATCTCCTTCGCCCTTATTTCCCACAATTATTGGACACCTCAAACGTAGCAGAGCAGCTGAAATCAACCGAGCTCAACCCCGACTGAATAAAATAGGAATTCAGTGATCATGTTGTGGACACACAGATCAAGGGCACTCGACAACAAAGGATCCAACTTTATCGAGTCATCAAAGTAGGGCAGCTCCTACACCATGTCAAGTGGCTCACCTGGGGCCAAATTCAACAAAAATTTCCTCATCTAATGGGGGAACTCAACGCAATGGAGACCATTTCTTCCTAAGGAGGGAGGATTGATCCAAGTGGATATCAGTGGCCACCCACCTTTTCCAACTGGCTCAAAACAGTTTTCTAACAATTTTGGCAATTTACTATTTTTAGTAGTTTTAACTTTTGGGGCCATTTTAAGGGCCTAAATGAAGGTTTTTCGGGATCTATCTTCACAATGATAGTCGAAGGCATGATTGAGACCCCAAAATGAATATCCTCGATGATACATTTCCAATGGGCTATCATACACCTAAAACGGATATCGTATGCAAAAGTTACGACCCCAGGAAGTTGATGTACTAACTTACCCAAACGGGGCCCACATGACTTTTGGCACTTCATCTACTAGGGTTAGGTTTTTGGATGTCTAGGGTTTTTGGCATTCCTGTTTATTGTAAAAAGGCCTTCTTGCGAATGAGCTTAGCCGTCACATCTCTTCTCAGAGATAAGTCGCCACCATTCCAACAAGCTTGTTTCCGCTGCATTTTACAGTTTCGGCTTATTTCCTTATTGAATAGAAAACCAGTTTTAGTGTATCTATGTTATTTTGTGTTAAGCACCTATTAATAATCTATAGTCATTTCATTCTTCTCATAAAATCCAGATCAATTGGTTCTCCCCAAGGTGATACACTAGGACTCATCAATCCCTGGTCAACAAGTTCCTTGATTTGCACACTTAACTCATTAAGTTCTGGAATGATCACATAAGAAATTTTAGATACAAGTTCTATCCCTAGTTCCAAGGAAATGGATAAATCAAATTCTCATACAGGGGGTAATCCTAACATATCTAGGGGGAATACATACTCAAATTCAAATAGTAATGGGTGAAACTTAATAGAAGGGTTGTTGTCTTAGCTAATTGCATCAACTGCATAAATATTACACCCTTTTCTCATACACCTTTTAACCTTGTTAAATGAGATGAAACACAAGATAACTCCTCGCTTAATCCCCTCAATCACTACATGATCTCCTAGATCATTTTGATAGAGAACAAAATCTTGATGGGATTCAAGCTAATCCATTCCTACGATTAAATTGTAGGTTCCTATAATTTTGCTATATAAGTTTATTTTCATGATGCAACCCCAAATTTTGATGATACAATTATGAAATTGGAGTGAAACTTGCACAAAGAATTTGGCTAGCAATAATGAACACAAAACTTTCAAAGTTGATAGAAGAAGAGAAGAATTTGAGAAAAGGAATGAAAAAATTGTATTCCACACTAATCCACACTAAAAGAGAGAATATATATATATATATATATATATATATATATATATATATATATAAGCTACATGCTCAAACTAACATGCCATAATAGTCTTCTAGAAAGATGTGGATACATAGAGACAAAAATGGGAGTGAACTGCCACCTAGTCTTAATTAATTGGCTTTGTAGTCATCAATTAAATAGCTAGACAAGTGGAGTGTAGAGAATCTCATGCATGCACATGTGGTGTGCCCACCTAGCCTCATTCATGTCAAGTGCGCCTGCTTGGTGATGATCCCAAGTTTAGTGCACCCTCTTGGTGATGATCCCAATGTGAGCATGCAACACTTGGTGATAATACTAAGGTTTCCATGCAAGACTTGAATCCACTAGTCTAATTGACATACAACTAAGTAATGAATGAAGAGGAGGTGGTTCCCTCATTTAGAGGATAATATTCTCATATAGGGGAGAATATCTTAGATCAAGGGTGTCATCAACATAGACTAATAAACTTAGGAAGATAAATACTAGGTAGGTGTGTAATATCTCCAATACAAATCACTTAACCTCAGATGCCATTTCTACCATCCTAAAGTCATTTTGGTTATGAGTTGTCAATCCATATCTAACTAGAGTAGAGGGAGAAATAAAACTATTAATGGCACCATAATCAATCAACAATAAAAGAGAATTTTTTTTAATCATACCAACATATTTCACCACTATGGCTTGAAGCTAAGCCTGATGATGGTTTACTGCAACATGAATTTGATGTTGGATCTGTGGTCGTTCCCTTTTTTATTTACATTCTAATTGTTTGGGCCCAACTTCATACTTTGAGGATGCTCTTCTATAATGGGGACCTCCTGATTGCCAACATTCAAATTGGTCTTGAATTGTTGTTTGACCTCATCCTCGACAATTATGTACTCTACGTCTACCTCCTATTCCTGTTAAGTAGGGATAACCCCTAATTCCTCCTGGAGGTACCCTGGAAGTTACATTAACAACCCTATATACAATGTGTTGTCCTCCATGAAATCCATACCAAGTCCCCCTAACTCTGATGACCCTATATCTAGAGGGTTCTTTCACTGTGGCATCAAAATTCCTCAATTGACCTTTCATACCAATTATCTTTTGAGTTTCCCTAGCCAAACTTGTTGTTGCTTCCATGGTGGTGGGTTTCCACATGGCGACTTCAGCTTGCACTAAAGTATCAATCCCATGTAGGAATATTTAAACTTATCATTTGTCATCTGTTATACAGTCCACATGATAAACTAATGTGAATAACTCTGATTCACAAAATTCTATTGGTCTACCATTCTGTTTAACTACATGGAAGGTGCTTGTTTGTTGGTGTTTGTATTCATATGGCAGGTACCAAGTTCTAAAGGTTTCCTCAAAAATATCCCAAGTAACTTGTAAGGGAGTGACTTTCAACTCAATCTCCTCATTTACCCACCATAATAGAGGTTCTTCTTTAAGGAGACTAATTGTTATTTGTGCCTTTTCCATTGTAAAGTATGCCTTAAACTTAATTTCTTTCTTAACACCTATCACCCAAGATTCTGCTACTTGTTCCCCATCTTGGACTGTGCGCTTAGGTAATTTGGATTTTTGAACCTGTTACATAATATCTAGGGGTGTTGTTATTTCATTTTGAAAAAGGTCCTGATCCTGTCTTTGTTTATGCTCCAACTCCCTCTCTTTACCCTAATCTATATTTAGAATTTGACCTCGAATAGCAACCCAATATTTAAAGATGTTGGTAATTTATCCTAAGGAACACATTATGACCTACTTGGCTGAGATTTCAACCTGAGTGGGGAATTTTGGTTTCCTTCGACACTCAGGGGCCATGGGTACTCCTGAATGATATAAATAATTTTTAGTTCTATGTTTTAGTTTTCATGGATAAACTTCATATTATAAATAAAAACATGGAGTGAGAGCTAATACAAAGATCCTATTAGTTTTCAAGGTTAAGTGAAAAATAAAAGTTGTCCTTAGTCTCACATTGTGTATGTGTTTGTGCGATATTTATTTTGTATGTTTTTACTATCCCATATGTCCTAGAGTTTCCAGACCTATGTTATGAGTATGGGATTTCAATAGTCAAGATATTAAGTCTCGTAGTATTACATATATTAATGATCAATCATGCATGGGAATATGCATAGTATAATCCATTTCATACCACTAATATAAAAACATAGAAGAGAGGTGAAAAATAATATGAGACACATCCTACGGAGGTCCAGGGAGATAAGTGCCAATATCTCCCTTCCTTATGCATCACTAATTCTAATGCACTCCACCTAGGTTTTTGTACTTTCCTGTGTTGAATCAAGCATGTACTAGGTCATGCATATTGCACCCAAAGTAGTTGTGAGGATATCCTCGCTACCTTTGGAAGATCACTGAATTTCCCCTGAACAATAGGTGGTATGAGTATTGGAAAGATTCACTTAATATCATATAACTCCAAACGAGATTCCAGTTTCCTTATAATTTCCACTAATCAGAGCCCAAAATACACTACTTCCCTAGGATGGCTTTGCAAATGATCTAGGAGAGCAAGGGTGCATGACCTTTCACTCTAGACAATATTATGGGATATCCTTTGGGATGATGTTTCCCTTGACACTGATAATGCATGCAGATGATCAAATAAAAACTAGATGCAACTTAAAATAGAGTTTCAATAATGCCATAATCAACTTTCTACTTTAGTGTAATAATCAACTTGATACATTAATACAATAATCAACTTGCTACATTAATGCAATAATTATATTATTTTGACTATCTTTAGGAAAACATTTACTCTCACTAGTTAACATAAAAATAAATGTAAGTTCATATAGAAGAAATCTAGATTTCAAGTTTATCATTTCACTGTATTACCATTGTTCCCCTTTTTAGAGGTGATGTCCTTGGAGCAAGTTCAACTAATAATCTATTCATATTTCTAACAATCATGATGAATCTATCTTATATATTTTCAATCATATCATTATCGTTAGGTTGATAGTTTCCAACAACGAATTACTAAGAAATATAAAGTTTTATATCAAAAACACTGCCTTGCATAAACCATCATACCATTATGGAACATTAAAAGATGCAACTTATGTCCTTATTCTAGTATTCATTTGTGGTTATTTATAACTTCTCATCAAAACTATATATTTTGTTTTATTTGCAAGTTTGAAGTTTTAAAATTTAAAACATGTGAACATGCAATGAATCTGCTATTTCGTTATATATCTAGAACACCCTTAACGGAGCAATACAATTGGAGAGTTTCATTAAAAATTTTCAATGAGATGAATATAAGGTATTTACATGCTTATATAAAGTACATAGAAAGTATAATTGAAATTTGTGTATAGTAATGAACTATAAAGTGTGGCCATTTAAGTTGTGAAATATGTATATCCAAAAACATTTGGATAAAGATATCATATTCCATGATGTAGTCATATCTACTTTTCACTCATATACTTCTTTTCACTCATATACTTCATTAGAGTCGATATTTTGTTATTGACAATTTGAAACTGTTATCACTCCAAGAAACCCTTTGTGGTTGCAGACCAAAGGTGCTTGGTAACTTAAGAAATGAATGTTTTTATATTTTGTAAATGTGGATCAATGGGACAACTCAATACAGCTTATAGCATTCAAACAGAAAATGATAAACAAATAGACAGTGCTCTCAAAGATTGATTAATCAGCAAGTGGCTTTAAAGTGGGTGGAGAACAAATTGTAACTAAACCAGTGCAAAGCAGGGTCTAAGAAACAATCAAAAGAATTATTATCAGGCTATTAGCTAAACAATGGGATGACAACCATTCAAAGCTTGACAACACAGATAATAATGCAGAAGAAGATGAAAAACTGACAATCAAAATCGAAAGGAACCTGTGATCTGTATTAACATATAAGTCTGAGTACAATAAGAGTATTCCTCTATCCAGAATCGAACCCCTTATCAAACTGAGTTCCTAGGCTTTATAGCCTTTACAAACAGTTTTCAGATCCTCAAAACATGGATCAAATCAACTAAAAATAGTAAGTAAAAATATGTTGCAAAAGAAGTGGGATACTTCC
>ML776880.1:508756-560955 GCA_009831015.1 Picea engelmannii | reverse complement strand
AAACAATGGGATGACAGCCATTCAAAGCTTGACAACACAGATAATAATGCAGAAGAAGATGAAAAACTGACAATCAAAATCGAAAGGAACCTGTGATCTGTATTAACATATAAGTCTGAGTACAATAAGAGTATTCCTCTATCTAGAATCGAACCCCTTATCAAACTGAGTTCCTAGGCTTTATAGCCTTTACAAACAGTTTTCAGATCCTCAAAACATGGATCAAATCAACTAAAAATAGTAAGTAAAAATATGTTGCAAAAGAAGTGGGATACTTCCTCAAAAGGAGGTCAATCCCTGATTTTCCTTTGTTGACTGTTGGTGCAGTGTAGAGCAGCCTTCCAAGGCTAAAAGATCCTTCTCCCATGGAGACCAAGTCAATCTGGCTGATGTGGCAAGGTGTCCTGCTTTTCTGCCTTTGTTAAAGACATCAAAAACCTTTGAAACACCTCCTTTCTCCACCATTTGTTAAAACTAACTGTTGTGCTGGACTTGATAATTCACCACATGTCTATTCCAAGAGGTTTCATCTCATTATGCTTCAAAAATTCCTGATCTGGGCGAAATTTTGAAAATTCTGGTTAAAACAGGCTTTCGGTGGTTGACTGGAACAGTTCCTGGGTAATTTAACCACCGAAAGTCAGAATTTTTAGAAAAACTGCCTTTGGGAAAAATCAATTTTCTCAGCCATAAAATATCCGTTTTGCACGTTCCAATAGTTGATCGACATATACAGATCGTAATCTTTCCAATGGTATAATCAGATTTGGATTTGGAGCTAGGGAAGCTAGTCAAAATTTCCCTACAAGATTAAGCATATTTCCTTCAAAAATGCTGGTGCGTTTTTGAGAGTTAACAGAAACCATTACAACATAAATTCATTTCCTTTTAAACTCTTTTTATTTTTATTTTAAAATAATATTGTAACAATATAATTATATTTATAATAATTTAAATACAAAATTTATTTTCTAAATCAATTTATTTCTTATTAAAGATTATCATATATCATATAATCAAAATAAATTTAATTAAATTTATTTTCAATTTTAAAATTACATCATAACACTAGAGTCTCAACTCCATTAATTCATATATATATATATATATATATATATATATATATATATATATATATATAATTGACAATACAATAATAATATATACATTTATCTATTTAAACATTTGAATGCTAATGTTTATGTCCATTGAAACATTTTTATGCTATTATCATATACCATATAATTAAAATAAATTTAATTAAATTTATTTTTAATTTTAAAATTACATTATATCACTCTAATCTCAACTCTATTAATTCATTCTTATGTATATGATATTCATATACAAATGAAAATAAAATAATAATAAAGTATACATTTATCTATTTATATACTGAAACATTTAAATGCTAATGTTTATATCCATTGAAATCTTTCATTTTTATGTATATTCATACACATACAATTGACAATACAATAATAATGTATATATTTATCTATTTATATAATATTGAAACATTTGAAAACTAATATTTATGTAACATTTGAAAACTAATATTTATGTCTATTGCAACATTTGAATGCTAATATATTATATTATAAATGTAAGGATTATCATATACCATATAATTAAAATAAATTAAATATTTATCTATTTATATATATTGAAACATTTGAAAGCTAATATTTATGTCTATTAAAACATTTGAATGCTAATATATTATATTATAAATGTAAGGATTATCATATACCATATAATTAAAATAAATTTAATTTATTTTTAATTTTGAAATTACATCATATTATATCAACCATCAACCGTATAATTAAAATAAATTTAAATTAATTTAATTTTAATTTTAAAATTATATCACTCTAGTCTCAAATCCATTAATTCATTCAAATCCATTAATTCATTCTTATGTATATGATATACATATACAAATAAAAATACAATAATAATAAAATATACATTTATCTATTTATATATTGAAACATTTTAATGCTAATGTTTATGTTTATTGAAACATTTGAATGCTAATATATTATATTATAAATGTAATGATTTTGTACATCCTTATCAAGTTGAATATGATCATATAATAATAATATGATGATTTTGTAATTTAATTTTAATTTTGAAATTACATCATATCAYTCTAGTCTCAAATCCATTAATTCATTCTTAYGTATATGATMTACATATACAAATAAAAATACAATAATAATAAARTATACATTTATCTATTTATATATTGAAACATTTTAATGCTAATATTTATGTCTATTGAAACATTTGAATGCTAATATATTTAATATATAAATAAAAATACAATAATAATAAAATATACATTTATCTATTTATATATTGAAACATTTTAATGCTAATGTTTATKTCTATTGAAACATTTGAATGCTAATATATTATATTATAAATGTAATGATTTTGTACATCCTTATCAAGTTGAATATGATCATATAATAATAATATGATGATTTTGTAATTTAATTTTAATTTTGAAATTACATCATATCACTCTAGTCTCAAATCCATTAATTCATTCTTATGTATATGATATACATATACAAATAAAAATACAATAATAATAAAGTATAGATTTATCTATTTATATATTGAAACATTTTAATGCTAATGTTTATGTCTATTGAAACATTTGAATGCTAATATATTATATTATAAATGCAATCATTTTGTACATCCTTATCAAGTTGAATATGATCATATAATAATAATAATAATCTATTTTTAAGGTCACGACCAAGCCAAACATCAAATTGGTGTATGAGACCTTCTCTTCCTAGCGATTTGACTGGTAAAATCTACCGAGGTATACATACCCTACCCCCCTTTGGATTTGAACTTGTGACCTCTTAGGAGGAAACACATGTTCTTAACCATTAAACATATTACATTTTTACTTTACATATTATATCTTGGTTATTTCTTAAAGGTCGATGCATATAAAACTGTGGATTGGAGATGGCTCCTCTCTAAGATTGAAGAAAGGATTGAGATGTGGTGTAACATATGGCTGTATCTGGGGGGATGATTCACATTGGTTAAATCTATTTTTGAAGGTCAACTTGCATACTGGATGGCATTGGTGGTTATACCAGTTTCCATTCTAGAAAAAATAAGGAAACTTATGTTTATCTTTCTTTGGTCGGGCGATGAAGGGAAAAATCATTTTCATCTATGTAACTTGGAAGTCATAGCAAAACCAAAACTTATGGGAGGTTGGGGGATAAAAAATATTTATATTTTCAACAGTGCCTTGGCTGCAAGCTCCTTGTGGCGAGTCCTGATGAAGGAAAGACTGTGGAATAAGGTGATTAAAGATAAGTACATTCCCTACAACTCTATAGTCACCTGGCTTAGGTCGTCTCTAGCTACAACTCCATCTTCCTCTCAGACTTGGAAGAACCTTCTGAAGTCCTTACATTTGATTATACATGGCTGAGTTGGAGGTCGGGGTTGGGTCACTCGGTGTTACTTGGCTTGGATAACATTCTGGGCTTGGGGAGTTCCTCATTTATATCTCACCAACTTTTAACTGAACTGAAAATAAACAATTTGGTCTATCTCTACCAGGCTTTAGGAGAAAGCAGAGTAATAATTCTTTTTGATCACTAGAAAACTAGTGAGGAGATTGGACTTAGTGGGAACCTGGAAGTGGAATGGGATGCATATTGCAGGGAACTTAGTGGAGCAGGGGTGAAATTACAAAATCAAGAAGATGCACTCATTTGGACTGGGGGAGACAGATTAGGATGCCTGAATGTTAAAAATATTTATTTGGTTCTCGCAAAGAAGAAGTGGATGAATGTTATTGGGGGTTGGAGAAGACATATGTGGAAGTGGGATATGGCGCAAAAGATTAAATTATTTATTTGGTTATCCATTGAGAACAAAATCCTAACCTGGGAAACTATGCAAAGAAAGGGTTGGCAAGGTCCAAATCTTTGTCACTTGTGCTCCAAAGATGCAGAATCCACGTACCACTTATTTGTTTCTTACAGTTTATGTCGGGATGTGTGTATTAGGATAAAAAAGGAGCTTAACATCTTGACTGATTGGGAAGGTAGTACTTAAAGTGGATGCTTTGAAAATTGGGATAATAAGGAGGATTTTTACATCACGCTTCCATCCATACTTTGCTGGTTTGTTTGGTTGGAGCGAAACAAATCTATCTTTGAGGGAATTAAACCTTCTATTCTTTCTATAGTATTTAAAGTTAGAGAAAACCTTCCTTTCGAGCCTACCTTGAATAAGTCTCTCCCTCGCTTACTCCAAAGCCCATGTTACATCACTCCTATAGTGAGTTCGTTCGATGGTGGTGAACATTTAAATGTTCATAGGTGTGGGGTAGGGGGTTTGATAAAGACTAGAGAAAACATATTCTACAAGTGGACTTACGACTTTGGGACAAATACCATGGCATAATTTCTTGGAGCGTGGGTGACTCATATCTTGGTGGTGCGGTTGAATATTGAAGTTATCCAGGTAATTGGCAATTCAAAGAGTTTTATTGAGTGGTTTAAGGATAGAGGTAAGTTATAGATTGTCTCTCTGATGGGATGGATGGACAGAATAAAAAAGCTCAAGAAGTCTTTTAGAGAGATTCATTACACCCATGTCTATAGGGAGCTAATCATGGAATCATATTTTCTCTTGAAAAAGGCATTGTTGAAGATCGAAGGAAAGATTGAATACAACTTGTGGGTAGATGGAAATGAAGGCCCCGCCCACTTTTTCAAACATTATTAACTACTTAGCTGTTTTTTGGTCTTTATAGTCTATGGAGATTTTTGAGGACAATATCCATCTATTTTTGCTTCTCTGTTATACTTTTGCAACATAGTTATATAATGGAGTTTTGATGGGTCTTTTCTCTCTATAAGATTCCTGGGTCATATGCCACTCTCAAGATTTAGTGTTTTGTTGTAATGTAAGCTATAGTATAGAGAATATGTCATAAAACACTTTTCTAGGAGAGATTTGTTTTGTCTATGTCAAGATAATGGAGACATGAAAATACAATAAGAACTACGAAGATGATGTAATGTGCACTATTTATTTTTTCTAATATAAAAAACAATTTTTGTGTTGAAAAAAAAAAAACTACTCCACTTCCTACTATAATAAATAAATATTCATTTATTTTACAACTACTTCACATTTTAACATTATAATAATAAATGATTTGTTTTCTTTACATTTAATTATATTAATAAAAAAATTAATTTTCATTACAACTTTACATTTAACTATAGTAATCATTTAATTATATTAATAAAAAATATTTTTTATTTACAACTACTTCACATCTAGCTATAGTAATAAAAAAGTTTGTTTTCTTTACAACTATTTAACATCTTAATAGTGTAATTAAAGATTCATATCTTTTACTATAATGGGTACGAAATAAGCCTTTTCAAAAATATATAATACCATTAGTGAAACATATTTCAAAGAGATATGATACGATACCATAAATGAAAAATATTTCAAAGGTTTTTGGCATGTGTATTCAAAGTATTAAGTCATTAATAATTTGACGAATATAATGATTTGTTTTGGTTGCTGTCTAGATATTTTTTTTAATAAAATTAATTGTAAAAAGCAAAGACTACTTCTTTAATTTATAATCGTTTTATTACAAATATATCATTGACTTTAAAATATTTTCTTTGGCTTTAGAGCATGAGTGAAAAGAAAAGAATTCCAAATTTTATTGGTGAAAAGAAAATAATTCCAAATTTTATGGCTTTAGACTATGAGTGAAAATTTTTCATTACAACTTTACATTTAGCTATAGTAATCATTTAATTATATTAATAAAAAATAATTTTTCTTTACAACTACTTCACATCTAGCGATAGTAATAAAAAGGTTTGTTTTCTTTACAACTATTTAACATCTTAATAGAGTAATTAAAGATTCATATCTTTTACTATAAGGTACGAAATAAGCCTTTTCAAAAATATATAATACCATTAGTGAAACATATTTCAAAGAGATATGATACCATAAATGAAAAATACTTCAAAGGTTTTTGGCATGTGTATTCAAAGTATTAAGTCATTAATAATTTGACGAATATAATGATTTGTTTTGGTTGCTGTCTAGATATTTTTTAAATAAAATTAATTGTAAAAAGCAAAGACTGCTTGCTTAAATTATAATCGTTTTATTACAAATATCATTGACTTTAGACCTGAATTAAAAGAAAATATTTTCTTTGGCTTTAGAGCACGAGTGAAAAGAAAAGAATTCCAAATTTTATGGGCGAAAAGAAAATAATTCCAAATTTTATGGCTTTAGACTATGAGTGAAACGAAAATTTATAGTAATGTTCAGGGCTCTTATCTTCCAAACTCAACGGTAAAATTTAATTTAAAATTTCCAATGTCTTGTCATTGCATGGCTCGTTGGGTTCCATTCAAGCGTTGTAAACATGTTAGTAGAGGCAGTTGAACCATTACACCGAGCCATCAGAATATTACAACAGGTAGACTTCCAGAGAAGGCGATGTCATATAATTGATTGTTATCATTAATTATGCGTTCTCCACATGGAATTTAACTTTCAAATCATTATTTATTTTTGAATGAATTGTTTTGATCGGTTAAAAATAATTATGGCCATAAAATATTTGGATAATAATAAAAAGAAAAATTGACAGGTGGAAAGGAAAGAAAACGAAAACAATTGTATAGAATTTGGGAAATTTCTATCGTTATCTCATAAACTCGTGAGATGAAATGAAAACAATTGGATGCCCTTATGGGTGTGGATCAATTGGTGATAGAGTGTATTGTTAAGGTACATTTTGTCGTTGGACTTCAGGATTGTGAATAGAATTCATGAACATAGACAAAAATAGAGAAATATAAAACATCACACACACACACATCAAAAACAATAGATGGGGGGCAATTGTAATCTTTATTGCTCAACCAAGTAATGGAGAAATGAATACAAGTCTCAAGAATCTCTTCATGAGCTTCTTAATTTAAACAAGAGATTCTCAAGCATTTCGAGACATATGGAAATTCAAATGCTTGATAAACCTCCACCCAAAGGAGTGTAATGGAAACATGTGTTGTCACAACCCAACAATCTCCACCTTGATAAGAGAAGCCAACCACAACTACATCTTCTCTAACAACATTGGTTGCATGAACATGTCTGCACAATTTTCTCCTGTATGGACCACTCCACCTCCACTGAATCAATATAACTACAAACTGAATCGCTGTAACCACTACAGATGATACTCGTGCTTCTTAGAGACCTGAGCACCCATTTCCATGTTCTTTATCTGGTTTTTCCATGTGTCCATTGACAACACCAACTCCATGTGAAATATTTGAACATTCCATTGCAATCATCAACCTTCCTATTGCATTTGCATAAGGTACACGAGACATATAATCCTTTCTTTCATACTACCAAGACATAAACTTGAAGAAAGTTTACAATGGAAAGCTAAAGGGATATTTAACGATTTCACAATGTTCACATTGAACCTCATCAATATAGACTTGTGACAACCACAACTTACCATTTTTCTGTCTCTATGTACTTCTATGTCTAAGATTTGTTTTGTTGCTCCTAGATACTTCATCATAAGTCCTAACCAACTGAGCCTTTAACCTGCTAATCTCAACCATGCTTTGCTTGCAAAAAGCATATCATCAACATAACACCACTATAATAAATATTCCATAAAAACAATGATTGTACTCACTTCTTAAGAAACTTTTGTCTCACCATGAAGGAATCAACCATCTTGTATCATTGTCTGGTTACCTTACACCATGCAATGATTCCCAAAGTTTGCAAACAAATATCCCTTTGAGATCCTGAATAACTTCTCATATCTCTGCTACTGATGATTTGTGGACAATAGGATCCCATAATCTGCATCTCTTAGCTCCATCACCATTACTAATAGAGATATACTTCCTTGATGAAATCCGACCAAGCCATCCAAGTGAGCCTTCACCTCTCACCTCCAGGCTAATTTCAATGGAGTATACTAAGTCTTTTTATAGGATTCATTACATGCAATCCATGGGATCTAAAACCATGGGTTACCAAAAGACATGTTCCGGAACCATGACTCTTGACATAACTTCACCCACCCTTTCCATGACCAAAACCGGCCAAACTTCTCTCAAATACATGGTATTTGGGAATACCTCTTGCTCCCCCCTATCACTTGGGTCGTCTAGGCTTTACCAGTGACATTTCAAACCTAGGGTACACATTCCTAACCATGTATTACAATCATATGCCCATTTACATATAAAAAAGATGTTAACTCCACCTTGAACTATGCATTCAAAAAACCTCCCACCTTTTTGAGGACCAACCACTAGCCACCATTGCTTCAAATCTTAATGAACCCATCAATACTCAATTTCCATGATTGAACTCTCACTATCACTTCTAGATATAACTCTCCCTCTTATGGAAACTCATCATAACAGTCCACGATCATCTCGTTGATGCATTCCATTAAACACTTCATGCACATCCTCCAAACTGCGGAACTTGACATATATAAGAAATATATCCGAGAGGAAATATTGCTCTAACTTCTGCCATGGATTCCAACTCTACTACTTCACTAACTTTTCTCCTTAGCATCCAACAACCTTACGAACTCATAGGTTTTTTCCTCCTCACAGACAGAGTGACAAACCCTTGGTTCCCTTGGAGTGGAATATCCTTCTCTACGTGTGAATGATAATCTTCTCTCTGCTCTCATAGACCTTCACCGACCTCAGCTTTGATACCACTTGTTGGAATTTAGGCCTCCAAACATAATTCATGAACATAGACAAAAATAGAGAAATATAAAACATCACACATACACACATCAAAGAAAAATAGATGGGAGGAAATGGTAATATTTATTGCTCGACCAAGTAATGGAGAAATGAATACAAGTCTCAAGAAGCTACTCATAGACTTCTTCATTTAAAAAAGATATTTTCAAACATTTCCAGGCATATGAAAAGTCAAACACTTGAGAAGCCTTTTCCGAAATGAATGTAACTGCAAGGTGTGTTGTCACAACCCAACACTTGTGACATAGTAGGTTCAAACCTCGACTAGCCCATGTGTTGTGCTTGGAGGATATGCGGTGCACATGGATGTTATAGTGGTAGCGGTGGGAATTGACCCCATGTCATACGAGTACAAGCCGATCCCAATTGCGGATTCCGCCAAATACAAAAAAAGAAATGAAAAAAATTAGATAGAATTAGGGAAATTTCCACCATTATTACTTCAGATATCTATCAGATGAAATGAAAACAATTGGATAGAATTAGGAATTTTTCCACAGTTATTACCTCAAAATTAGTAATATGGGTAGTTTCTTTGGGAATAACCAAATTCTAGGGATACAAGTTGAAAACAATAAGAAAAACATTTGGGATTCAAATTTAAATGTTTTTTTTACACTAAAGATTGGAAAAAAGAAACAATTGATCTGAAACCTGGAAAAAATGATGGAGTGTGGGGATTGTTCACTTTCCTTACAATGGTGATATGATAAAACCCTGAAGACATAGTCAATTATGAGCCAACACTGACCCCAAATGAACTAGAATACTGCTACATGAATGGATGACCCCAAATGAACTATAATATTGCTACATGAAAGGATGACCCCAAATGAACTATAATATTGCTAAATGAATGGATGACCCCAAATGAACTATAATATTTCTATAATATTGACCCCAAACGAACTAGAAATGGTTGACAATTATTAACAAACATGAATGGAAAACAATGGATTGTTGACAACAAAGGAACAAATTCTAAGTTCCAACATGGTAAACTTTGTAATTGTTTTTTGTGTTGCAGTTACAAGACATTAGAACTTTCTCCATGAAAAAAACTTCCAATTCCATATACAATGTGCTTCCAATTTCAAACTTCAAACCATCTTTTTTGAAAAAAAAAAAATTCTATAAAAACATCATTTAGGTTCCATTTCTCTAAAAAAATTCATAGCATCTTTGTTGCTTGTTTATGCTTCATAAATTTATAAATGAAATTTCGGCACACTCATGAACAAAAAAAACTAATCTTAGAATTTCTTACATCTAGTCATGCATAAAGCGATTTACCCTATTTATCTATGTAATCTACTTGTCTTTACAAAGACAATCTCTCCCACATGTTTTGTCTATACATTTTACCAAAATAATTATACACCCAACTATACATAAAACAATATTTCCTTTCTAAGATTTTTTTTGATAATTTTAAATAAACTTGAAACCATACAATTTACAAAGAATTTCCCACCCCTTAGGGAATACACATGGCATAAACAAACATAAAAATATTAATAAGTTTCCCTGAAAAATCACTGATATTAATAACTTATTTAGGGTTTGATGTGCAAATGTTTTTATATTTTTTTATATTTTTCTCTTTAATTTCATGTAGTGTCGATTGCTAATTATAGTTTTGATCTGTGATTTTTGAGAGATCTTTCTCTACAAAAATCGTACAATGAGGACCTTTTACTAAAACTTAATTACATGTGCACATGAGAAAATAATCATTAAGCATTGCATATGAACATGAGAAAAATTATCATAATTAGGTGCATACGTGTAATTAAATCTCTACTTAAACAAGCCATAATTCAAAATAAAACTCACACATATAATTTGACACCCATGTGTTAACGAAGTTCACCAGAACCTTTTGGCTACATCTCTGGATCCGCTTAGAATACAAATCGGTTTATTATCCTTCCTTCACCAAGGGCTGAAACCTTCTCACAAAATGTGGCACATGCTCCTTACAGGTCTGAAACCCAGAGAAACCTTCTCTTACACAAAGAAATTAGGCTCTCACATAAGTGACATTTCTTTAGAAACCATAAGGAATACATTCCTCTCAATGAAAATATCTCTCAAAGGGGGCCTAAAGGGCCTCCAAGGGGTCCCCCTACAATGCTTACATAAGGAATTTATATAGTTTCCCTCTCTCCATAGTTCAAGGAGACAAGATCCACAATTTTAGGATCTAATAACAACTCAAGGACAAAAATGAGAAAGCACCTCAACCAAACTTAACTTCCCCTTGAGACTAGGAACCCATGTGTGATAAAATGAGAAAGAATCCCAAACCAACTCATGAGACTCCCAACTTCCTCTTAAAATTAGGAAACTAATTTGTGAGGTGGATTCTCACACAAAACTGATTTCCCCTTAAAATTAGGAAACTCATTTCTGAGTTGGATTTTCTCACTTAATTTTAATTTCCCTTTTACAAATTAAATGAAAAATACATGAGAACATTATGCTAAAAAATATTAATCATTTTTACAATATGAAGCTTTAAACATTCCTTTTAAAGTTTGTCACCTGTCATCAATTATCATTTTAAAGATCTTCTCCATGGTGTGCAAAGTAATGAATCATTGTGTGGAGATCCTCCTAGATCAAGTTTGGTTATTTATTACTTTCAATTGAGATGAATTAATGCTCATGAACAAAAACCAATACTACTCAACTAGTTTAAAAAACAAAAATTGATGGAAATTTAGAAGAAACTAACACAAGGAACTGATCTAAGTAACGAAAAAATCAATTTCAATATTAACAACATGTGTTTTATTTTGAAGCTGAGGTCCCTAGTGTTGTTGATATCAAGTGTAATGATTGAAATATCATATCTAACTTATATAAAAATATACAAAAATTAAAGACAATACTTTGCATCATTTAACTGATAAAATAAATATAGATTAATTATAATTGCATAATCTACAAAATGAGTTAGTGGTTAGAGTATTACCTGAATGATATAGAGATCAACTCACTGAAAATGGATCCAGTTGGCCATAAAAAAGTGTGGGGGATGGCTCTCCTCCCAACAAACCCCTTATTCAATACAATTGATAACCCGCCGTGATACTGGTGGACACCCACATGTTCCACTAATTTAGAATGGTTCCACATATTGGTAGTTTTTTTATAGTTTTTCAGGCTCCAAACTTTCGGGCTCGTTTTAAGGCCCTAAACGACATTTTTTTGGCACAAAACACCCAATATACATACAAAGGAATGTAATGGAACATTTGGAATGTGTACCTCTCGGCTATACCTTTCCAATGGGATACCGAGTGCCCCAAACAAAGATCGTATGCACAAGTTACACCCAGGAGAAGTTGACTTATCAACTAACCACATCGGGGCCCACAAACATTTTGGTGTTTTATCTTCTGGGGTTTGGGTTTTAGATGTTTAGGGTTTTCTCATTGATGCTTTATGTTAAAAGTATTTTTCGGCCTCTTTGTAATCAACTTATTGCAAATGAGTGTAGCCGACACATCTCTCTCTTAATGGATAATCAACTGCCATTCTAGTTAGTTTGAATTTGGATTACCTAATTTTGAAAGTAGGACTCATATTTTTAAGATTCATACACGTACCATGGATTGCGAGTGAGACATTTGTTTTGAGATTCTTTCCTGGTTATTCCCCAATTCTACAGATGATGACATGCAGAGTGTCTACATTGAGGATGGCATGTATGCTATTCGAGCACACATAAAGAATGTTATCGAGAAATATTTTCTAGAAGTTGTGAATAAAGTCATTAAAGGATACCAAAATTTTAGTGCGACACCAAAATACATGGCTTACAACTAAAATATTTCTCCAATATTTCGAGTCTCTTGTTTGATGGTGGAGCATGGCCACTCAATGTCCTACCATTCTAATTTATGTTTAACTTGGTTGTTTTGTAAATTTATGTAAATGGACTTGCTCATTCATTATCAATTTATTGAAACCAATACAAAACCAACATGATTCACAAGACCAAATTGCATTTTTGTTGGATGAATTTCATAAGGATCTAAATCGCGTGAAATATTAACCATACATTAAGTCTAAGGATGCTAATACAAAAGGAAAATGAATACAACACACAATTGTCCATGTTATTCTTTCATATGTAGAGAAAATTCCTTGGCTTCTGAACAAACTTCCTCATGTAATCAATGATGGAGATGTTCTATTTTTTGCTTCAACAAAATCAAAGGTTGAATAGATTGAACCTCAACTGATCCAAGTTGTTTTTAAGTTGCATCCTTCATGGAGATAAGGATCATGTTTCTTGTATAGGGTTTCTACAAAATTTTAAGTTAGGGATTTATCATGTTCTTGTTGCAATAGATGTTACAGATCGTGGTCTTGACACCAAGTCAGTTAAATCTATTGTAAACTTTGATGTTTCCAAAGACATAGATATGCATGATCACCATATTAGAAGAACATAATTTTCACAACAATCCTAGTCTAATGCATGAGACTGCACAACATCATTGAATATTTACAGGTCTATACTTGAAATACCTTAGATGGAATTTAAATGATAAGAATGTTGCTATCTGGAAAAGCTCTATATTGGTGCTACAAAATATATATTAGGTTAATGATAATGTTCCAACACGTAGCTTCTTCATAGAGCGATTTTGGAACCATATGATATCGATACATCCGTGACTTTAAAGAAAATCGTTCGTTATATTTTTAAAAATGTCTCCAACTCATTGGTAACGATCACATTTTCGCAAGCAAATTTATATTATTTTGGATAAAATACCAAGTGATTTTCCTTAGTTTGATAACTCTAAATCAGCCATAACTGCTAGAACCATCTATCAAACATTATAGAACGAACAACAAACAACTATTTGAGAGGAATTTTTTTAGGAGAGGTATGCAAGGAGCTATGTGAGGTTTATCATTTTTTCATTATCCATGATCCATTCATTTCTGCTAAGGTATTTGATGATCTGTTGATAGTAGGGGTGTCTTTAAAAGTGCCAGAAGGAGTGAAGCAAGGCTGATTGTGTACGGTGTCTAAGAGGTAATTGTTTATTTGTTAAGTCTGCTATGTTAGAAGTCTGGAATTTTCAGTGCTAATAATTTTTTCTTTTATACAGATAACAACCTTATGCTTCACCATCATTGCTTTTATAACTGTCTCACTTAGTTCTTCTTCTTCTCTTTTTCTATACTTGGCTATTCTATGTATGATGCTAATTCCAACTAATATAGTTAAATACAACTCTAGTCCAAGTCCTTGCAAAATGTTTGGGTTTACATTTAACAATTAAGATCACTTTTTAGGTTTTATAAATATTTTCTTTTGATGTTCTAGTTTCACTTTTCTTCATTTTCTTTTAACACAATATTAAAAAATATAAAAAAGATAAACACATTAAACTTGTTCATTTTTTAGTTAATATACATATTTTTTCACTTTCTTTCATTTATTATGTAGTTTAACTTCTATTTTATCAATTTCAAAATAATATCTTTTTTATTTCTTTGTTTTATTTCATTAGTTAAAACTCTTGGTTTGTTAATTGTAATATTAAAAGAAAACAAAAATACATTTCATTTATTTCACGATGGTATTTCTTTATAACATCAACTTAAAAAAAATAAAATACAAATACATGTAAATTATTTCATTAATTTAATTTTTTCTTTATTAACTACAATTTTTAAAAGAAAACAAAAGATTTCAATTCTTTATACTTTAGGGTTTTCTTTTAAAAATTGTAGTTAATAAAGAAAAAATTAAATTAATGAAATAATTTACATGTATTCCTAATCTTACATTAACTTTGTTTAATTTAGTTTACATGAAATAAAAATAATTTAGTTTAGTTTGTTTAACTTTTACACTTGTATTCCTAATCTTACATTAACTTTGTTTAATTTACATTTCACTCACATAGAAGCAACAAAAATTACAAAATATTATAAGTTGCAAAATACAATAAAAATTAAATATTCACAAAAATATAGAAAATGAATATTTGAAAAAATCATAAATAAACATTCATTCTTAGACTCTTAGCTTAGGGTCTAATGTTCCTTCCTTTCTGGGTCTTTAAACCTAGGGTGCATTCCCTCCTAGCCTCATAGGAGGTTGAGATGTTGGTATTGAAACATCTTTGTTTTGACATCAACGTATTTTGACGACCATACTCGGGAGGATCGTTCAATGGTTCTTTCTTAGTCTTGTTTTAATTCATTTAAAACCTCTTTTATCCTCTCCAAATTTCTATGTCTTGGTTGATTGGAAGCATGTATAGTAGTTGTAACCCTACGGTCTCGACTACTAATCCTGGGATAGTCATATGCAGGTATGGAGTTTCCAATTTGAGGAAGACATAAACAATTACCTGTGGCTTATACATTCCCCTTTTAAGCCCATTTACTTGGTTAATCCTTTTCCTTACAATTTTGAGAAACATTTACCTTTATTTCTAGGTGATGAAACTGTTACAGTGGAAGAACACCTTTGTGCATTTTCCAATGCTTGTTCCATCCTCGGAGTTAATGAAAATAACAATTGTATGCTCTTGTGTAAAATCTCCCTTTAGGGAAATTCTACTTCTTTGTTTTCCAAACTGCCTGATGAATGCATATCTACGTGGTATGATATTTTTTATTGGTTTACCTCTACTTTTGGGCACTTGCATAACCCTTATGAGAATCTTAAGAGATTTAATCAATTGCGCATGAAGGAGAGTGAAATCATTCATGAATTTAATCTTAGGTTTATCAAGTCATATAACTGCATTCACATGTCCATTCTCCCTACAAAATTGGATTCCATTTTGCATTATTATGATCTATTACTGCTATTAAGCGTTGGTGGTTGGAGGAGAAGAAGGTTCAAAATATGGAGCTAGCCTTAATCACTTGCCTTGATTTCAAAGATAAATCCTATAGAACATGTTTCTCCTTTGGTGGTTTTGATTCACACAAATATTTGTCATCCTTAATTCCCATCATCCAGGATTTACAAAATCACATGCTCTCCCTTGAACATCCATTCTTGAAAAAAACCCACCTTGAGAGACCCTTGGATCCCTCTTACCTAAGGCCTAATTACAATACCTTTACCATTTGTGAGAAATAGTTTGGATGGGAGTATGATCATGATTATATCATGATGCTCAACAATCAATCCATCTCAAATATCATCACTCTTGAAACTATTAACGTTGAGTAAATTGTTGGGCTGAAGAAAAAATCTACAAAGGTAACCTACAAACCAACTTTAAGACTGGAAAGTAGCCTTTCCAATCTAGAGAGGGCTCTCTCTGAGACTTGATCTCTGATAAACATGTTGCTTTAAATTTATTGCTATATTTATAATTTTGAGATAATTTTTCAAGGTCTGCTGACAAAAGATAGTACTTCTAGGGCTATGGAGTGAACCCCTGGAAAAAAGGAAAACAATGCTTGGTAGATAGAACTCCTCAGAGGAACAAAGGATAAATAAGGTGATGAAATTCAATGTTTAGTTTGATCATGTAGGGTGAAAGAAGAAAAGAAACACACAACATGATCATAGCACCACAAAGGATGAATTCTGACCTTAGTTGAGAAGATAGAAAAAATTTAAATAAGTTAAGTCTAGAGCACCATTAGATGAATTCAGGACTTTTAATTTACCAATTTAAAGAGAAGAAAGTGCAGATGAAAATAAGTACACAGGGAATACATACAAACAAGAGTACAATCTTTTTCTTAAGGAATTCAGGACTTCTGCATTTGTATTTCTTTAGATTTAAAAAATTACATTGAGGATCAAAATGTCTATACTTTTTCCCACACACCCCCTTTTTACATCAAAATAGTCCATATATATATAAAACTAAAGCTACACTTAGCTTCTAGGAGTTGAACTATTATCTCCTAGAGTTATGGATCTAGTTGTTTTCAAAGAGAACAACAACCTCTACAAAATTTACAAAAAATAGGAAAGCCGATTTGCTAATCATAACCTATCTGAAATATTCTTTACAATCATAAATTATTGAGAAAATTTAAACCATATGGTTGTGATGAATCATCATGTGTATCGCTAGACAACACTGTCACCTTTGCACAGTAAATTCTGGTTTCTGCTGCGCAAATGTTGGCTGCGATATCTATGCAGTGATTTCGCATGGTGGACCTCCATGTCGAGGTTTCTCGCATGAATCTAGTTGGCAGCAAAGGATGGGATCATTCATTTTTTCTGTAGATTCCTTATCCAATATCACTTGTAGTCATAAGGCCCTGTTTTCCCTTCTTAATGAAATTTTTTGTCTCTTTAAACTCCTCACCTATCTCAACAAAGCCGCATTCATTTTCAATTTTGATTGAGCATCATAGAGAACTACACATGCATCATCAATAGCTGGTCTACATTTCTTGTAATTTTTCATGATCCCTTCCTCTGATATTCTTTTTTCCTCCCTAAGCTTAATGATCTCATCTTGATCTTCTCTTAGCTCCTTTTTCATCCATTTTATATCATTTTGTCCTCCTGTTGGTGAGGTAGGAGATCTCTAACCTTCTTTACTCTGTGATGCTTGTGCTTCAGGAATTCTTTCTATTAGATTCCTCCTCAATTCTTTGTTTTCCTGATAGAATTGGGATATAACATGTTGAACTTTCTTTAGTTGTTATTTCACCTCCTTGATATATGCATCTTCCTCACCTGGTTCCACTTGTTTTCATCAATCTCCTGGGTTGCACATTCAACAAATTCTGTCTGAATTGTGGGTATGGGAAAGCTCCTGGAAGATTACCTAGTGCATGGTTTACTGAGAGCTTGTGTCTCCTCAGTTTCATCAGTGAATTTTAATTTGCTTATTTTCTTTGAGGCTGGCTGACTGAGTGGTGAATTCTCAATTTCTTTTCCTTTTCCCCTTTCAACAACACCTCCTCTATTTACCCATGAACTATGAAATGTTGATTTCTCAGTAGATAAGGGAATATATCCTTTAGGGTCCATGGGAATGTTTCCTGAAATCAAGAAAGAATCCAAGTCCCTATTTAACTTACCAAGCTCCTCAACCATCAACATCTTTATCAAGGAAAAATGGAATAGGCTATTTTCTGGCTGGTCAGTTTTGGCTTGGACACTGTCTACCATCTTTCCTAGGATTCTACATAGGAAGAAAAGGTAAGTTTAAAGGACTTCTCCCTGTGAAGTGCATCAAGAGCCTAATGTGGTATTGATGTACCTTATCAAATCTACCCTCAGAAGTAAAGTAATTCCGAATTATTCTCAGAAGCTTCTCAAAAGGTTCCAAAAGATATTCACTGGGAATGCTGGCTCCAATTTTCTGATTTCTATATTCAGGTTTGAGAAAATCAATATAACATGAAGTATCTAATGGCATACCTTTGAACCATTTTCCTTCCTGCATAGGAATTTCCATCACAACTTATATGGTTTCCTCTGACACTTGAAAAGTGATCCCTACAATAATTGCATTGACACCAGTAAAGTTAAGATCGGACTGCTTAGTTAGCTGCACATTATACCCTTGAACCTTTTCACAGAATCTTATGCATCTGATTTGTTCAAAGGACACTCTAATCGCTGGGTCTGCATTTACTAACTTTAAATTATGTGGCTCAAACCTCACAACTTTACCGCTTCTTGCATTCTTTCTTTTACGTTGAGGAGTTGTCATGATGTTTATATATGTCAACTGTAGGTGTGAAGCAATAGATTGTAATAGCCTTTTGCATGGTGTGCAGGAAAAGGTAGCAAAAGGAAACTCTGTGCATCAAACAAATCAACAAAAGGAAACTCGGTGCAACAGTAAACAATAATGGAAAACTTTGGTGCAGCGGAAAAATTGGCGCAACAATAAAAAACAATGGAAAACTTTGGTGCAACAATAAACAACAATGAAAAATCGGCACAACGACAAACAACAACAGAAAACTTGGCACATGAGTAGGTAATAAGAATTTAGTTCAAAAGAAAGAAGGTTGATTATGTGAAAAAAAACTCGTTCTAGAAGCTAATTTGCAATGGGCTCCAAGAAAATCTATTGAACAATTATTGAAAGTAATGGAGGATACACAACAAAAACAGAGTAGCATATTTATGTAGCGACTCCCATCACACATTATTTACATAGAAAAGGGCTTCAAAGATTACTGGAAAGGCTATGGACGATGCACAAGTCTTGAAGGTGATGGAGAAACATGAAAGGTGACCAATATTTATTCTTAAATGGATAAGAAACAAAATTATGAAAAGGGATGAAATATCCATAGCGATAAGATTTTTTAAGGAAAGTTAAAGATTTACGTAGCGAACTTGTACAATAGGTACACCTTTGAAGTTTGCAATGGTACAAATGATATGGAGTGCCATGATTGTTCCCTTTTCTAACCTTATTATTAGGTAATGATGAACCATAATATATTTTGACATGACATTCATCCTAACCACTTGATTCGACCTTGGTACATAATTTCCCACTTTTCGACATGACTTGAGACTTATGAAAGTAGACCTTTACACCTTAAACATGATGAACCTTACACTCTTTTAAACAACCTATGGATAAAATCCTTACTTGACATTTCAAGCCATTCTTTATTTGATCACTGAACTCATAAACTTTGACACACTAATTGTGACTCATCCAACAAAGTCTTGATTTTTTCCAAGATCAATGCATGACTCTGAATTTTGTTTTGGACAAACCTCTAACTCTAGCTACAAAAATCATGCTGCTAATAGAAACTAATAAAAAAATCCAATCCAAATATCATAGTTTAACTCAAGTCTCACATTCATGTGAATACAATGGTGAAGTTTATTATGCAAAGAAGAAAGTTGATTTTTGCCTCTTTAATCCACTTTATGACAAAGTTTTATATGATGATGTTACTAATGAATGGTCAAATCAAGTAGATGAGCATCCTTATGTTTCTATTAATACATGTAACTTATCAATATTGTTTTGAACATCCTCATGAGTTTGATCAAGATCTTGATAATTCTTTTTCAAATCCATTTTTCAATTAAGAGAAGTTAACGAAGCTGACATTGATATATATACCCCCCTTGATATGTGCACATTTTCCTTCAATAATGATGATGAGTTCAAGGGAATTCCTATGTTTTTAAGTCCCTTATATTCTTCTTTGGAGTGTGAGGATCCTATTCCCGATGAGATTATTGCAAGAGATTGAATTTTGATGTTCAATGAGCCCATAGACTCTATGTTTGACATTCCAAATTCAAACCATAAACCTAGTATACTTGACCCCATTGATGCATTTAATATAAGGTGAAAAGCTTATCTAATTGGTTGGCATGTTTTATAGGATGGTATCCATTTATTTTGGGTCTTAATAGGTCTTTTTCTCTAGACATATGCCTCTGTTGGTTGGCAAGTCCATGAGATTTCCTTGCACAATGCCTTCTAGGTCGTGAACACCGCATGTAAAGAAAGTGATGTTTTCCTCAATGGAAAGTGTCATCCCACTTGAGTCCTAGGTTGCTTCTCTTCTTTTCCCCCGTACACAAATAAAATATAATATATAAAAATGTAAATAAACAAGAATTTTTTTTTTTAACAAAAGGGGTAGAACATATTTTTTGTTTGCTTCATTTTAATTTTGATTTGTTTCTGTATTTTTCTTTTGTTTCAGTTATATGTTTTCTTTTCCTTTTCGTTTATCTCTTTGATGTGATGGTTGGAATTGATTGAGAAATGAACTGTGATTTAGAAAGGTATCTCTATATTATGTTTAACTGATTGACCAATTCTTTTGGTAGATAGAAGGCTTATAGGTGAACCACGTTGCATTGTTTATGTGTCAAAATTCCTTGATTAGTCCTTGCTTAAAAACACCCTTTCTTAAAACAATAATTTCATCCTTCCTATCTTTCTTTTCTTCCTCTTTCTCCATCCCCGCCATCTTTAGATAGATCCTGCATGCATGCGTATTTAAATGAGTTAATCGTAGTTAATCATAATTTTTAAGAGCTTTTGTTTGATTTCTATTATGCATATAGGCTCAAACCCCCTCATTGTTTCACTTTCCAGGCATTATTCCACGAAGTCCCAAAAACCATACATCATTTAAATTTCCATTCCCCCCCATGTTGTATAAAGAGATAATAATTACAATGAATTCATTGTGATCCTTAAATACCCATACATTTCATTACACCGTTCTATGAGATTAGAGCTACTTAAGCTTGTGCACCACTGTAAGTGATGCACATATGTTGGTTGGCATATGTTGACCCCATTGTTTTTAGTAGTTCTTAGTTGTAAAAGAATTTCCAGCCTCCCCCTCAATTCACATTGTTTTCAAAAAGGTTTTTTCACTCTCGCTGAGTTGCTACTACACATTTTTAAATTTCGATAATCTAGTTTATCCCTAAATAATTTGACAATCTTTTATTATTTTTCATCCAAGAATATTTTAGGAATTATGATAAGTATTTGCTAATAGTTAACAGTGAATATCGTTGATCATTTATGTTTGTTGGACAAGGTTCTTATGTCTCTGGACTCATGGTGTCTCTATGTCATTATTTGTGGATCAAATTGTTGGTCTCAAACATGAAATCACTTACAAGAATTTGAGAACATTTCTTAGGCATAAGCTTGTGCATCATGATTCATCCAAATATGATGGTTATCGCCTAATCTACATGGGATATGTTTTTATTGCGATAAATACATTTGAAAACCCCGACATGAGTATAGGTGTTGGGAAATAATCCAATATTTTCGAGGGACCTATTAAGGGTTGTAGAATGCTGGCAATGAAATTGCATAGATTGGGTTAAACATCATTTAGAGTTTTTAAATTTAAGAGAGTCTGTTTGATACATAGAAACATATATAGTTGGATCTACCTATCAGTACTTTCTCCTCTTAAATAATTTTCCTTTATGAAGAACCCTGAAGAACATGGTTTTACAGTTCCTAGTGCAATAGGCTATAATTGACATTATGTTTTGATGCCTTTTGTTCCAGGATATCCTCTAGTCCAAGATAAGCATCTACAACATCCAAAATAAATATTTAATATTATAGTTGGCCTAATTGTTCGATTGGAAGAACATGGTATTATTCACTGTGATTTCAATGAGTTCAATATTATGATTAACAACGTGGAAAATATAAAAATGATTGAAATTGAAAAAATAGTTTCCATCTCTCACCGTAATGCACAAATGTATTTTGATTGAGATATAGACTATATTCAGGTTCTTTCAAAAGAGGTTGTGGAACTTCCAATGCTTCATCCTAAGAAATTTGTTACGCTTGGAATAGATCCTATGAAAGGTGTCCTTTTCTATGGACCTCTTGGCACATGAAATAAACTATTAGCTCGAGTAGTGGCTAATTGTACTAATGCATTCTTTATTAGAGTTATTAGAAGTGAGATTGTTCAGAAGTATGTTGGTGAGGGTGCTCAGATGGTTCATGAGATTTTTTAGATGGCCTAGTCAAAGAAAGCCTGTATTGTCTTTTTTGATGATGTTTTAGGTGGTGATAATGAAGTACATAGAACTATGCTTTAATTAATGAACCACTTGGATGGTTTTGATGCTTGTGGAAACATCAAAGTTATAATGGCTGCAAACATGCCTGAAATTCTTGATCTTACATTATGAAGACCTGGTTGATTGGACTAAAAGTTTGAATTTGTTAAGTTGTTATATTCTTTGCAGTGAAAGTATAGTTGAGGTAAATCGACTGACGTTCGAAGTCAAGGTGGATCGAAAACAAGTCAAAGTCAAGGTGGATCGACAACAATTCAAATTCGAGGTAGATCAAAAACAAGTCGAAGGTCTAGGGAGTCGACCAGGTAAATTTGAACTTGAAGATATCAATGACAAGTCAACCAACAAGAGGTCAAAGTGCAGGCATGAGACGAATGACTAGAGACTGAATGAAGTCCGACTGGTATTCGACTGGTAAACCTGACTTGGAGTCGACTGTACTAGAATTATAGGATTTGCAGGATTTGTAGCCAATGGTATGCATGGATTTGTAACCATTTTTGGGCACCAATCTTTCGGGGTTTTACTGTTGTAAAGCCTATAAAAAGGCATGTTGTAAGGGCATAAAGGATGCTATTGTAAGGTAATCATATAATTCACTTTTGCAGGTTAATGCATGTGTAAGTGTAGGTTACTGGTCATGCATATGTAAGCCGAATTAGCTACACATTTGTTATTTCCTGTGTAAAAGGGTATGATGTTGATTGTGTCTTAGGTGTGCCAGACCAAGGTTAGACATGCAACCTTTTATTGTGATTGAATAAGACAACAAGAGAGAATAATTCTCAAAGGAATGATGGTTTTCCCAGTTAAGGGTTTACAGGGTAAAATATCAGTGTACTGTGTGATTTCTTATGTCATTTTCTTTCTTGATTAAATTATTATTCTCTTCTGCTAGGATTAGTGTGGATGTGTATTTCATTTCCTGAAATGTGGTATCAGAGCTTAGGTATGACCTGACAAGTGATCTATTAGAGTGGTGTTATGCTTTGGTGAGTATATCGAATATTGATTTGCAAATATTGAATCTGAGAACTAAACCCTAGGTACAATAAGAGTTGTAAGTCATAAATTATGTTAAATATCACGGTAAAGAATGGTGAGCAGTTACAGAATAGAGATAGAAAGATTCAATGGCCATAATTTTGAGCTTTGGAAGCTCAAAATGGAATATCTTCTTGTAGATCGAGAACAATGGACAACAATCTATCTAGGTACCTAGTCGACATGCATGTCGACGAAAGAGTGGGAGAAAATCAAAAGAAGAGAAAGAAGTACGATTTGGCTTTGTCTTATAGATTCAATGCTGGTGAATGTATCGGGTGAAGATTCAACCAAGAAAATGTGGGATAATCTGGGAAGCTTATACGAGTCAAAATCTATGGTAAATAAGCTATTTCTTAGAAAGAAATTGTATCGTCTGAGGATGAGTGATGGAAGTTCGGTGACTGAGCATTTAAATGAATTTAATACCGTGTTAAGCCAACTATCATCTATGGATATAAAGATCACTAATGAGGAGAAGTGTATCAACCTATTATTTTCTTTTCCAGACTCCTGGGATATATTAGTCATGGATATTGGGAGTAATACAACAACACTAGTGCTAGAGGATGTGGTTGATTCTCTTCTTTCAAAAGAAATGAGAAGAAAGAACATGGAAGGATTGACCAAAGATGCTCTGGTAGTGAGAGTTCGACCAATAGATAGAGATAAAGGAAGATTCTCCAGTATAAATTCTAAGTTGAAGTGTAGATATAAATCCCCGGTTCAGTCAATGCGAAGATGATGGAAATATGGTAAATCTAGGAATTATAAAAAGGATTGTAGGTCCAAGGAAATATAAGTCAATGCTGGATCCGACAAGAAGCAGTTAACCAAGAGAAAGACAATCTCATACAAGGGAGGTGATGTGTATCTAGCATTGACCAATACACAGTCGGATCGAGATGTTTGGTTGATCGACTTGGGAGCATCCTAGCATATGACACCACATAGAGAATGGTTATGTGAATATGAACGATATGATGGGGGTGATGTGTTCTTAGGGGACGACTTGAAAAACAGAATTTTTAGACAGGGAAGAGTCCAACTGACACTGCGGGATGGGAGGAAAAGAACCCTTCCAGGTGTGCTACACATTCCGGGTTTGGAAAGAAACCTAATATATGTCAGTAATATAGTGATGCAGGTGTGCATAATTTTTTTCAGAAGGACTCAGGAAAGATGGTCAGAGGTGCAATGGTCTTAATGAAGGGAGTTCAGATTGGTACCCTGTACAAGTTGTTAGGGAATGTCGACTCGACTAGATGCAACAAAATAATTTCTCCTGAAATCAACTCAACTGCGACTCAACTTGAATCAATGTCGATAGAACTCGAGTTGACTCGAGCTAAGTCGGTTCAAACCGACTAGACAAGATATGATGAAATATATGTGACTAGGATATGACACGAGAGGATGGGACACATAAGAGAAAAAGGAATTCGAGCTATGAAAATCAAAGGTATGGTTGAAGGTTTTCCTGAATGTGGTTTATAAGTTGAATTTTGTGAACATTTCATATATGGGAAAAAAATCGGGTGAGGTTCCCATCTGGAGCGACAAGGGAAAATGGGATTCTAGAATTGGGGAATAGTGATGTGTTTGGCCTAGTTGTAGTGCCTTCACTTGGTGGATCCTTTTATTATGTCTCCTTCATAGATCATTTTTCCAGGAAGACATGGATATATTTCTTGCGGAATAAATCATGGGTTTTCAAGAGATTTAAAAATTTTAAATCTCTTGTGGAAAACCAGACAGAGAAGAGGATTAAAGTGATGAGAATTGATGATGGTGGTGAATTATGTGGAAAGGACTTTGATCAGTTATGTAAGTAGTGTGGCATAGAACGCAAAAATACCACACCATATACCTCACAACAAAATGGAGTTTCTAAGAGAATGAACATAATGTTGATGGATAAGTTCCAGGGATGATTTTAGGGGCTAAATTTCGCTCATGGGATAATTTTCCATGGTTTTTCCCAAAAAAAGATTCGTTATTCTAAAAATGATTCGCCCAAATTCTATAGGATTAAATTATTTTAACTTAACAATAGCCAAAAGTTTATACAAAGTATATTAAATCCTTAGAAATTTGAATGTTTTTACAAAAACATTGCCAAAAATTTATAGTTGGCATATGAAGGATTAGTAAGATTCGCTAAGGTTTCTACATTTTAAAATAAATTTCCATCCTTAAAATCACCCCTATGGATAAGGAAAGGACCGTGCTCAGTTGTGTTGGGCTCTCACAAGAATTCTGGGCGGAGGTAGTTGAAACCTCAAGATATATGGTGAATATGTCTCCTTCATCGGTGCTATTCGACATGAATCTAAATGAAGTATGGTATGGTAAGAAGCCTTTGGTGGCACATATCAAAGTATTTGGCTGTGATGCATTTGTGCATGTTCCCAAGGAAAAGAGGAGCAAGATGGACAAGAAGGAAGTCACATGTATTTTCATCAGATACAAAGAAGGAATGAAAGGATATAATCTCTAGGATCTTGCATCAAGGAGAATAGTGTACAGTCGAGATGTGGTATTAGTTGGAGGTAAGTATGAGCTTGAGGAAGCTGTTCAGAATGAGAATAATCATCATATGGTGCAGTTTGAACTGAGGAATGGAGAAGACGATTAAGATGAGTCGATTGAATATGAGGAAGAGGTGGAACAATTGACTCCGGTGATAAGGAGGTCATAAAGAGGAAAAAAACCAGTCGAAAGGTATATTCCACCCGACTTTTGTTCCACACTCATGTTAATTTCCATCAATGATGAGCCCAAGTCGATCAATGAGGCAGTCGACTATATAGAGGGTAAACTCCTGAAGGATACCATGGTTGAAGTGATGGAATCCTTGTACACGAATGATATATGGGATTTAGTCAAGTTACATAGTGGAAGAAATCCCTTCGGTAGAAAGTGGGTGTTCAAGAAGAAGATGAATTATGTAGGAAAAGTTGAGAAGTTCAAAGCTCGACTAGTATGGAAAGGATATTCCCAAGTCAAGGGAGTCGAATTCAATGATATTTTTTCCGCTGTTGCAAAACTAACTTTCATTAGAGTATTAATGTCTCTGGCTGCAACATTCGATCTGGATATAGAAAATATGGATGTGAAGACAACATTCCTACATGGGGACTTGGAAGAAGAAATCTACATGAAACAACCTGAAGGATTTGTAGTAAAAGGAAAGAAAGAGTTGGTGTGCAAACTCAAAAGATCCCTTTATGGTATAAAGAAATCTCCAAGGATGTGGTGCCATAATTTTGACACATACATCCTTAGTTTGGGATTTGTGAGAAGAAAAGTTGATCACTGCATATATTCCAAGGAAGAAGGTGGGTGTTTCATATATGTAGCTTTGTATGTCGATGACATGTATCTGATTTGAAACATCATGGATGCAATAAAGGAGGTGAAGAAGCAACTATCCTCCAAGTTAGACATGAAGGATCTCGTTGTAGCTAGCTTTATTCTGGGAATGGATATTAAGACAGATCGAGCTGCTAGAAATATCTGGTTGAATCAGATGAACTATATTGAAACATTTCTGAAATGATTCAACATGCAGGATTGAAAACCAGTGAAGGTTCCAATTAATGTGGGATCAAGGCTTACTGGTGAACAATGTCCAAATATAAAGGAAGAAATAGAGGACATGGCATGTGTTCCCTATGCAAGTGTGGTTGGTAGTCTAATGTATGTGATGGTCTGCACTCGACTATACATTTCCCTTGCAGTGGGAGTGTTGAGAAGGTACATGTCGACACCTAGAAAGGAGCATTGGAAAACTATCAAGAGATTATTCAGGCATTTGTGTGGCACAAAGGACTATACTATATGCTACCAAGGAAAACCTAGATATGACAGTGGTAAATTAGATGTACATGGATTTGTCGATGTCGACTGGGATGGAGATATGGATCGACAGAGGTCGACCAATGAATATTCAAGATGTTCGGTGGAGAAATAATCTAGATGAGTAAGTGACAAGAGGTCGTAGCCTTGTCAAGAAAAGAAGTTGAATACATGGTGACCACTCATGGAAGTAAAGAAGCAATATGGATTAAAAGGTTGTGTTCAGGAATTGGGTTTGAGTAGAGAGATATGAAGGTAAGTTGTGACATTCAAAGCACAATATTTTTGGAAAATAACCATGCTTATCATTCAAATACTAAGCACATTGATGTACAATACCATTTCATAAGAGACATGGTGGAAAGTAACAAGGTGTTGCTGAAGAAAGTAGACACATTGGAAAACATAGTAGACTTGTTTACCAAGTCTGTGAGTGATGTGAAGTTCAATTGGTGTACAAAGAAAATGGGCATTGTTTCCCTGGGTTTGTGAATGAAATTTTAGGAATATCCTGTTTCAAAAAAGAAGACAACAAGTGGGAGAATGTTGGGTTGTTATATTCTTTGCAGTGAAAGTCTAGTCGAGGTAAATCGATTGATGATCGAAGTTGAGGCCAGAGATGGTTTTAGGAGATAAATTTCACAAATGGGCTAATTTTCCATTGTGTCTCCCAAAAAATGATTGCCAATTTGCATTTTTTCTAAAAAATATTCACCCAAATTCCATAGAATAAAATTATTTTACCTTAAAAATCGCCCAAATTTGATAGAAACTATATAAAATCCTTAGAAATTTGAATATTTTTACAAAACTATCGCCAAGCATTTTACATTTTTCATATTAAGGACTAGTAAGATTATCCCAAGTTTATACATTTCAATACAAATTTCCATCCTTAAAATCATCACTGGTCGAGGTGGATCAACAACAAGTCGAAGTCGAGGTGGATCGACAACAGGTCGAAGTGAAGGTAGATTGATAAGAAGTCGAAGGTCAAGGGATTCGACCGAGTAATGTAGACGTCGAAGATATCGACGGAAAGTCAACCGACAAGAGGTCAAAGTGCGAGCATGAGACGACCGACTAGAGACTGAATGAAGGCTAACTGGTAGTCGACTGGTAAACCTGACTTGGAGTCTACTGTAACAAAATCCCTGGATTTGCGGGATTTGTATCTAGCGATATGCATGGATCTGTAACTATTTTTGGGCACCAATATTTAGGATTTTTCATGTTGTAAAGATTATAAAGAGGCATGTTGTAAGGTCGTAAAGGCTATTGTTGTAAGATAATCATAAAATGCACTTTTGCAGGTTAATGCATGTGTAAGTGTAGGTTGTTGGTCATGCATATGTAAGCCGAATTGGATATAGGTTTGTTATTGCCTGTGAAAGAGGGCATGATGTCAATTGTGTCTTAGGTGTGGACCAAGTTTAGGCATGTAACCTTTTATTCTGATTGAATAATACAACAATAGAGCATAATGTTCAAAGGAATGATGGTTTTCTCGATTAAGGGTTTCTAGGGTAAAATATTGGTGTAGTGTGTGATTTCTTGTGTCATTTTCTTTCTTGATTAAATTCTTCTTCTCTTCTGCTAGGATTAGTGTGGAAGTGTATTTCATTTCCTGACATAATTTGGATTACTTGATTTGGAAAGCAGGACTCAAAATTTTAAGATTCATACACATACCATGAATTGTGAGTGAGACATTTGTTTTGAGTTTCTTTCCCAGTTATGTGCCAATTATATATATGTTGACATTCATAGTGTTTTTACTGAAGATGGAATGTATTCTATTCAAGCACGCAGAAATACTATTATCGAGAAATATTTTCTTGAAGCTGTGAATAAAGTCATTAAAGAATACCAAAAGTTTAATGTGACACCCAAATACATGGTTTACAACTAAAATATTGGTCCAATATTTTGAGTTTTATGTTTGATGGTGGATTATGGCCATTAAACATCCTACCATTCTACTTTATGTTTAACTTATTTGTTTTCGTAAATTTAGGTAAACGGACTTGCTTATTCATTATCAATTTATTGAAACCAATACAAAACCAACATGATTCACAAGACTCACTTGCATTTTTATCGGATGAATTTCATGAGGATCTAAATCGTGTGAAATATTAACCATACATTAAGTCTAAGGATGCTAATATGAAAGGAAAATGAAGACACCACACAATTTTCCATGTTATTCTTTCATATGTAGAGAAAATTCCTTGGCTTCTGAACAAACTTCCTCAAGTGATTGATGATGGAGATGTTCTAGTTTTTTATTTGACAAAATCAAAGGTGGAAGAGAATGAACCTTGTCTGATCCAAGATGTTTTTAAGTTGCATCCCTTCATGGAGATAAGGATCAGGATTCTCGTATAGGGGTTCTACAAAATTTTAAGTCAGGGATTTGTCCTGTTCTTGTTGCAACAAATGTTGCAGCTCATGGTCTTGAAATCAAGTTAGTTAAATTTGTTTTAAACTTTTTTTGTTTCCAAAGACATATATGCACAATCACCATATTGGAAGAACATAATTTTAACAACAATCCTAGTCTAATGCATGAGACTACACAATGTCATTGAATATTTACAGGTCTATACTTGAAATACTTCAGATGGTCTTTAAATGATAACAATGTTGTAGTATGGAAAACCTCTATATTGGCGCTACAAAATCTATATGAGGTGAATGATAATTTGATAATAGTTAGCTTCTTCATAGAGTTATTTTGGAACCATATGATATCAATACATTCATGACTTTAAAGAAAATCATTAATTATTTTGTCAAATGTTTCCATCTCATTAGTAACGATCACATTTTTGCAAGAAAATGTATATTATTTTGGATGAAATACCAAGTGGTTTTCTTCAATTTGATAAGTCTAAATCAATCATAATCACTGGGACTGCCTGTCAAACATTATAAAATGAGTAGAAAACAACTAGTTGAGAGGGAAAACATTTCAGGAGAGGTATGCAAGGAGCTGTGTGAGGTTTATATTTCTTTCATTATCCATCCTCCATACATTTTGTACTAAGGGATTTGATGATCTGTTTATAGTAGGGGAGAATTGAAAAGTGTCATAAGTAGTGAAGAAACACTGAATTTTTATGTTGTCTATGAGGTAATTGTTTATTTGTTAAGTATGCTATGTTGGAGGTCTGAAATTTTCAATGCTAATCAATTTTATTTTTTGCAAATAGTAGCCTTATGCTTCACCATCATTGCTTTGATCAATGTTTGACTTAGTTCCTCTTCTTCTCTTTTTCTATTGGCTATTTTATGCATGGTGCTAATTCCATCTAGAATAATTTAAGACATGCGGGGTTACATTTAACAATAAAGATCACTTTTCAGGCTCTGAAAATCTTTTCTTTTGTTGTTCTAGTTTCACTTTTCTTCATTTTCTTTTAATGCAATATCAAAAATATAAATATGCTAGACACATTTAACTTTTTTTTTTTAATTTAATGTACATATCTTTTCACTTTCTTTCATTTATTATGTAGTTTAAATTTTCTTTTATCAATTTTGAAATAATATATTTTATTTCTTTGTTTTATTTCATTAGTTAAAACTCTTGGTTTATTAATTGTAATATTAAAATAAAAACAAAAATTCATTTCATTTATTTCACCATGGTATTTCTTTATAACATTAACTAAAAAATGAAAAAAAAAAAACTGAACACATGTAAATTATTTCAATAATTTTAATATTTTTTTCTTTTAATAGTTTAACAAATTTTAAAAGAAAACAAAATATTTCAATTCTTTATACATTAGGGTTTTATTGTAAATAATTAACTAATTTATTTTTGTTTGTTTAACTTTTGCACTTGTATTCCTAATCTCACATTAACTTTGTTTAATTTACAATTCACTCACATAAAAGCAAAAAAAATACAAAATATTGTAAGTTGCAAAATACAATAAAAATAAAACATTCACAAACACATAAAAATTGAATATTTGCAAAAATCATAAATAAACATTCTTGCTTAGACTCTTAGCTTAGGGTCTTATGTTCTTTCCTTTCTTGACCTTTAAACCATGGGTGACATTCCCGCCTCTTCCCACCTAGCCTCACGGGAGGTTGAGATGTTGTATTGAAATATCTTTGTTTCAGAATCAACATGTTACTATGTTTATTGAAATATATTTGTTTATTTCCTTGTTATATCTCTACCTTCATGTCATTCTTTGCCTAGTCCAGATCATTGGTAACAGAGAAATTTTCTCTTTGTTTTTCTCTATGTATGTCCCCGACAAGGTTAGGATATCAAGAGTTGGGTCTTGAATTGGTTGAGCTTGGGGAAGAACACTCCTGTTGGCCCAAGCAGTTTCCCATTGAAAAACAAAAGAGAGACGATAGAGTAATAGATCCTATCAAACTATTTCTCGAGGAAGGCCTTGCGCGATAGAGGAAAAATATTATGTGTAATTTCACCTAGATCCTTCGACGACTTCCAACGATAACAAAGGAATATTCAACCAACAATCACTTCATAGGTGTGACACCCTTCAAGGTACACATTAACTTTGATATTACTTTATTTGAAGGCCATATAGACGCCAACAATTTGGGAAAATGGTTAAGTCTTCTAGAGGTTTATTTCTCTATCCAAAATTTTTCCAACAGTGAAAAAATCACCATCGTGCTCCTTAAATCCCTTCCCCATTTCAGAGGTTGGTTGGAAACTTATTGTGAACAACATGTCGGAGATGAGTCTACAATTGTTTGACTGGAACTCACTTGGTAGGATTTTGTTTTTTCCCTCAAGGAGCAATACTACCCTATTGGAAACTATGATGACCAATACATGATATGGACAAATCTGTGTCATGAGAGAGACCATAAGGTGTTGGAGTACACCAACATAATCCATACCTTGTGCACATAGATGGGTATTAAAGACTTTGAAGGTGTGACACCCTTCAAGGTACACATGAACTTTGATATTACTTTATTTGAAGGACATATAGACTCCAACACTTTGGAAACATGGATAAGTCTTCTAGAGGTTTATTTCTCTATCAAAACAATTTCCAACAGTGAAAAAATCACCTTTGCGCTCCTTAAATCCCTTCCCCATGTCAGAGATTGGTGGGAAACTTACTGTGAACAACATGTCAGAGATGAGTCTACAATGTTTCAACTAGAACCCATTTGGGAGGATTTTTTTGTTTCCCTCAAGGAGAAATACTACCCTATTGGAAACTATGATGACCAATACATGAGATGGAAAAAATAGTGTCATGAGAGAGAATAGAAGGTGTTGGAGTACACCAACATATTCCATACCTTGCACACAAATATGGGTATTAAATACTTAGAGAAAAAACTAGTTATGAAGTACCACAATGGCCTACATAGGTACATCCAAACATATATGGAGTTCGTAAACATATCCTCACATGGATCCACTTAACAATATGCTGTCAAAATTGAGAAAATTTTCAAGGAAAAAAATAAGTGATATTTCAGTTATTGAAACGCATCACAATAGAAGCATGGTAAAGGTGGCTATAACTCCCAGAACAAAGGATACGAAAAGGATCGATATCCTCAAGACAACTGGTCCAAGACACAAGAAAACAAGGGTAAAGGAAAATCAAATAAGGACACTGAAAAGTGGTGTGAGTTACACAATATCCCTTAGCACAACACTGATGAATGTTTCTCCAAAAAATCATTATTGGCTAAGATGAAAACCTCAGACATTGGATGCCAGCTCATAATCTAATTCAGAACCAAATAAGCAGAAATGTATCATCGATGCGAACCCCAGTGTCACCATCGCTACCTAAAAGGTCCAGCCAGAGGAACCAAAGGATATTGAAGAAGGGGAGCACCTATTCCACTCATACTTGTGGGTGAAGGGGACCCCACTCCATTTCATTGTTGAGAATGGTAGCCATAAGAAACTAATATTAGAAAAGGTCATCAAGAGTTTGAACCTAACAAAAATGCCACACCCTCAGCCATACACCATCGGTTAGCTCAACAAGGGATAAGACATCCACGTCAACCAATAATGTTGCGTGCACTACAACATCAAGCCCTTCAAATATGAGGTATTGTGTGATGTTTTTCCCACTTGAATGTTATGATGTTCTTTTAGGACAATCATATATGTGGAATAATCATGATGTTTATGAATCTAGGCCCCATAGTTTCATTATTACTTTGGGAGGTCAAATCTATAGGGTACCATAGGCAGTCACAACTACCGCGGTCTCTTTGATCTCCATGAAGCATTGCAGAAAGGTGATATATCATACCAAAATATTTTTCCTCTTTATGGTCTGACCGAAAGGTGAATGAAATATTATTGTAATCTCTAAAAATTCTGCATGAGGTCTCTCTACACAGCATAAGTAGGTGGACAAGATATTATAAGAACCAAAAGACATATTTTCATCACTTGTTGGGGTGCCTTTGCACTATCAGGTAAAAAACTCAATTTATTTGACACCCAATGCTCCTTTTCCTAACAACCTTGCATATAGGTGATCTGTTATGGAGAATGAAGAAATCAAATGCCATATCCAAGAGCTAATTTTGAAAGGCCACATTAGACCAAGATCCTCACCTTTCAGGAGCCCAATTGTTTTGGTACAAAAGAAGGATGAGACATGGAAACTTTGTATTGATTACAGAGCCCTGAACAAGATCACAAACAAGAACTGGTATCCAATCCCTTGAATTTATGATCTTCTAGATCAGCTCAATGGCACCAAATTTTTCAGTAAGATTGATATGAAGTTGGGATACCACCAGGTCTCGATTGATAAAATTGATATATACAAGACAAACTTCGAGTCTATTGAAGGTATCTTCGAGTGGTTGGTCATGCCTTTCGGCTTGACTAATCCCCCGACCACATTCATGCTGACGATAGATGATATATTGTGTCCATTCAAAAACTTGTTGGTGGTCGTATATCTAGATGACATCATCATATTTAGAAAAACCTGGGAGGAACATTTGAAGCACATTAAACAGGTATTGGGAACCCTGTGATAACACAAGTTATATTCCAATTTCGAGAAGTGTTCCTTCGACATGCAGAGAATTCAATATTTAAGATACATTGTGGATGGGAAGGTTGTGAATGTGGATCTAACCAAGATCCAAGTCATTTGTGATTGGCCAACACTGAATACACTTATTGAGGTCCCCAACTTCTTGTCCAACTTTACCGTAGGTTTGTGCTTGGGTTCACTCATATCACTTAGGCCCTAATCCAGGTGACCAAGGGTGGAGACAAGGCCAAGTTTGTTTTGGCTATGTCACAATAGAAAAAATTCAAGGATTTTAAAATCTACTGCTCTACACCAATCCTTATTCTTCCATACTTGCAACAACCATTTGCGATTGAAATAGATGCTTTAGATTGTGATATCAGTGCATTCCTCACTTAGCGTGGGAACCCAGTGGCCTATCAAAGTGAAACAATATATGATTTTGTTCATGGATACCCCACCTATGACAAATGTATGTACTCCATTGTGTAGGCATGCCAACAGTGGAAGAATTACATTGTGGGAAAGGAAATGATCATCCACACTGATCACAAGCCTCTACAATTCATGCAGACATAAGGAACATTACATAATGACCACCATCATAAGTGGTCCATGTACCTACCACAATTTCACTTGAACATCAAGTATAAGAAGGGAAACACTAACCATTTTGTAGACTTCCTCAGTTGAGCCTTAGTTGTGGCGCTAACCAAAGTTCTTAACTCTTGTGGGGATGAGACCTCCAGGTGGCCACAATTATACAACAATGAATTTGACTTTGTTTTTTTTTATCAGACATTGAGTATAATAGGAAAACCAATTCCAGACTTTCATCTCCAATATGGAATGCTATGCCATTTGATAAATATCTATGTTCATTCAAGTGAGCATGCAAAGATGATTTGGGAATTTTATTACAACCTGATGGCAGGACACTTTGGCATGGAAAAAAAAATGGCAGTACTAAAAAAAATAATTTGTTGGACGAAGCTTCGACAATATGTTAGTAAGTATATCAGACCCTGCATTTCCTGGGCCATTTCAAAACCCGCCATTAAGAAACATGGGACATACATCCCTCTTCCTAATTTTGATATGCCTTGGGAGTCCATCTCCATGGATTACATGTCTGGTCTACCTTCAATAAAGTATGGTAATTCATGTATCTTCATGGTCATTGATTGATTCTCTAAGATGGAAATTTTGACACCCTGCAAGAAGATTATCAAAACCAATGCCACTTCTAATATTTTCTTTGAGCATGTTTAGGTTCATTTTGGGATCCCATGTACCATTATTTCATGTTGAAACAGTAGGTTCCTGAGTGCTTTATGGTCAATATTATGGTTGATGATGGACACCAAGCCAACCAAATCGACTTCCTTCCACCCACCCATTAATGGAAAAATAGAGGTAGTCAACAACATGCTTTTTCATATCCCAAGGATGTACATTTCCAAACATTAATGCATATGGGATGAGAGCCTTACTTATGTTAAACATATCTACAAAAAATATCTCCACATCACTATTGGCCACAACCCTTTTTAGGTGTTCTTAGGGTTCCATCCATTGGTCCCCATTGAAATATATTTTCCCATTGTAGTTGCATAGGAAGAGTCCTCTCATGATTGGACTGAGTGATGATAAAGAAACCAAATTTGTTGAATGAATCCAACACATCCAAAATCAATTTCATGATATTTTGTAGAAAGCCAATGCCAAGTACAAACAACACCACCATCAAAATTGGGTAGCACACAAGTTTCAGGTGGGAGATAAGGTATGGTTGCATTTTTAGAAAGAGCACCTCACAGGACCCCATTGGAAGCTCTAATCACTCCGATATAGGCCTTACACCATCATGAAGGTTGTGGGTGAGAATGATTTTGAATTAAGTATTCCCCCTTTTCTTGTATTTCATCCCGTATTTAATGTGGAACTACTTCGACCATATTTTCCACCTCTCCTAGACACTTTGGACATGGTCGATAAATTGATCCCTTTATAACTCAATATTGATTGTATTGAGTATGATACAATTGATCGGATCATGGACACCAAGATGAAGGGCACTCTCTAGTTAAACATCCAACTCTATCTAGTTGTCAAAGAAAGGAAACTTCTTCACCAGGGAAAGTGACTCACCAAGAGTCATATTCAATAGAAACCGTGTACACAGTGCTTATCCAGGAATATTCTTTACCATTATGGGTAACTGTGAAAGCTTACATTCTCATATCAATATGGAGGAACTCAATGCAATGGGGACCATTACTTACAAAGGGGGGAAGACTGATCCAGGTGGATACTAGTGGCCACCCACCTATTCCACTAATTCAGAATGGTTCCACATATCATCAAATTTTCTACAGTGCTTTTGGGTCCCAAACTTTCAGGGTATTTTAAGGGCCTAAACATCTTTTTTTTGGTGCAACAACATGTTATAGCTCAAAATACCACTTCTATGCATCCTTGATGTTGGCCCACTCATTCATCCATCTGCCAACCCATTTTGATGGATTTCTTCTTAAAAAAAAACTTTTTTATTGGCATACACTCCCTATTGTATAGGAAAAGCACGTACATATGCTAGCTGCATACCTAAAATCCCACATACATACACTTGTTGCACTACTAAAAGCACGCGTTTACTCTAAAAAGTGACAAAAAATTATAAAATCCACACTTTACGGCGGAGTTTACGGGATATCTTAGGTTTTGAAACCATTTTACCTCTTGTATCCATTTTGGCAACGAATTAACCATGTTTTTCTCATCTAAATAGGGCCCCAGGGTGATCATTTGGATATATCAAACTAGATTCAAGATAACTCTACCATATTTCTCCCTTGTTCCCCAAGATTTCTATGATTTTCTCTGAGTTTTATCCTCAACATTCCCTTCCATCCATCTTCCTTATTACATCCACTCTTTCCCCTTGTATGGACATGCTAGTGGTGAAGATTGTCTTTAGAATAGTTCACTTGGAGACACAATAGAGGAACCTAAGTGAGGTTCGTGGAGTGGCACCAACAAAGTTAAGGTTGTAACCTCCAATTTTGTTATTAATAAAAGAGAAAATTTCTTGTCCTAGATCTTATGTCTATGTGTTTATGTTTATGGATATTTTCAGGAATAACTAACTCTTTAGATAATCTTGATAACTAAGAATATGTTGTCTTATATTGTTCTGTAAGCATTTTTTCAGGCCAACTTTGGGAGGAGTCCCGCAGTCTCGAAATGGACAACAATCAGAAGGGATCGACATAAGCCGTAAGGACTTAAGGTACACGTTTCTATCTTATTTCTCTTTCATTAATTATAATAAGGTTGTGTGTGGTTTGGGGTAGAATAGAACCTTGTTTGTCTTTTAGGGTGTTAGGCTCTTCCTAGTTGCTAGACCCATATTAGGAGGATTTTCCCCATAGTATAATTGGAAAGTCCACTGGGGAGTCTCTCTAGGGTATTTTTTAGGAGATATATTTTTGTCTTGAATTCCTATTTGTTTAATTTTTCTGAGTCTGTTTGGGTCTCTGGTCACCTTACAAGTGTTTACCAAACTTCCTGAGTTGAGTTCCTTGTCTGAATATTTTTATTTTTTGAAAAATTTCAGCAGTGTACGCGCCTTGTTATGTACACATCCCACGTACATTCACGTTCTGCATTATACACAATCAGTGTACATACGCATGATGATTGTGCTAAGCATGCGTTTCTGTCATCTGGAAAAGTTTTTTCAAAAGAATTTTCTTTCTTGTTAGGAAGCTCTTGGATTATCAGGTCTTCATGACTTTTTTAGGGTCTCTGTTGATTGTGTTTAGCTAGGTTCAAGGCTCATATTATCTTGGAACTTGTAAAGAATATTTTTTTTTCTTTATCTCTTTTGTTTATTGGCAAGGTTAAGGGTGAACTTGTGAGCTTTAGGTCCTCCTGTGGATTCCAGTGAATCCCTTATTTCATGAAATGGCTTAAGGTATGTTTCAGTCTTTGTTTTTTCATCCCTTTCCCTTGATTATTCTTTGGAAAAAGAAAAAAATATCATTTGCTTGTTATTTTCATTTCTAAGCATATAAAAAAAAAAATATATGTAGTTCATTAACTGCATTTGCATTTTATTATGCATTTTTGTTTGGTGTTTATAGACTAGGTTGTTTCTATAAAAGAAAAGAGTTCTAATTCCAAAGTTCCTTTTATGCTTCTTCCTTGAAAGTTTTAGTAGTTTGAATTGCATTTTGAAACGAAAAAGAATTCTAGGAAAAATTGCATTTTAGGATCTTGGTCTCGTTTTTGAAAAGTTTTCACCTTGAAAGTTAAAAAGCAATTTTTTTACAGTTGTAGAACGTAGTTTTTCTTATTCACATTGTTATAAAATATTATTATCTCTTCTCTTTCGTCTCTCAATAAAACCACGAGTTTCACTTCCGTACCTCCAGAGTAAATTAAGCCATTAAAATCAACAATTAATGCTAAAATCAACTAGACTTTTCTGTTTATAGGGTACACCAAGTAGTCTAGGATTTAGGGCCTTGAAATAGGTATGGAGAGGAAACTCTTCAAGGCCACTTAACTTGCTCTACACTACAGACTATTGGTCTGGGGGCAGGGAGTTCTAGTGCTCCCTTGCAAGGATCCTTTACGAGCACCATTGATCCTTTTAATTCTATCCCTTATAGTGGGGGTCATATCCCCCCTTTTCCCCCTCTCTTGGAGGTGCTTTCCAGTAGCCATCCAGGCTTAATACAAATTCCAACTTTTTCAATGGAGGTATTCATGGGCTTCAGTCCTATATGACTTTGGTTGGGTCTATTCCTTTCTCTTTGTTTTGTGCTTTTAGAAACAATGCTTTCTCATCATCTGTGTTTTCATTAGGGGGAAGCCCCTTATTTAATCAACCTAACCCTATGCAGGGATTCATTACTTCACAAGGAGTGATGACATGAGATTTATCCTCTCAAGGTCCTAGAAATCCTTGGTAGGGATATTTTCCTTTGCAAGGGATGTTGATCGAGGGAAACCCCTCCCATACTCAGTGGAACCCTGGGAAACGTTCACTACCTATGTTAGGAGGATCGACTGGGGGCATCCCCAACCAAGGTCCTTGGATTACCATGCAAGGAGAAATCCCTACTCAAGGTATGTCATCGAATTATTTGAATCCGATGACGATGCAAAATAACACAAAAACTCATTTTAATCGCCAAGGACACCATGGTTTTTACCAGAACCCTATCTAGCAAGCAAAATTTTCCTGGAAACCTCGTGCCAGTCAAAATCTAGGCTCCTCTTTTCCTTTGAATCCACCACAAGCTAGGTTACCTTTCCTAGAAAATATTCATTTTTCATATTTTTCAAGGTTGTTAAATGATCTGATTCGTCATGATCCACGTTGGCCTCCCATGCCAACTAATTTTCCCTCAGACATACCAAAAATTTGAAGGGAATCTTGGTGAGGATCTTGGTGATCATGTTGCAAAATTTCATCTATCATTCTTGTCCAACTCATTGAAGGATGACTCTGTATAATTGTGATTATTTAAACACACTCTTATAAGGGGTGCTTTGAAATTGTATATCGAGATCGACAAGTCGAAGTATTCTTAATTTAACGACCTGACAATGGTCTTCTTAAACCATTTCCAGTTACCGGTGAGATATGATGCTGACACCAAGTTGCTGGCCAACTTTGAGAAGATGAAAGTTGTCCATATCTCCGATCACCTACGAGAATGGCATTGCCAAAAGAGATTGATTAAAGTGAAGGTACCTCCCACATTTTTACTCAAGTGGTTCCTCAAGTCCACTAAAACTTGGCTTCTATTAAATAAGAAATATGCTAATAACGGTACAATGTAGACTGCAAACAAGATTGCTAGAATGTTTGCAACTTATCTCTGAGAAGAGATATGATGGCTACGCTCATTCATAAGAAGATGAGTACAATTAGGATATAAATTCCTTTTTACAATAAACATGAATTCCAAAACCCTAGAAATCCAAAACCTAACCCTAGGAGATGAAGCACCAAAAGTCTTATGTTCCCCATTGGAGTAAGTTAGTGCATCAACTTTCCACGGTTGTAACGTTTGCATATGATATCCATTTAGGAAGAACGATAGCTCATTGGAAAGGTATTGATGAGGAGATTCATTTAGGGGGATCAATTAGAGACTTTGGATATAATTGAGGTTCCTGATCATGACAAATCTTCGTTTAGGCCCTCAAAATGGCCCTAAAAGTTCAAGAATTGAAAAACAACTAAAAATAGTAAGTTGCCAAAAAACAATTTTGAGCTAGTTGGACAAGGTGGGTGGCCACCAAGATCCTCCTGGATCAATCCTACCCCATTAGGAAGAAGTGGTCTCCATTGCATTGAGTGCCCCCATTAGATGAGTTCATTTCTGCAACATCCATGGGACACAATGGTTGAAATCCCAACCCCACCTGAAAGGGGTTGTGGTTGGTTGAGATATGTATGGATCTGTTGTAGTTGTGATGAACATAGGGGCGAATCTCATCCCAGGTGTGGGGGTTCTTATAATTGTACATGCGTAGGATGTTCATGATCATCTAGTTGATGACCTCGGTTTGGCCATTCGTCTGGGGGTTGTAGGAAGTGGACTTGGTGAGCTTGGTGTCTAACAGTGAACAGAGGATCAACCAGAATGTTATGAGGAAATGGATATAATGATCTAAGATAATGGTTTGTGGGATCCCAAATTGTACCCACACTTGTTCAAAGAAGATATTGGCAGTGACCTCCGCTGTGATGCTCTTCTTGCAAGCGGTCAAAATCACCATCTTGGAAAAGCGATCAACAACCACAAAAACACAATCATTTCCCCGCTTGGTGGATGGAAGGCCCAACATGTAGTCCATTGAGATGGATTCCCAGGGTCTATCAGAATTAGGAAGAGGAGTGTACATGCCTTGTTTCTTAATGGCCGGTTTGGCAATAACGCAGGTAGTGTAGGACCGAATATACTTGCTGACATCCTATCGAAGTTTCATCCAGTAGAAGTGTCACTGCAAAACTGCCACTATCATTTCCACACCGAAGTGTCCTACCACCGGACTATAGGGGGATTCCCAAATCAACTTCACTCACTTGCTTGATGGAACACATAGATGGCCCAAATGGCATAACAACCCATCTTGAAGATGTAAATTAGTAATAGTTTTGTTTGCACCCAAAATCTGGTAGGTGTCAACGAAGTCAGGATATGTATCATAGAGGTGGGGCCATCCAAAGATCTCATGGCTGCAAGAATCAAGCACTGTGGTGAGTATCATGACTAGAGGTCAGTTGAGGAAATCAAATATTGAGTTGGTACTTCCTATTTTATAATTGATGTTGAGGTGGAAATGTTGCAAATATCTAGACCACTTCTGATGGCGGTCATTATCAAACTTGCCTTGCATCTACATGAACTATAATGGCTTATGATCAGTTTAGATGACTGTCTACTTCCTGAGAATGTAATGCCTCCATTAGCGACAGGATTGCATAATGGAGTAAATTATTTGTTGTAAGTAGGGTACTTATGGACGACATCTGATAGTGTCTCACTATGATAGGCCACGGGGTGGTCGTGCTGAGTGATGAATCCACCCAAATCATAGTCTGAAGCTTCTATCTTGATCTCAAAGGGATGTTGTAGGTCAAGTAATGAAAGCACTGGGGCAGAGCACAAACATTGCTTCAGATAATCGAATTCTTTCTATTGGGACATGCCCCACACAAAGTTTTCCTTACCACCACCTCTGATTATTTGGCTAAGGGCCCATGCGATATGGGAGAATCCCAACAAAAACCTTCGATAGAAATTGGAAAGGCCTAAGAAGCTCTGAAGCTCAGTGAGCGTGGTTGGGCCTGGCTAGTCACAAATTACTTGGATCTTGGATGGATCAACATGCACGCCATGCGCATCAATAATGTAGCCTAGGTACTAGACCCTGTCCATGTCAAAGGAGCATTTTTCAAGGTTGGAATATAGCTTGTGTTTCTGCAAAGTGTGAAAAACCTACTAAATATGATGCAAGTGTTATGCCCAAGTCTTGTTGTAGGCGAGGATGTCATCCAGATACACCACAATAAAATAATTACTGAAAGGACGGAAGATATCTTCCATCATCCTCATGAAAGTTGCTGGGGATTTTATCAAACCAAAGAGCATGACCATCCATTCAAAAATACCTTCTTTTGACTTTAAGGGAGTTTTACATACATCTGTCAGTTCTATTGGGACCTTATGGTAGCCAGACTTCATATCAATCTTACTGAATTATTTGCCCCCCTTGAACTGATCAAGGATATTTTTGATTCAGGGAATTGAGTATCGGTTCCTGACTGTGATTTTATTTAGGGATCGGTAATCAATGTAGAGTCACAAGGTCCCATCTTTCTTCTACACCAGTACAAATGGGCTTCTATAAGATACTGAGTTGGGTCAGATGTGCCCCTTGTGGAGTAGTTCTTGGATATGATGTGTTATCTCCTCATTTTGTAGAAGAGATCATCGATAGACTGGCCCATTGGGTAGCAGTGCACCGAGGGTCAGATCGATGGGATGCTTGACCTGACAGTGTAGAGGTAATCCAATAGGTGATGAGAAGATGTAATTGTATTCTTCCACAACCTTATCCACTTTATTCTGCTACATGGAGAGGTCAGTCGCAGAGGCCATGGATGTGGCTACAACCTTTCACTCACCCTGAGAGCGAATCATGAAGAAGACAAACTTCCTGGTGTGAGAAATGACCTTCTTTCATTGCTTGGTAGAGATCAAGGAAAAAACACTAGGTGTGACTACCTTGGGTATCATGTACAATTTCTTGTTCAAAGTAATAATAACACTGCAAGGCCTAGAATAATATACAACATGAAATTTCTGTAAATAAGGTTGGCCCAAAATAACATCACAAAATTCAAGGGGAGAAACATCACGCAATACCTCATATTTGAATGGATTGATGTCGTATGATAGACGAAACTATTGGATGATGTGAAGATCGCTTCCTTGACGGAGCCATCCTATGGTGTAGGGATGCAGGTGCAGTGTTGTCAACAGGGCTAGCCACTTGATGACCTCTACTGAGATGAGGTTCTTCTGGCTACCTCTATCAACGGTGAAGTGTAGTGGAGTTCCTTTTACCCACATATGTGAATGAAAGAGGCACTCGCCTTCCTCTGGATCATCAGGCTCACCAGGATGGATCTTGGTGGTAGAAATAGTGGCACTAGTGTTGGCCCTCGACCAAGTTTTGAGGAATACTTGGTCATAGTTGACCGTTTGGTACTTTAACTGTCTGTCGAAGACGGAGCGCATAGCAAAGCAGAGATCACGGGATCTCGCCACTTTTTGTGGAACCTTTTTGGTGTTTTTTGGGAATATTGTAACGGGAAAGGGATTTCGGCCTTTGTTTAGGCCTTTTTCTATGTATAAATAGAGGTCTAGGCCATGTAAGAAAAGGAGTCCCTGTCTAGTCGATGGCTTCGTGCATAAGTTGGATCTATGTGATCAAAAGTCTGTGTGACTATAAGAGCTCTGTGCATGCTGTAATAAGTGTTAAGTGCACAGAGTGTGAGAAGGATTAGTGGGATCTACCCGGGGAAAGAGGATCTAGCGAGCTGCATAGATCTCTTGTCCTATGCGGGGTAAGGGTCATTGAAGCTCTGTGTTGTAACTACTTGACCGAGATAATATAAAAACTACTTTGTGGACGTAGCCCCAGGGTGGGGGTGAACCACGGTAACTCTGTGTACTGTGCTGATGTGTTTATCTCTCTCTTGCTAAGTACTCTGATATGCTTAGATAGATTTATTGATGCTTTATGCTTATGAGATATGAATGCATGCTAGATATGATACATATGATGCTAAGTTATTAATATATTGAGTATAACCTATTTATCATTGCTAAGTGCTATATCTAAGTAATTACTGCGATTCTCTGTGCTTTCTGTGAAGTGTATTATTGAATGTATGTTAGGAAATAACTGATGCTAAGTGTGTTGTAAGAAAGATAATAATAGATCTATGTCCCAGCTAAGGTTGCAGACACCTGAGTCCTGCAACCACCCCTGCCTCTACCTCAGGTGAGACTTCATCTGCTTCACAGGTGTTCCCGAAAGGGCCGATAGTTAGGGCTTTGTTGGTGCGCTCTTGAGCATTTAATCCTGGGTCTACCCCTATTCCAACAAATAGTTCTGTTGTCGGGACCTGGAATTGTGATTGCTGGGAACTGAAGAAGAAGAAGCTTTGCGAAAAATAAGCTCTGTGTGTAGATTTGTTGCCCTAGTGCATAGTACTATGTTTGACCTGTGAATATTTGACAAGAAAGAAAGGTCAGATCTGAAGAAGAGAGGTCGGATCTAAAGAAAACGAAGTTAGATCTGCGAAGAAAGAGGTCATATCTAAAAGAAAAAAGTAAGATCTATAAGCTCTATTCTTTGATAAAGGTAAGAATAGTTAAAAGTCTTAGATCTGGAAGCTTTGTACTCTGTAGAAGTAAGATAAGTGAAATTTTTTGTTTTCTAAAGCATGGATCTAGGTATGTTTGATAGATTCTATCCTAGCTTCAAAACTAGAGCATTAATAGATGAAATAAAGTTTGATATGAATAGATCTGATAAGTATAGTGATAGATATGTTATACCTATGCATAGAAAGAATTTTGGGACTAACCAATGGATGCAGGATCCTAGAAAGAAATTTTTGTAGGCTAACCATTATGATCCTAGCACACAGTACATGAAAATTCAGGGATCATTGAAGAGAAGGAGAGGATTAACTCTTTGTTACAATTGCAGAAGGCCCAGACATCTTTCTAAGGAATACCCTGGGCGAAGACCCAACTGTCTTTGTTGTAAGGCTATGGACCATGAAGTACTAGATTGCCCTAGAATGATTGCTAGGTTTGAAAAGCTGAATATAGAGCAAGCAGGAGATCAAGAGACCAAGATTATAACAGAAACCCATAAAGAATCATAAAATATATTGCTACAGATGAGAGATACCTTGAATGACCACCGACATGTTAGGCTATCAGATATCTTCAAGAAGAAATAACAGATCGAAGTGAGAATAGGAGACCTCGACATTCACTGTGTTTTGGATGAAGAAACACAGGTGAACATTATGACATAAGGAACCTGGAAAGATATAGGAAGACCTGGCATGACCCCTTCATTAGGAGGAATAGGGTTATTCAGAGGAAATATGGTAAACCTATGTGGAAATCTCACTCATATATCTATGAATGCTCATGGAGCTTCGACAGAAGAAGATTTTGAGATTTTTAAATTTGTGGAGGACAATGCCCCGTTTACTATGTTACTTGGTAAACCTTGGATTGAGAAAGATCAAGCCAGAAAAAAGGAAGCAGAAAAGGACCTAGAACAACAAAGACAAGATTTAAGAGACTTCCTGACTAGAAGTATCGTGCAATTGATTGAAGAACGGGAGAACAGATCAAGGGTTCTTGACCACAAGAACTTGGATGACGAATTTGACAGAACGCTAGAAGAACCATAGAGGACCGAAAATATGTTGGACAAGTAATACCCGTGGATCTGAAGAAAGAATATTAGCACTGTGAAGTTACCATGCCAAGAGAAGAAAAGAATCAGAATGAAAAAAGGATGACCGAGACGAAGCTCACTGGGAAGAAGGCTAGAAAACTCATGAAGAAGAAAGCAAAGTTGGAGAAATTATAGAACGTTCCAGAAGAAACCACGCAGAAGGAAAACATGCAGAATTTGATCTTTGCCGGGATAACAGAACAACAACATATGGCACTTCGCCATGTTGAAGTAATATAGCCGTTAGACGATGATATACTTGTTCCACTAATGTCCTGAATAGCTTGAAATAAAGTTATGACCTGTTACCTGACCGTTAGACTACGCCATAACGAAAATATCGGGAGTTAATGGACCCTCCTATCCATTGCAAGGATTCTGTTATAGATTTACTTACTTATTTCGTCGCACCATGCCCGAAAGACACTTTTGCTAATTGAGATCTTGAGCTCACAGAATACCCGCATTGTGAAATAGTGACTACCTCGCCTTTCTCTCTACTCAATTATGGTACCTTCATCCCATCAATAACCTGAGAAAGTGATCCTGAGCTTACATGTCCGATGAGCTTAGCGCAGTAGAAGAATCAGTGAGAGAAGTACTCTCTAGCTTAAGAACTGAAAGAGTTATGTTGGAAAGAGGAATATCCACTGGAGTCCAAGCCTCGTCGTCAAGAGGAGTAGCAACTTCTCCATCCACTACTCGAGCTAGACCATCTCGACAGACTGCCGAGAAATGTACTAAACATAGAGATGGCATCGCGAATGCCAAGATGATCCCGAGCATATTTCCCTCTTACATACCTCCTCTAAAAGGTGAAATCAACCATGACATTATGCCTCGAGATTACGACTATCCTATGATCACTGCGTACCTACTGAAGGGTGTGCGCACAGTTCACATTGAGTAGACCAAGCTCACAGCATTGAAGTTTTGTTACTTCAACCTTGGTAATGGAAAGCCTACAATATTCTTTCCTTGCACAAGTATCTGACGATGAAAAAGGGGAAGAATTCCAAGATCGTCCCTCAATAATGGATGATGAACCTTGCGCAGTCCATCTTACTTAATGTAATGAATATTCCACACTTTGGCAGGCACCAGGAGGTGAACGTTTGAGTAAAATTGCTACCGGAGAGATACCATGGAGGATATCTCTAGTTGAACCGACGTATAACGATTGATACGACACTGATCAATCAGATCATTGGGTTGAGCATATAGGGCCCTGACCCAAAAGACTATTACCCTAGAAAGACCACATATCACGCTCTTTCATAGAAGATTAAAGAGGCCTATGGAAATGTTAAAAAAGGTGCGCGAGGTTACAAGGTAACCTATATTGACAGTGGCGCAGTGCACCTCACCTGTTAGATGATCGTAGGAAAGTTAGTCCGCAAGAACAGACCGACGCAAGTATCTAGGTTTGTAGTTTATCTCGTAGGAAAATGCGTAGAAGGAGTCCAAATGAAATAGTCGAAGTACTTAGTGGATCAACTTGAATTGGATTGTAGAGAAGTGCAAGACCAAGGATATGAGTTACACTTCAGTTGGCTTCTCATCCTGATCACCTTCATAGCATGGGAGATGCTGGAGGATGTCGCTTTTCCTGAAACCCTACCATTTGAACCATTGGCTACAAATTTCAGTACATTATGGTACACGACAGATATGAGCAGGCAATGGTAGTCGAATGCCCTCTTTCATAGATACTACATCCAGTTGAAGACCGTGATACAAGCCACACCTCGCATTACTCCAAACACACTCCACAGATTTAGACCCTTAATGAAGTTCAACGTGGACCACCACTTCATATACCTAACTCCATGCGCTGATGAGCACCAGGAACAACTGCAGTCCTATTATAAACTAACAGAAGAAGACCTTGAAGAGATCACCAAGGAATGGTCATTGGACCTCCTCATTGCAACAAATCCAATGGATATTTCAGATATCAATAGCCCAGAAGCTGCGCAGGACACACCTGGGCCCAGTAAGACAAAGAAGACAAAGAAGACAAAGGAGACGAAGAAAACTGAAGAAGTTCAAGATATGGATGGCCGCTCTGTAAGGACAAATTCCGTCACACCAGATGAAGAAGGTAACAACGAAGACCTATAAGAAGTTGAACAGAAACAAGAAAATGAAGTTGAAGTTCTAAAGAAAAGAAAAGGGTCACCTTCGAAGTCTTCCGTTAAGAAGAAAGCCAAAGAGACCATGACCAAGATGAAGACCATGCTCAATCCAGATGACTTCAGCTTTCTCCTCGCGACTTTGAATGAAGCTATAGAAGAGATCATAGAAAAGCAGGAAGCCAAGCAACAGACGATGTATGACAGAATCGAAGTTGAGCTCCAAGGAGTACAACGAGCCCTCCAGTCTAACCGCACAGTCTCCACTGCACCTATGCCCAAAGGAACACCCGAAGCAGGAGACGAGTTAGTTCAACTTCACAGGATTGCCGACCTAGTTGAAGTACACCCTCGAAAAGAAAAAGAAGTAACAACGCAGACCACCTAGGCCCTAAAGCACGCACACGATGAAATCATGGAGCAACGCTAAGCTACACAGCAAGAGAAGGAGGACATCCAAGAGAATTTTGATAAAGAACACACAAAGATCCAAAAGGGAAGGAGCAACTTCTCGCGAAGCAAATTGGGATTGAAGAAGCAGTCAACAGAGCATTTCTCTCTATGACTGGCTTAGAACATAAGGCAAAAGAACCCATAGAAAGCCAAGTAATGAAGCTTGCTGAAGTCATTCAACAACTACAACAAAGAGTAGTATAACTAGAGATCCAAGCTATACCAAGTACTCCACAAGAAGAACGTGACCAACGAGAAGTGAATGCTTGAAGTATAGTAGAAAGGATTAAGGCACTCACTGAAGAATGTAAGCAATTAAGTAGTAGAAGTGTGCAGATACATGAGAACCTATTCGAGAACCCTGAATTGTATAAATTGGAGTCACAACTCCAAGAGGCGAAGTAACAAGCCGAGAAGTTACAGGTACAGCTGAAGGCCCTACCGACCATAGAGAAAATGAAGAGGTCCCATGAACAGCGCGTCGTGCAACAACAGATTCATATGATCCAGAGCAAGGTCATGGAAGTGATGCACCAACTTCAACCTTTGCAGGATAGGGCATGGCAACTATTCTTAGAGATTGAGAGCCAAGGGACAGACCTGGAACAGGTCGTGAACACGGTAGAGCAATTGTTAGAAGGACTAGTTAGTAATGCACTCATTCAAGAGTTTTCCAAGCAAGAAGCAGTAGTAAAGCAACAGGTCGAAGCAACTTGAGCGAAGCTCGAGGGATTCAAGGTAGAGTTACCTAGAGAAGAGTGACTCGGGACGAGTCACAGGTGAGTGTTGGGGGCTTGTTGGCCCTCGACCAAGTTTTGAGGAATACTTGGTCACAGTTGACCATTTGGTACTTCGATTTCCTGTCGAAGATGAAGCGCATAGCGAAGCGGAGATCACGAGATCTCGCCACTTTTTGGGTTTTTTGAGAATATTGTAATGGGAAAGGGATGTCGTCCCTTGTTTAGGCCTTTTTCTATGTATAAATAGAGGTCTAGGCCATGTAAGAAAAGGAGGCCCTGTCTAGTCGATGTCTTAGTGCATAAGTTGGATCTATGTGATCAGAAGTCTGTGTGACTATAAGAGCTCTGTGCATGCTGTAATAAGTGTTGAGTTCACAGAGTGTGAGAAGGCTTAGTGCTTGGATCTACCCAGGGAAAGAGGATCTAGCAAGTTGCGTAGATATCTTGTCCTATGCAGGGTAAGGGTCATTGAAGCTTCGTGTTGTAACTTCTTGACTGAGATAATATAAAGAAGACTTTGTGGACATAGCCCCAGGGTGGGGGTGAACCACGATAACTCTGTGTACTGTGCTGATGTGTTTGTCTCTCTCTTGCTAAGTACTCTGATATGTTTAGATAGATTTATTGATGCTTTGTTCTTATGAGATATGAATGCATGCTAGATATGATATAAGATGCTAAGTTCTTAATATATTGAGTATAACCTATTTATCATTGCTAAGTGCTAGATATGAGTAATTACTGCGATGCTCTGTGCTTTCTACGAAGTGTATTAATGAATGTATGTTAGGAAATAACTGATTCTAAGTGTGATGTAAGAAAGATAATCACAGATTTGTGTCCCAGCTAAGGTTGCAGACACCTGAGTCCTACAACCACCCCTGCCTCTACCTCGGGTGAGACTTCATCTGCTTCGTAGGTGTTGCCGAAAGGGCCAGTAGTTAGGGCTTTGTTAGTGCGCTCTTGAGCGTTGAAACCTAGGTCTGCCCCTGTGCCAATAACTAGGTTCCGCGTCAATGATCCATATCCCATTTTCTAGTTCTGACTCAGAGTCAGAACCCACATATGATTAAGAGGCTTTTACCTTAGCCACCAATGACTGCTTCGAACGACAATCAACAGTGTTATGCCAAGGGTTCTTATGGAAGTCACACCACTTCCCAGTATCTTTATTTGTCTTCCCATTGTCCTTCTTTTCTTGCTTCTTGGATTGGTAATCTTAAGGTTTCCCATATTTTCTCTGTCCTTTATTCTACAGGTTGGAGCTGCCCTTTTCCTGCATTTGTTGTGAGGGGTTTCCAGACCCAAACTGTTGCATCTTTTGTTTCAACTTCTGCTCGATTTTTATGACATATCGATAGGCCACGCCCAAGGATGAGATGTCCAAAAAATCCATTTCTTTATAGATGTATCTATGTAGACCATCGTTGTACTTGAGCACCAAATGTCTCTCAGAATATTTGATACCCAACTTGGTGCACAAGGTATGGAATATATTAGTGAAATCTGACACTGTTTGGTCTCTTTCCTACCATAGTGTGGTACTTCTTGTATATAAGTCGTCATAACTTAAAACAAGATAATATTGTTCCTTAATAGAATCCATGAAGGAACCCCAAGTGGTTGAAACCACAAATAATGCGAATCCATCTATTTCCTTTTTCTCACTGAAAGTCTCCCACCAATATTTGACATGGGGGACGACCTTGAGGAGCACAAATGTAATCTTTTCTCTATCGAAAAAGTTGTGGAAAAAAAAATACCCTTATAGAAGGTTTAATCATTTATCTACGACATCAACATCTATTTTACCTTCAAATATAGGAATATAAAAATTGATTTGTACCTTGAAAGGAGTGGCAACTATGCTTGAGGTGGATGCGTCGCTTGTCGAAAGATGTCTAAGGATTTGTGAAAAGTTGTCCATCATCTCGTTCCTCTGTCACTTAAGGGATTGCTTGAGCAACATTTTGAAAGGATCTCATGTCCCATTATATTTATTTTCTCCTGCCATGGATGGTTTCTTGGGCATGTGTGAGAATTTTTTCTCAAGAGAAATAAACTCGAGACCCAACTCTCTATACTTTGACCATGTCGGGGACATGCATTAAAAAAACGACAAGGAGCAGACCGCTTTGATACAACTGATCCAAATTTATGAGTTGAATGAAATGAAACAACAGATTTATAATATTGAAACAAAGACACAGTGAAAAATAATAGAGATACTGATGCAGGATCATCTCTCCATGCCAGCTAGCCAGCCACGTCAGAATGCACGCATTCAAAGAATGAAGGGAGGCGCAGCCTCATTTATATTTGTATTGAATGTAATTAAATGGTTTAGGCTGGTGAGCCATAGGAAGCCGTGCTTATATAGGCGGTGTTTAGGATCAGCCTTTATGGTAGATCTGGCTGAGATCTAGTTCTGGATAGCAGACTAGACAACCCATTTATTGTAATTAATTGTAAATTAATTAGAGTAGGTAAATCCTGGAGGGAAGCGCTAAGAGCACCTCAAGTAAAAGAGATAGAGAGATCTCATTTTGAGAGAGAGAGGTACATGTAGATAGAATGCATGTAGAGCTGGGGAGAGCTCGAGAACACCTTGTAAAATATACAGGCATTTGCCATTATTGATACAGAGCAGTTTTTCCTGCATCTTCTGTCATTATATGCATGTCTGTATGTGTGTGTTCAATGTATGTTACAATTGAGTATTGTTATCATGTATTCGCAGGGAGTTGGGTTGATTTTAGGTTTGAGAGGTCTTTGAGGGTTCATACCATGAGGGTGTGACAGAGTGTTGAGACTCTGAATCCCAGTGCACAGAGGAGGCACTTCTGAACTCGTGAGGAGTCAGACAAAGACGTGTTGAGAGCACCAGCCTGGAAGCCAAC
>ML776880.1:444797-499111 GCA_009831015.1 Picea engelmannii | reverse complement strand
CCCCCCCCCCCCCTTGGGAATCAATGGTATCCATTGCGTTGAGTGCCCGAGGAAGAGGGGAAAGCTTTTTCTGAATCTGAATCTTGGTGAGTTGTGTTCCTTGTTGGAGAAGTTGCATTGCTTAGTTTGTGGAAGGATGTCATGAACTTGTTGCTGGCGAGGTTGAATGTATTCCACCAACCTGTTGTCTCTGGGCTTGACAGGGCATTGTGTAGGCACCATTATAGGTGAAGAAACAATATCTCCGTTCTCTTCGACAATTTTTTTTGTTGGATAGAAGGTGTTGAGGTTGCAGTGGTTGTAGTGGCCTTATGTGCATCCTTTGAATAGACTGTGAAGAGGATGAATTTTTCAGTATGATAGGTTACCTTGCGACACTATTTTGGTGGAAAAGTAGTTGGAACTACCTCTGGTATCCTATAGAGCTGACCTCCTAGAGTAATAATGACACTACAGGGTCTAGAATCATAAACAACATGACATTTCCACATATATAGTTGGCCCAAGAAAACATCACATACATCAAGAGGTGAAACATCACACACTACCTCATCCTTGAAGGGTTGGATTCCATAGGATAGGTGGCACTGCTGGCTGACACAGAGATCTCGTCCTTGGTGAAGCCACCCCATGTTGTATGGCTGTGGGTGTGGTATTGTCGACAACACCAACTATTTGACGACCTTAGTTTAGATGAGGTTCTTCTGGCTTCCATTATCAACAATGAAATGAAACATGGTCCCTTTCTCCCACATATTTGAATGGAAGAGGCGCTCCCCCTCTTTAGGATCTACTGGTTATTTTGGTTGAATTGTTGTGGTTTCCACAGTATAAGTGGGGTTTGCGTCGATGATCTGTCCATTTTCAATATTTTTTGGATCGGATTTCGAATCAGGGTTCAAATCTGTGTCTTTGACCTTGGCCACCAATGACTGTTTTGAGCGACATTCATCAGTGTTGTTCTAGAGGATTTTGTGGAAGTCACACCACTTCCGAGTGTCACTATTCATCTTTCTTTTACCCTTCTTGTCTTATGTCTTGGACTGGTTGTCTAGAGGTAGTTTGTTATGGTTTTCTTTACCACACTTTTGTTGTTGCAAATTTGTAGACCTAAATTCCCATTTGTTCTTGTGCCTAAATTTCTACTCGATTTTGACAACATATTGATAGGAAGCTCCCAATGATGAGATGTTTAGAAAATCCATTTCTCTTTGGATGTACCTATGTAGAACCCCACGGTATTTCAGAACCAGATTCTGCTTGAATTATTTGTTACCCAACTTGGTTTGAAAGGTATGGAAAGTATTTTTTAACTCTGATACTGTTTGTCTCTTCTCTTGTTGTAGTGTGTTCCATCTCATGTACGAGTATTCATAGTTATCAATAGGATAATATTGCTCCTTTACCTCATCCAAAAAAAAAGCCCAAGTGGGCTCGGCCACATATATTCCATATTCCTCTGTGAAACTTTTCTCCCAGTAAGTTTCCCACCAATGTTTGACATGGGGGAGAGCCTTGAGGAGTGCGAAGGTAATCTTTTCCCTGTCGGAAAATTTTTGAACAGAGAAATAACCTTCTAATAGATTTAACCATTTTTCTAGGGCATTCACATCTATATGAGATTTAAATATGGGAATATCAAAATTAACTTGTACCTTGAAGGGAGAGGTTCCTCCAAAATGGTCGCTTAATGAAGATGCACATGTTGCTATCGACAGGCATTGAAGGATGTGTGAAAAATTATCGATCATTTCATCCCTCTGTCGTGCGATAGCTTTCTCAAGAAACATGTTAATAGAATCTTCTACTCTGTCATTTTTATTTTCTTCCACCATCGAGGGTTTCTTGGGTGTGTGAGAGTGATTTTCCTTAAGAGAGACAAGATCAAGACCCAACTGGCCATACTCGGACCTCGTCAGGGACATGCACTGAAAAACGATCAAGAGAAACCTGCTTTGATACCATTGATCAAGAGCAGCCTGCTCCATCTACAATTTGACTGTGGCAAGCCAAAAAAAACATTTTTTAGGGCCCCAAAACAACCCTGGAAGTATAGAAATATGTGTTGACATGAAAACATCGAAAATAAGACAGTTGGATTGGGTAGGAGGTCACCAGTCTCCACCTGAAATATGTGTATGGATTCAGACAGCCCCAAAAGTGTAGAACCCACAATCACAAATAAGTATAGAAGAACCTGTTGAACTGAAAATTGTCAAGAGGAGCTAGTTGGAATATGTGGGTGGCCACCAATATCCACTTGGATCACAAAATGTGTTGAGAAACCTGCTATCCCGGTCACTAAATATGTTCCTCAGAATACCATGTAGTTTGAACACCTCCCTGAAGAATATTTCCACTACCTGAGTTGCGTTATACTCAAAGGGAATGGAAATACAGTCCCTGCCATGTACCTTCGACAACCCTGTAATGAAATCCATGGAGATGTTATCCCACTTCTTCTCCATAAGCGATAATGATTGAAGTATTCATGTAGGATGTGTAAGCTCTGACTTGTTTTACTGGAAAGTCATGCACTCCCTCACATGTTGAAGTACATCCTCCTTGAGACCCTTCCAAGATAATCTCTACCTCACCTTCCTGTATGTATTTTGATACCTCAGATGTCCTGTCAGTGGTGCATCATGTACTACCCTCAAAATATTATTCCTGAGAGTGGAATAAGGGATAATATAGATCATGTATTTGTAGTAGATGATGTCATCCATGCCCTGTACCTATCATCCTGAATAATTCTCTCCATCATTTCACAGGCGAAGGTATTCTTGGAGTATTCCATCAAGAGAATTGGCTTCCAGTCTGCTGAGATCTCTGTCATGGAGAAGGCTACATGTCTCATAGATAAGGCATTAACAATTCTGTTATTATTCCCCTTTGCATACTCAATGTTAAAATAATATTCCTACACCTTTATCACCCATTTATGCTATCTCTCATTGAGTTCCTTCTACTCCAATAAATATCTCAATCTGTTGTGGTCATTCCTAACCAAAAAGTATCCTCCCACTAGGTATTGTGTGAACTTGTCCATTGCATGCATGATGGAAAACATATCCTTATCATAGATTGAATAGAGATTCTATGGATATCTTATCTTTCTGCTCTCTAAAGCTATCGGGTGTCGGTTCTACATCAACCCCAATCATATCCCCTCACCAGACATGTCACACTCCAAAACAAAAGGCTATGTGAAATTTGGGAGTGTTAATATTGGGAAAGTGCTCATCACCCTTGTCATTTTGTCAAATTTTGTTTACGCATCCTATGACCATATGAATTCCCCTTTCTTGGTGAGGTTTTTCAATTGCACAAGCAATTATGAAAATTCTTTCACAAATATCTTGTAATAGCTACATATCCCAAAGAATCCCCATAGCCCTATGAGAGATCTAGGGGTGGGACAATCTAAGATCATTTGGATATTCTCCTGATGCACCTTTACTCCATCAACGCCAATCACCTGCCCCAGATGGAGGATCTTTATCAACCCAAACTCACACTTTTCCTCCTTGTAAAAAAGATATTTGTCCTCCGTAATGGTGAAAATCTTGTCCACGTGTTACAAATTCTCCCCCCACATCCTATTGTAGATCACAAGATCTTCAAAGAACACTAGTAAAAATTTCCTCAACTTCTTATTGAAGATATGGATCATACATGACTGGAAGGTAGTGGGTTCATTATTCAACCTAAAGGGCATGATTAGAAACTCGTAGTTCTCATAGTGACATCTATAAATGTCATCTTATGGATGTCCTCGTCTCTAACCTATATTTGATGGTACCCTGATTGAAGATCAATCTTTGATAAGTACACCGCCCCATGCAACTCATCTATCAACTCATCAATCCTAGGTATCATGTATCGGTTCTTGATGGTCTTCTTGTTCAATGCTTTGTATTCGATGCACATCCTCATTGTGCTACCTTTATTCTTTACTAGTACCATAGAAGAAGAAAAAGGACTAGAACTGGGCCTGATGTGTCCCATCTCCAACAAATCCTTTATGCCCTTCTCTATTTCATCCTTTAACTTCTTCAGATTCCTATAGGGTGGGGTGATTATGGGATTTGACCCCTTTTCTAGCTCAATGACATACTCAAATCCCCTGTCAGCGAGATTCCCTACTGGTATTGGTCCAAACACTCTTTCATGCTTTCCATGCAATGCTTGGATGTACGCATGGTAGTGATGACAATCCTATGATTTCTTCTCCATGGTGATAAATCACTCTACTCCACAAGCCATGTCCCAGTGTCTAAAAAGGGCCTCTATGTGTTGGTTAGCCATGATCCTGGGGGAACCTATTGACATACCTTTGAGGATGACTCACTGTCCACCCTTTTCTAGGAACTCCATCCTTATGTATTGATAATTCATGCATATATCTCCCAATGAGTACAACCACTAAACTCCCAACACCACATGAGTATCCGCTAAATCTATGACATAAAATTTATCGGTCAACATATAGTTTTCCAATGTTACTTCTAATCCCCTAATCCTCTTAGTACATGTCATGTTGTTCCCATTTGATACTACCACATTGAATCCTTTGAAGTCCTCTACAGGGATTTGTCTCCTAGTGACAAATGAAACATCAATGAAGTTGTGGGTGGCCCCACCATCAATCAGTGTCACAAGCCTCCCCCCTTGCAAAATGCCTCTAACATTAAAGTTGTAATATTTGGGAACTCCTAAAAGTGTGGAAATGGTCACTCCCTTAGTGCTATCCTACAATGGTTCCTACTCTATAGCATAGAGGTGTGATGGATCACCATTATTCTGTCCAATCCTATAACTTCCCCCAACCCATCCGAGAGACATTACAGTGTGGAATACTCATAAAAAATAAATTTATACTAACTAAAGTAATTCATTTACAATTAACTAATTTCTTGTAGCTTTCAGCTACGGATTAAAAAAGATTTAGCTACTATATACAACCATAAAATAGAAGCATATACAACATTCTTATAATAAACATGAAATGCAACTAAACAACTCATTACAACAACATATAAATCATTCTCATTTAAACAAAGTTCATGCACAACAACAACACATGTAAATAACTCAACAACAAGATAAAACACTTATCTTTAAACAAGAGTTGTGAAACCAACTGCTTGGGACTAATGTTGCACCCAACCATATACTAATTGTTCCAAATATCAATATCCAGTCGCCTCTAAGTTGAGGCTAGTAATCCAAAAAATAGGGTGGTCTCTCACAGCTCATAAAACTCACAACCCGTTGATATCTTCCTATAGCTATCTCAATTTTCCACCAGTTCTCTTCCTCTTGAACTTTCCAACCCAAGGAATGTACCCCTTCACTAATCTCAGTCCCTCAAGCATCCCATTCGTTTATCAGGGTCTCTCTAGAACATGTATCTAGGAATCTCTCAACTAGGAACTCAAGGGAACATGCTGCTAGGAAAACTACCAGCAAAACCAACAACAAACACTTGTTGTTTTAGTGCAAATCACACAAGAGTTCAGTGTTTAGGCCTGAAAACCTAGCTCTTCGGATATCCAGATCCACATCATTCCAAATAAGCCCAAGATTGCTCTAGAATTCACCCTCCATGGCTACACCAACTCCAATCTCTCTTTGTTCCTCTCTACTTGTTCCTCATGCACACAAATTGACTAACTCAAACTTCTCTCTCAACCCATACAAATTTCCTCTCTTTGGATTGCCTTTATTGACTCACACTCTTCCCTAAGTTGATTGTACTCAACCCCCATGTGACCAATAACTATGGGATGTGACTACTCATACCCACCCTCTTACATGTATTAGATGATTGAATTTGGGAACACTCAATCAGAAATTGGAAGGTTCATATAGCAAATTTAGTTAAATGGGTTGAATTAATATACATGTGTCATTCCCCCTTCGACCCCTCTTGGTCATTATTCTAGACACTCCCTTCTCTTGTGGATTAATTCACCCCCCATCTCTTTTCCATGTCCCCTTAACAACTGGCATAACATTTTATTATTAAAACATATAAATATAATTCACATATTACATCGCTTTAGTCGTAGCCACACCTTATATCTACACAATCATTAATGAAACTGGGGATTATAGTGGGGATGTTACATTCCCCCTCCCTTAAAATTGTGCACCATCCTTGGTGCACACTATGCTGACATACATATATGCAAATTTACATCCCAATACTTAGAAAATAAAATTATGTAATTTTACAATTCCAACAACAGTTCCAACCACAATCTCATGTTCCTCCCAACTCGTCAACCCAAGGAATGCACCATTCCTTTATCAGGGATAACCCAAAGGATTTACCATCTATTTATCAGGGATAAACCAAGGGTTGTACCATCCATTTATCAAGGCTAAACCAAGGAATGAGCCATCATTTTATAAAGGTCCCCAACGCAGTTGGCTAGGACTCTGAGATGTGGTTCCATAACTCTAGCTGCTCAAAATGGAGTCTTGCATTACATTTTCTTCAAAATTGTCAAAACTTTGTGATTATTCTTCTCACATGTTTTATTCATGCTCCCATGTATCATCTTCAGGACCGTAATAGGTCCATTGAACCTTTACCATCCCTATGGCTTTGTTCCTGAGCAATTTGACTTTCTGGTCCAGGATGCGTACTGGTTCCACTCAGAAATTTGCTTCATGCTCCAACTGGACCACATTCCAATCAATTATGTGGTTAGGGTCAGACACATATTTCTTTAATAATGATACATGAAATACATTATTCACTCTAATGGATGCAAGAAATGCTAACATGTATGCAATTGGCCCTATCTTTTCTAAGATTTCAAAAGGTCCACAATATATCATTTCCAACTTCAAGCAACTTCCTAATCTTATCGAACTTCTCTTTTCCTTTAGTTTTAAGAACACATGTTCTCCCACTTTAAAATCTCAGAAAACTATGTTCTTGTCTGCATAACTTTTCTGCCTATCCTAGGAATCCTTTAAATTCTATTTTATCTTTGCTATCTACTCTTCCATTTCTTTTAACAATTCTAGCCCAACAACAACTATGTCTACTATATTATCCCAACTGAGTAGTGTGTTACATTTTCTTCCATACAATGCTTCAAAAGGACTCATTTTCAATGAGGCATGATACCCATTATTATATGCAAATTCCACTAAATGAATATAATCTTCCTACTTTGATGGTTGATCCATCACATACATTTTAATCATGTCCTAAATTATCTTGTTGGTCCCTTTTGTTTTCCCATCTGACTTTGGATGATACATTGTACTAAGATTTAGATTTTTTCCAAAGCCTTTGAACAAACCTTTCCAAAAATTCTAAGTAAAATTTGGATCTCTATCTGAAACTATTTCCTTAGGCACTCCATGTATTGTAGCAACTTCTCTCATATAAATTTCTGAAATATTTTCTTCCTTGTGTGTAGTCTTTAATGGAATAAAATGTGTTTCCTTAGTCAATTTATCCACCACCACCATGATGGAATCACGTTGCTTCATTTTTCTGGGAATCTTTGTAATAAAATCAATTGTAACAACTTCTCATTTCCACTCTGGAATGAGAAATGGTTGTATAAAACATGTTGGATGTCTATGCTCTATCTTTACCTTTTGGCATTCTATACATTTGGCTATCTAATTAGCCACTTCCTTTTTCATTCCCTACCAAAAGTATTGGCTTATTACAACTTCAATTGTTTTTTGATATCCTGGGTGCCTGACATATGGCACATAATGCATTTCCTTCAGAACTACATTTTTCATCTCATTGGAATTAGACACATACACCTTACCTTTGTACATGAGAATTCCATCTTCTTTTATCTCATAAGAATTAACTTTCTCCTGAATATCACCTTGTTGTAATATCTCTTTTATTTTTAGAAAATGTTGATCTAAATTTTCTACTACATTTATTTGATCCTTCATACCAACCATGTACATGTTGATGGCTGCAATATGCACTTCATGAGCTCTTCTATTGAGTGCATTGGCCACTTGATTTTTATTTCCCTTTATATGTTTAATTTCAAAATCATATTCACTCATAAATTCCAGCCATCTAGTTTCTCTGGAATTTAGTGTTGGTTGTCAAAAGAAATGCTTCAGAACACAATGGTCTATACTTAGCTCGAATTTCCTACCCATAAGATAATGCCTCCACATTTTCAATGCATGTACAATTGTTGCTAATTATAGATCATGAGTAGCATAATTTATTTCATGCTCTTTTAATATTATGGAGTCGTAGCATACCACATGGTCCTTTTGACTTCCCACTAATCCCTTAAATGCATGCATCGATGCACAAGAAAAAATATTTATTTGGATCTGCAATCTTCAATATTGGTGCACTTGTCAATATTTCCTTCAATTGTTGAAAAAAATCTTCACACTTGGAAGTCCATTCAAACTTCACTCCCTTCTTTTTCAAATAAGTGATTAGACTTGCAATCTTTGAGAATATTTTTATGAGTCTTCGGTAATAACCGACAATACCCATGAATGATGTGACCTCTATCACATTGTTTGGCACTAGCCATCCTCTAATGGCCTATATCTTCTCAGGATCCATTGATATCCCATCTGTTGAAATTATATGCCCCAAGTAGTGAATCTTCTTTTGATAAAATATGCACTTACTTAGCTTAGCATACAATTTATGCTCTCTTAGAAATTGCAATATCGTTCTTAAATTTTTCTCATGTTCCTCTTCCGAATAGACGAGTATATCATATAGGAACACAATCACAAACTTGGCTAGGTACTCCCTGAATACTCCATTCATCAAACGCATAAAAATTATTGGGGCATTTGATAGTCCAAATGGCACTACTGTGAATTCAGAATCCCCATATCTTGTGATAAATGTTGTCTTGTTGATGTATTCTTCTTTTATCCTTACTTGATGATAGCCTAATCTCAAGTCAATCTTGGAAAATATCCTTGCATCTTTCAGCTGATCAAACAAATCATCAATTATTGGCAAAGGATATTTGTTCTTTATTGTGACCTTATTCAGTTGTCTAAAATCAATACATAGTCATAAGGTTCCATATTTCTTCTTTACAAAAAGAACTAGGGCTCCCAAAGGTGACACACTTGGGCGTATATACCCATTTAACAGTTCTTCAAGTTACATCTACAACTCCTTCAATTCTGGTGTGCCCATTCTATAAGGTGTCTTGGACACTAGGGAAACTCCAGTAACCAAATATATAGAAAAATCAATGTCTCTCTTTGGTGGAAATCTCATAATTGATCTAAAAACATATTCAAAATCAATTAAGATTGGATGTTCTTCAATGTTGACCACTTAATATTTGGCTGCCTCTTCCATATGTGTAACGTCCCTGACCATCCATGCCAGGCCACACTATGCCATGCCAGGCCACACTATCTCTGTGGAACACATTGTAACATACCCAATATCCAATTGAGCTATGCCACATAAATTTTTCGAACTGTATGCAGTTAAAACATACAAACATAGAACTCTTACAGAAGAATTATATATAAAATGTAAACATACAAATACATCTGTAAATACATGGATTCACACTGAAATAACAATAAGCATATACAGGAAATACCCATAAAAATAGACACAGTTATAACCACACATATGATAACCCATAAAAGTAAGCATGTAAATAACAATGCAGCATGTAAATTTATCACACAATTGGAATTTATCTTGGTAAGAATGTAACCAACTGCGTGTAGACCTTCCACGAATGTCCTAGCCTTAGACCACACTGTTCATCACTCTCAACAGTGAGTCACCCCTAAGATGGGACTAAACTCCACCTGGGTAAAGGGATTCATAACTGGGCTAAAGTCTCATAGACAACAGGAAAGACTTCATCTCAAGTGCCAACTTAAACTAAGAATCTACAGTCCCTCATTCCCCACATGCCTATTCCACCCCAGGAAGTGTGCCCCTTCTCTACTCAACAGCCCTTCAGCTTCCCCACTTCCCTTCTAAGCTTCAACAAAAGGCCGGATAGGAAGTCTTAGAGCCCTGTAGTTGCAATTTAGCACCTTTAGGAATCAATTCCCATCAATTTTCTCACCCAGAGAGAAATTGCTCACGGGCCTGACAACTCACCTCTTCAATATCCCATGGGCCTGGCAACCCGCTTCTTCAGTCCATCTCCCAAGCTAACCAGCTACACGAACATAAAATGGCTATGGACACAGGTTCAGGTACAATGATGATGGTACAAAAGATAGCTCAATGGGTGTGTGCATGCTCATGGATGATTTACTGGATGAATGAATGATGGAAAAGATGGGAAAATGAACTAAGTCCCAACAATATGTATGCATGTTCACAACTTGACACTTGTCATGTTGGGATCTACTTTGTCCCACTTGTCCCCAACTTTAGAACTTAGGATAAAAAAATTATCCATACTTTATGATTTAAGAAGTACTAATATAATATTCCTTTTTGGATTAATCTCCTTAGCTTAGCCCTTTTCCTTAACTTTTAGGCCCCTCCCTTTCCCTAACTAGTGGAGTTTAGTCCCCCATATCTTTTATCGTGGTCGGTTTGCATGCAACGATGTATTTTATATTAATTATGAGACATATATAAAAATAGGCGCACTGGCCTTTAACATCTAGGCTCTCCGACATAATCAAAACATAAGCATCCTAGCTTATAATAACTGGCTCACTAGCCTATAAAACATAACATATACAAAAAAGTTCGTTGGCCTCAATATCATGTGCACTTAAGATGTTGCGCGTGGTATCATGGAATGTGCACACTTCATCATTTTACCGCACAATACATGTGCGCACTGCCATGAAATGTGCATACAAAAATGATATCAAACAACTCACCATCTTAAATACATATTCATTTTACATTACCATTGGGTTCGGCCTAGGGATATTACAATATGGGTTGCAAAAATCCGACATACCTTCCTAAAACTCTTCTTCAACTACAAGGCTCAAATCTCTCTAACAACTACATCTCTTGGAATTCCTTGAATCTTTCCTTGCTTCCCTTCATCATCAAGACATGTGATTTCCTTGTTGTAAAAATCTAGGACATCATGGTGTTTTTCCAACCAATACATTCCAATTAGACAGTCATATGAACCCAATGGTACAATTTTTACATATACCTTTGTGTTGAGTCCATTCATGTCTATTTGACAATCTTTAACCAACTCATTGATATTTCTCTTAGTCCCTGTGGCTAACTGAAATAACCAAGATTTCTTATGCTTACTTATTCGCAAGGGAAATCTTTTAACAATGTTATCATTTATGTAACTATGGCTAGCTACAGAATCAATTAAAATTTCTATGGGATGGTTTTCAATCTTACCTTCCACTTCAATCATGGGGGATTGATATTAATCTTGTTTGTTGTCCAAGTATGCATAAATCCTTGGCATGTTTCCTCCCATGTCTTCCATTATTTCATCCTCCTGAATGTTGTGGATAGTTATCATTCTTTATCCTTGGTGAGGGAAGTCCCTATATAAGTGATTACCCTCACATCCCCAACATTGTATAGGCTACCACCTTTCCCTTTTCCCAAATGAATTTGCAACCTTGTGCTCATTTTGGGTTGCTTGACCTTGCTGATTTGTTTGGGAATTATTTATGAAAAAGGGTGGCTTAAAACCTTTATGTCGTTGATCATTTTTCCCCTCATATTTTCATTCCAAGCCTTTTGAAACATTGACCTTCCTTTTCCCTGCTCATAATCATGCCTTGATCTCCTTATGGTCTCCTCCAAAGTATTGTGGTTATCATGTTGGATCTTGACACTATAGAAGGAGGGTAACCCACTTAGAAACCTTTGGATTTTGACCTTCTCATCTTTGATGAAGTCTACATACTTCAACAATTCAAATAACCTCTTCTCATGATATTCCTCCATTGTCATGGTTCCTAACTTGAGTTCAAATAAATATTTCATATGTTTTTCATAGTAATGCTTGGAAAAATATTTCTCTTGGAAATATCCTTTGAACTTCCTCCATGATATCCTCTTCTCATCAAGTTTCTTATCTTGATTAAGTTGATCCCACCACTTGGATGCATTTCCTTGCAAATGGTAGGTGGAAATTATAGCTTCTAGCCAAGAGGGGTAATCATGCATTTGGAAATATTTTTTCATTTCCAACAGCCATACCTCTACTTCTTCTCCTTTCATGTCCTCACCATTGAAAGTAGGTGGCCTGATCTTCCTGATTTCACCTTGCAAGATTTTTTCTTCAGTCCTCCTCGTTTTCCTTCGAACATGAGACACACTTGTGCTGCTCCCTCACCTTGAACTTTCACAAGTTCTTCTAGAGGATTTCTTTGGTAAATTATGGCACCTTCTCATGCTTCTTGATTTCCTATCATTTCCATGATCATCCCTTTTTCTATGGAATCTTGATGTCGACACTTGTCTAGCACTAAATGCTTGCTTAGTGCTAGATTACTTGTTAAATTTCTTATGCAACATGTTTAAGATATGAATTATCTCTTCCTCAGCCTTCATAATCCTTTCATTATCATCTTTATATCTCTGCACTTCCCTATGCAGGCTTCTTATAGTGATAGGCTCATGCCTATCTCTTCTTCCATTTAACTTTGTCTCAACATTCCCCATATTGACATGCATATCTATGACCTCTTCCTCATGGATGTAATATCCCTGAGCATCATCCATAACTCCAATCATCATATAAGAACCAAAGTTTCTTTTTTGTACCTTTAACTCTGCAAGAAATGCGCATGTAATAGTTTATGTTAGAACATGCATAACATTAAACATTTCATCCATTAGAATATAGGTTATTTCTTCATCAATTTATGCAGGAAATAATGCGCCAAATCAAAACAATTATTCCTCAAATGTATTTCTCTCTGAAATAGATTTCCAACGACTATACTCATGCCTCAATCTGAGTTCTGAGAGAAAAGTTACAACATTTACATGTTGCGATTTCCACTCTTTTACTGCTATAGAAATATATTTATTAATATTTTAGAATTTTCATTGCCCAATTCAAAATTTTGGGCAGGTATATGTCTTATACTCCTCACGACCTTTCCAACAACTGATCTTTTTCTCAAATCAGAGCTCTGAGATGAAAGTTATGGTCCACAAAATTTTAGGTTGTTTTACTTAATTTATCCTTGCATTCTACAAATGTATTATTTCTCTTCCAACACATTTTCAGGTACCCATAACCCAAATCTAACTCCAACACTAGATTATATGGGTCATAATATTTCCATCGACTACTCTTATGCCCCAAACGAACCTCTAAGCATGGATTTATGCCCTCTAGAACTAAAACTGGTGCCAAATTTTTACCCTCACTGTTTTGGATGTAACTTTCTCATACGAGCTTCGTTTTACAAACCATTTATCTCATTGGATATCTCTCTCAGAGTTCTTCTATTTGAGTTTCAGAGACATAGTGTACATTAGTACACTCTTTTCTTGTGTGTTTTTACTGGCTAAAAACATCGTTTAGGGCCTAAAAAATGACTCGCAAGTTAATGACCTTCAAAAACCACAAATAATCACATAAAAATTATTTTTTTATCACTGTAAAAGCCCTTTAAATATTATCCATTGAGATCAAATTAGGAGAAACAAAAACTATTTATATGAATCCATCGACCATCGATGATTGACACTTTCCTTTGGATGCACACAACTCCTTCCCCAATCTATCGACACCCAATTTGCACATTCCTCCAAACCAGTCGACTCGATCGGTGACCATTAGCGATCAATGATCCTCGACGACTGTTGAAAACACTTTCCCAAATCGACCAACCTAACCATTGACCATAGACCACTTATGTTGGATGACATGGCAACTGCTGATGTGTCATGACACTTGGGTGCTAACATGGCATGACATGTCATCCTAGGGTGTCAACTTGGGTGATGTGGCATGACACGTGGATGTTGATATGGAATGACACGTGGATGATGATGTCATCATCCTGTTTCCCCCCATCGACCATCGACCAATTCTCTTGGATGACCTAAACACCTCGCCGAATTGGTCGACATCCAACCATCGACACATTTGTCATTGGTGACTTATCTTGCTTGATTTAAAACACTTCTCTGAATCGACTGATGCTCGACCACTGGCCCATCGACCATCGACGAATTTTGTCATTGATTGAAAACACTTTGGTGGATTATACCAACCTTTGACCATCAACCATCGACAGTCAGATATGTCTTATGGATGACCCAACCATCAGTTGTCGACGATTTCTCTTGGTGAACTTTAACAGTCAACAAATTTTTGACATTTCTCCAATTGATCTAGACCATCGATATCATCCATTTCAAAACATCTTAAATGAATCTTGGCAATTTATTTACCCAAATTTTCAAACGACCGAAACCTTATGAATTTTTAAATTTATCAAGGAGAATCTCGGTCGTTGATCTTGAGATCAAAAGAAATCTTGGTTGTTGATTCACCAAACTACCTGCAACTCTACAGGAATCCATCAAAACTTGAATTTCAACTATTCCAGGCCAAATTTTGATCTGAAACTTTACTTCTTGGCTCCATGGAAACTCTTAATCCATTTGGAGTTGTTTAAACCCGAATTTCACTCACGAAATTAGGGATTTCTCTCTGTATTCTTCATTTCCCCCCAAATCTGTCACAGAAAAAATATGCAACAATGAATTTTACCAATTCACTCTGGTTCGAGCCCATCCAATCCTAGTGTTTGAACTATAATATATGATACCATAATGTAACGTCCCCTAGCCCATCCGAGGGAGATTATGGTGCAGAATACTCATAAAAATAAATTTCTTCTAACTAAATTAATTCATTTACAATTAACTAATTTCCTGTAGATTTCATCTACGGATTAAAATAGATTTATCTACTATCTACAACTATAAAATAGAATCATCTACAACATTCTAATAATCAACATGAAATGTAGCTAAACAACTCATTACAACAAAATATAAATCATTCTCATTTACACATAGTTCATGCACAACAATAACACATATAAATAACTCAACAACAAGATAAAACACTTATCTTTACACAAGAGCTGTACAACAAACTACTTGGGACGAGCATTCAACCCGACCATAGACTGAATGTTCCAAATCTCAGTAGCTACTCACCCCCGAGTTGAGGCTAGTAATCCACAAAAGAGGGTGGTCTCTCACAACTCATAAAACTCACAACCCGTTGATATCTTCCTACAACTATCCTGATTTTCCACTAGCTCTCTTCCTCTTGACCTGCCCAACCCAAGGAATTTACCCCTTCACTGATCTCAACTCCTCAAGAGTCACATTCGTTTATCAGGGTATCTCTAGCATAGGTAACTAGGAATCTCTCAGCTTGGAACTCAAGGGAACTTTCTGCTAGGAAAACTACCAGCAAAACCAACATCAAACACTTGTTGTTTTATTGAAACTCACACATGAGTTCACTCTTCAGGCTTAACAACATGGATATTTAGTTATTTAGCTCCAATTCACTCAAAATATGCTCCAACTTTCTCTATAATTTTCCCTTCATGGCTGCACCAGCTCCAAGCTCTCTTTCTTCCTCTCTACTTGCTTCTCATGCACAAAACTTGACTAACTCAAACTGCTCTCTCAACCCATACAACTTCACTGTCTTTGGATTACATTGCTTGATTCACACTCTTCCCCAAGTTGATTGTACTCAATCCCCATGTTCCCAATAGCTATGGGATGTGACTACTCACACCCACCCTCTTACATGTATTCAATGATTGGCTTTGGGAACACTCAATCAGAAATTAGAAGGTTCATATAGAAAATTTAGGAAAATGGGTTGAATTAACATACATGGGTAATTCCCCCTTGGACCCATCTTGTCCATTATCCTAGACACTCCCTTATATTGTGGGTTAATTCATCCCACATATCTTTTCAATGTCCCCTTAGTAGTTGGCATCACATTTTATTATTAAAACATAAAAATACAATTCACATAGTACATAGCTTTGGCCATAGCCACACATTATATCTACACAAGCATTAAATAAACTAGGGATTATAGTGGGTATGTTACAAATGCCCTCATCATCACCATCATCATCCTTGTCGAAAATCGCCTTAATATAATGGACTTTACCTTTTCCCATACATTGATGACCTGATTCCCACAACTCTTTAAAACTATAGAAAGCTTCTTCCTCCTTAGCTCTCTTCGAGTTTCCTCATCCAACTTGTCCTTACCTGTCCATGTCTTCTTGGGAGGTTTTGACACCTGACCTTTCTGTGGGATAATTTTTTTTTCTGATGTCTTATTGGGGACTATGTCTTCCATATGCTGGGTCTTCATGATAGATTCTTGTAGTGTGTTTGGCATGAAATCCTTCACCCAACCTCTTAAGGGTTCTGCAAGTTCCTCCAAGAATAACATCACTAGTCTCTACTTAGAAATGTTAGTCACCATGACTACCATCTGTTGGAACTCTATGACATAATCCTTTGGTGTACATGTCTGCCTTAGCTATGCCAACTCCCTGAAGTGGATCTCAAGATTCTTCCTATCGATCATATCCATTGACCTCTAAGTGAAATCCTCATATGATGTGATTTTGGAGTGCCCCAATGTTAATAGCCCATGGTACCACCACTCATGAGACTCTCCATCAAAGTGTAGGTTGGAAAATGTGATTTCCTCTACCTCTGCCATTGGGTTAAGATAGAAATAAGTGTCCAACTTATGTACCCATTCTTGTGCTATGCACTTGTCATATCCATCAAAATATGAGATAGTCATCTTCCCCAATTTGCATAAGAGAAAAAAATTCTACTGATTCTAGCCCTTGCTAGGCTTTTTCCTCATCCCGAGGTTGCAGTAGTCATTGTAAGACATGGTTTCTTGGGCTCCTTCTTATAGAAACATATACTCCCTAAAGTAGGATTTGATCTTGTCAGTTGACCCTTGATGTTCCTATGCTCCTACAATATGCTCCTCAAGGAATGGTGGAAACAATGGTTTGGGAAACTTTCTGCTACTTTCCTGGAAGACACTCTATGTCGGGTACCACTGTAATATCCCCAAATATGATAGGAAACGATTTAAGTGTTTTGTTGTGCAAATTATGATATTTTTGGTGTTGTGATTTTGTTAAATAGTTTGTACTCAAATATAATTTATGTAAAATATGAGAGAAGTATTTCCACAAAAAAATTTCATGCATTACAATAAGTGAACTTCTGAAAAACACATTTCTAATAAAAGTACACAAATAGTGGGAGAGACAACTTTGGAATCCTTTATTATGAAGGGAGACAAGAAATAAAACAACAATAGAATTCTAATGGTTGTTATGGAAACTTAAAAAAACACTACAAATTCAAAAAAGAAACTAGGAAATGATGCCAAGAGATGATGTCAACTGCTCCAAGGTTCTCCTATCCCTACTACGATATTCTCCAACATTGTCCATTCTGCAAATGGCCCTCCAACCNACATAGAACCTCGTGGGACCGGGATGGGTGATAGATGAGACCTTGTAGGACCCTTGGCGTTCAACCAATGAGGATGCTTCCCAAAACCCTCCTGCAACAATTTCCAGTCTACAAAGATCCTCACAGGACAAGCTCGGGAAATTGGTGGGACCTTGTAGGACTCTCGTATTCAACAAGTAAGGATGTCACTGATAAGATTCCCGAAACCCTCCTGTATCGACATAAACTGGATCAGCCTCCTCCTACAAGTTTCATAAGATCTTCTATACATAAGATGATATCCTTCTATCTTAAAAAAAAAACCAATTTGAATCTTCAATGAGAATCCTAGATGGATCCCCCTCTTGTCTAGCTAGGGTGGATATTGCACCACCGAAACTAAACTGCAATGGTGAAAGGGTTTTTCTAAACCCTAACAAAATAATGGCTCCAAGAGCACTCCAAAATCAGAGATAAAATCATAATGCTGAAGTGAATTGTTACCCCTCTATTTATCCTTTCTTTGGGCCTTCTAGGCCTTTCCCTTTTCTGAGAAAATCAAACCCTCACTTTATTTTCCCTCCAATTTTAATTTAAAAAAAATCATTTAATTGTTTTTAATGTCACCTTAGAATTTGTCATCCTTTTAACCCAGTGACACCAAATAAACCTTTGTGACTCCCTTTTCCCTACTGACTATAGCCCGAGGGAGTCATATAGGCTACCAAGTCATCCTTCGTCATGATCAATTGGAAGGGGACATTACATGTAATATCAAGTAAGTGAAATTCATAATTTTCCTTTCTTGGAATACTCTTGGGACTTTATCATATGATTTTCATGGATTTTCCCATCATTCCAAACTTCAAATCATGAGAAATTAGATTTTACTCACTTCATTCAATTTTGATTTCTAATGGGAGAATCATCAATCCATCTAGGGTGTGGTATGATATTACTTGAACCTTTAAAGAATGTCTTAATTTCTCCCATTTACATAGTTATATCCTCTTACCTCTCATAAGGTTGAAGATGATCATATAGATGTTTCACATTATTATAATTAATGACAAGAGGAAATAAATACCTTGGCTTGCAAGGATGATGATTTTGAATAAATTTTTATTTATCTTGTAAGAATGACAAATGTTTCTTAATGGACAAGTATCTTTAGAAGAGAGATGGAATTGAAGTCTTATGGTATTGTTTGTTTAATTTGATTGATTCTAATTTTAGGAATAAGGAATTGCATCCATGGATTCAAATCTCACAACAATCAATGACACTAAGTCTCATGTCGAAGGGAATTTTGTGCAAAATAACATGGTGTTTATCTCTCAGGAAGAAGGTTGTGATATTTGATTGAATGGGAGGAATATGAATGCTTGATGACTGCATTGGAATTTGCACAAGTTTTATGAAAACCAATATAATTCAATTTACAGTAGCTTAGCATGCTTTGCTTAGGATTAGTTTAATTTTGTATGTATTTTTCCTTTTTAGTCTAATTTCATTTTAATAAGTTAGTCATTTAGAGGAAGATATTTTCCCAAACTATCTAATATCTTATCATACCATCCTCTTTTGTTATGCAGTTTGGGAAATGGCTCGTGAAACTAGCAATTCAAGATTTTTTTCTTGGAATGAAAGAAACTTAGGAAGTGTTAATCTAAAATTGGCTTCTCATGTTCTTTTGAAACATTTTTAATTAATCAATCAAGATTGTGACCAAGTCAACATTTGATCAAAAATATAGTCTCATTCATATATTCCCATGTTGGTTTCTGATCTAGTTGATATTTGGTGTCCCTTTTCATGATTGTTTCTGATGACCTCCATAACTGTAATGTATCCTCTTTGCCTCATTATATTGAACCATGTAAATCTCTATGATTAATAATATCTTTTATGGAAAATATAAATTGGTGCTTGGGTTAAAAATATGAAATGTGATTTCTATTGTTTAAAAATTAATTATTTTCAAGTGTGCAAAGGACTTGCTTGTGTCAAGAAATATTGAGAGCTTATGGGTTTGTGGAATGTTTCATGTAATTGAATTTTTGAAAATCTTGTTTGACTAAAATTCTATATTAAACCATTTTGTTACGATCCCAAAAGATTTTTCTTGTTCCACTAAATAAGCAATTGGATTAGAGGATTGGGTTGTGATTTTTTTTCATTAGATTATCAATTCTCGTAATCTTACTTGTTATTCATTTCAGATCCTTACCCTATGAATATTTCTATTGGGATTGATGTTTAATGGTTAACATTGATTGACTAATTGTTTCTATTGGAAATACCAAGAGTGTGGGGGTGAATCAATATTACCTTTTATCTGATTGATAGTCCTTTTTAAAAAAAAATCAACCACAACAATAAATTAACAATGGATTTAAAAACAATTAATTATATATCATTAAAAAGAATTACAATCTCTGCATAACAAAAATCTTTGATTGTGAAGGACACCAATCATTTTTAGAGTATCAACTCTAGGAGACACAAATTCCTTTCCTTTTCTGAGCACCTACTCAAGGAATTTGTAACTCCCTTCTTCTTAAAGAACCAACTTGAAAGGACGATCCAACCCCCTAAATTATTCAAGAACCAACTTGAAAGGAGGCACCGACCCCCTATTGTTTTAGGCTTCTACCTGAAGAGGACTAAATTCCTCCTTAGCTCCTCCCTTCCACCCTCACTGCACAGTTTTTATTTTTACTCTCATACAATCTGGTGACTCTGCTTTAGGTATACTTTGATATCTCCTGAGTCATGCTTCTTTATTCAGTCTGATGGGTTTATATATGTTACCAAATGATGTACATCACTGAACCATTGTGTCTCTTCAATGTGCCTCTTCATTAACAATAGACTGTTATTGAAATTAACTTGAATTGACATCAAATCCCCTTTTAATTTATTAAGGTTAGTTCTTTCTTATGTAAATATTCCTTATGGAATGATCGATTTGAGAAACCCTTCAAAAAATGACTAAAACTGTCAATTTCCTCATTACACAAAGCTCTAGTTTTGTCTAAATTTGGCTACCATTAGATCGCGATCAAGATTAAATATTGATCGCTTGTTTCCATTCCTGACTATCTCGGGAACCTAGGTGATTCCTTCAACCCATTTCCAGGGAATTTGACTTAGGGCACCTAGAATCATATCTTAGATCACGATGGGGTTGCACCTCTTGTGTATAGAAACTTGTAGCAATGGGGTTTCACCTCTATTGTCTCGCAACATGTCGCAATGGGGTTGTGCCTCTCGTGTCTAGGAAATTGTCTCAATGATGTTTCACCTCTCTTGTCTTAGAACTTGTCGCAATGGGTTTGTGCCTCTCATGTCTTAGAACTTGTCAAAATGGGGTTGTGCCTCTCGTGTCTCATAAATTTTGTATTTTGTTTTGTCCAAACTGTCGAGACAAACTTGCCGATAAGGTCACCAGGTGTGTTGACTGGCATTTTTCAGTTACATTACCAGTTATTGCCAGTGGTTTTTGTAACACACCGTGGGACTCAAAAATGTGGTTTTAATACTACTTCCATGTCGTGCACGATAAGTTAGATGAACGAAACGCGGTAAATCTATCACCATTGATCTAGAATATTGTTCAATGGTTCGATCTTTGCATGATGCAACACTATTTCTCCTCAACTTGCATCCTGTGCTATGCAATGTTATTTCTCCTGAGATTGTGTCATGTGCAATGCAACATTATTTCTCCTGATCTCGTGTCCTGCACGATATCTGTGTGATGCAATGTTATTTCTCCTGAGCTTGTATCCTACATGATTTCTACACGATGTAGTGCTATTTCTCCTAAGCTTCCGTCCTGCGCAATATCTGAACAATGCAACACTATTTCTCCTGAGCTTGGATCTTGCGTGATGCAACACTATTTCTACTGAGCTTGTGTCCTGCGTGATCTCTATGCGATGCAGTGTTATTTCTATGATCTTGTGTCCTGTGCACTATTGACATCAATGACAACTAGACTTCGAACAATCTCCCCCTTTGGCATTGATGACAATAAAGTAAAATTGTCTTTCTCTATATTATCCCTCTTTTTGAGTTTTATAGCTTAAATTTTACTGCTTTTCCTCCCCTTTTGAAAATAATGATAGAAGGGATATTTATTTGTTTCCCCTAATATTATGCTCCCCCTAAGGTGATGCTCCCCCTATCTTTGTGCTTCCTTTTCTGATCAACATTTTAGTTCAATTAGGGATGGATATTACTCCTAATTTGTGTCTAAGATTTTCAAATGTACTTCTAGGTAAGGGTTTTGTAAAAATGTCTATAATTTGTTCTTCTATGTATACATACTCCACTTTCACCAATCGTTGAGTAACCTGATCTCTGAGGAACTGGTATTTGATTGGGATATGTTTTCTTTTCGAGTGCATTATAGGATTCTTAGAGATAGTTATAGTGCTGGTGTTATCACAATTGATAATGATTGGTTAATCACATTTCAGTTGTAAATATTCTATGGTTTGTTTCATCCAGATTAATTGTGTGCAGTAAGATGCAACAACAATGTATTTTTCTTCTATTGTGGATAGTGATATAGATGTTTGTTTATTACTTAGCCATGCAACTAGACACTCTCCTAGAAAGAATTATCCTCCATTGGTGTTTTTCTTGTCATATATACTACCTTCCCAATATGCATCAATATATGCATTCAAGGTAAACTATTTTGTTTATTGATACCATAATCCAAAGTCTAAGGTAGCTTGTAGATATTTGAATAACCTTTTTACTTCTTTTAAGTGAGTTTCTTTAGGTGTAGATTGAAACCTACCCACTAGTCCTACATCCTGCATTATGTCAGTTCTTGTTGATGTTGCATAGAGAAGACTTCCAATCATAGATTTATACATAGTTTGGTCTACTTTTGGTGAATCATCATCTAAGCTCTGTTTGTATCCTGTGACTATAGGAGTGCTCATTGGTTTGCAGTCTTCCATTTGAAATTTCTTGAGAAATTTTTCAACATATTTATTTTGGCATATGAATATGCCTTTTTCTACTTGAGTAACTTGTAAACCTTAGAATAAAGTTAGTTCACCTAGCATATACATCTCAAACTCTTTATGCATTTCTATGGAAAATTGTTTTCTTAGTATAGTCAGATTACTTCCAAATATTATATCATCCACATACACCACTACAACAATCATATTTTGTTCTTTAATTTTGCTATATAGATTACTATCAATAGTTCCTCTCTTATATCCTTGTTGTTGTAGATATTGATCAAGTCTTGAGAGCCATGCTCTAGGGGCTTGTTTAATAACATACAAAGGCTTTTTCAATTTGCATACATAGTCTAGTTTTTTGGTCAACCTAAACCTTTCAGGTTGTTCTATGTAGACTTCTTCTTCTAAGGTTCCATTCAGGAATGTTGACTTGAAATCCATCTGATAGATTTTGAAGTATCTGAAACATGGAAATTCCATAACATTCTGATGGCTTCTAATCTTGCTACTAGGGAAAAGGTTTCTCCAAAGTCAATTCCTTCCACTTGGGCATATCCCTTGCATACTAGTCTAGATTTATGTTTTATGATCTGTCCATTTTCAATGAGTTTGTTTTTGAATATCCATTTGGTTCCTACCACATTTTTATATTTATGTCTTGGAAATAGTTCCCAAGTCTGACTTTTCTCTATTTGATCAAGTTCCACATTCATTGATTTTATCCAATCCTCACTTTTACTGGCTTCTACAAATTTTTTAGGCTCTATTATAGAAATCATTGCTTGTTCTTCATATAATATTTTACTCCTTGTTTCTACTCCAACACTCTTGTCTCCTATAATTTGAATTTCTGGATGATTCTTTTGAAACCTTTTTTATGGTGCTTTTGGCATGGGTTTTTTTTCTTGAATGTTTTCTTCATCAGTGTATGGTTCATTTTATTGCAACTCTTCATCATTTTCTTCATTTAGTGATTCACAATCTTTTTCATCATCACTATCTCTTCTCCATTTTTCATTTTATGAGTTAATCTTCCTTAATTTGAAATCATCTACTTTAACATTTGCACTTTAAATAATTTTGTTGAGTCTTTGATTGTAGAACCTATAATCATTTTTGTTAGGTGTATATCCAAGGAATATACCTTCATCCAAACTTGATTCAAACTTTCCTAGGTTTTCATCATCTCTTTTGATAAAACACTTGCTTCCAAATACTCTAAAGTGTTTTACAGATGCAGGTCTTCCAAACCATAACTGATGGTTTACTCTGAGCTGAGCTTGGTTAAGTGTATGTACATCAATGTATACTTCTTCTCTCAAAAACTGATCTGGGAGTTTGGCTTCATTCAACATAGTTCTTCCAACCTCTTGGACAATTATGTTTTTCCTCTTAGCAACTCCATTTTATTGAGGAGTCCTAGGGGATAAAAATTGTATCTTAATTCCATGGTCTTCACAAAAATTATTGAACTCTTTTGAGGTAAAATCACCTCCATTATTTGATCTTAGGGATTTAATATTGATATCTTTTTCATTCTCAATATGTGCTTTCAAGGATTTGAGTTTTTCAAAATCTTGAGATTTTTCCTTGAGAAAGGAAACCCATGTCATCCTTGTATAATAATCAATGATCAAGATAAAATAATGTTCTCCTTGTATAATTCTAGTACTCATGAGTCGACAGAGATCAGTGTGGACAAGCTCCAAGGGTCTTGACATAGAGTACTCTTTAGTCTTGAATCTAAATTTTGTTTGTTATCCAAGTTGGCAATGTTTGCAAACAGGGTTTGTAGGTTTGATAACCTTAGGAATCTCTTTGATTGCTTCCTTTTTACTGAATTTCACTGAGTTATCAAAAATTGTATGTCCCAATCTTCTGTTACATAACCAACTTTCATCTACTTGAATCATATGGAATTCTTGTTTTTCTTCAATATCTAAGATATACACATTACTTCAGGTTCTTGGAGAAATTGCTACTAATTTCCCTATGTCCTCTTTTCTGATTTCAGACTTCTGGGATTCAAAGATGAGTATATTCCCTTGATCACAAGTTTTACTTACACTTAGAATATTAGGCTTCATATTTTAAACTAGTAACACATTTTCTACTTTGTTTTCTTGTTTCCCAAGGTGACTGTGCCTTTTCCAAGTATTTTGGCAGATACATTATCTCCAAATGTGAAACTTCCTTTTTCCTTCTTTGTCAGATTGCGAAATTTACTTTTATCTCATGCCATATGTTTGGATCATCCATTGTCAATGGACCATTGACACTTTTTGTTCTTGGAATATAAATATACTTTGCATTCTGTATTTTCCATATGTTTTCCTTTCCATATTTTCTTATATTGAGTGATAAAAGAATTTGTTTCTGTGGTTAGCCTGCATTCACTGGTTTGATGACCATAATTGTTGCACTTATTCCATACAACATTGAATTTTTTTAATGGAGAGAATGAATTGTAACTTATATTCTTCATATTATTTTTTCTTCTTTTATATTTTTGATTATTTCTATGAATGTATGATTTTCCATAAGCCTTGCAATGTACTGCTTTATGTCCAAAGTTATTGCAAGTGTAGCAATATCCAAGAAATATGTGTTGATATCTCTTAGGAGGAGTTATTATATCCATTATATTCCATTTGTCTTATTTTTCTTTTGTGGGAGGTGTATATTTCATCTTATTATGAATAGTTTTTAATGGTTCCTTCTTCATCTTGTTATTTTCAATTTTTAAGGTGCTCTTAAGAGCATCTGCATAACTGATTTTCCTTTTGTTTGTCTTATGTGTTGCAATGGTTGATTTTTTATCATACCAAAGTCCTATCTTATCCTTTGGTGATCTTTGAATATTCAGAATGTCATCCAATATTTTTGAACTATTTTCAAATCTTGAGTGATTCTTCCCTTTCTCAAGTTCCTTTTTCAGAAGGACAATTTCAACTTCTTGCTTCTTATAGTTTTTTTTTTTCATTAAGTTGTTAAATTCAAATATCTTCTATTCTTTTGGCTTCTTGGAGTTGAGTCTTCAATTCAATCATGATTTTTTCATTTTCCTTGACTGTTTTTGAGATTTCTCTTTCTCTTGATTTATGTGCTTCCTCAAACTCTAGTAATTGTTCTTTTAGTGACTTAGTCTTTTTTTTTTTTATATTGTTTGAGCTCTTATAGATCACTGAGCAATTCTTCTTCAAGATATACTTCATATCCCTCTTCAGAGTCTTCATATATACCAAAAGTATTTTTAGTAGGAATATCTTGCTTATCTATACCCATAAATAGATTCTTCGATTCTTCGATTCTTCTTCACTTTCTTCAAATGAGTTTTTTTCTTCTTTGGTGTAGAAGGTTTTCTTCTTTTTGTGGATTTTCTTCTTGTTTCTTGTTTTTCTCTTCTTGTGCTCTTTGTAAGTTTCTTCACCATCACTTTCTTCTTGTTTTGGATAGGGACATTTGTTGGAAAAATGTCCCAACTTTGCCACATTTAAAAAATTTAAGAGGTAGTTTTCCTTTGAATTTACCAATTCCTTTCTTGAGTTTCTTCATGAAGTTTGTTACTTCTTCATTGGATATCTCTGATTGATATTCATTGTACTACCTTCTCCTGATTATTCTTATCTTTTCTTTCTTTGAAGGTAGTTTCCCCTTTAGATGGCCTTTCTTACCCTATCCTCATCTCATAGGTTATGAGGATTCCATGGAGCTCATCCATAGTGAGTTTGTCAAGGTTGTCTCTATCCTCTAAGGTAGATATATTGGGATCATATATAATAGGAAATGATCTAAACATTTTCTGAACAATATATTTTTCTTCTACTTTTTCTCCCAATGATTTGACTGAGTTGACTATCTCGTCTACTCTCTGAATATATTCTGTAATATTTTCTTCTTCCTTCATATTTATATTCTCAAACTGTCCTCTAAGTGTTTGAATTTTATCTTGTTTGACCTTTCTATCTCCTTCATATGACTTTGAGTTTGTCCCATAATTCTTTAGTTGATTTGCAACATGTCACTTTTACAAATACATTTCTGGATAATCCACTTAAAATGGAATCAACATCCCTTGATTTTTTATTGCGTAGATTCTTTGCATCAACATCAGTTGGTGGGGTATATGGTGCATTATAACCATCTTTTGAATATTTCCAAATATCAATTCCAATTGACATCAGATGGCACTTCATCATTATGATCCAAAAATCATAGTCATCTCCTTTGAACCGTGGTGTTATTTTGGATGACATTCCTTGTTGTTGATCCATTGGATTTGTTTAGAATGTAACTTCCAGTGGTTAGACTATGGTGAAGGAACCCGCTCTGGTACCAATTATTGGAAATACTATGAGGGGGGGGGGTGAATTAGTATTACCTTTTATCCAATTAGTAGTCCTTTTAAAAACTTTTTCAACCACAACAATACATTAACAAGGGATTTAAAAATAATTAATTATATATCATTAACAAGAATTACAATGTCTGTATAACAACAAGTCGTGATTGTGAAGGAAAACAATCCTTTTTAGAGTACCAAATCTAGGAGACACAAATCCCCTTCCTTTTCTGAGCACCTACTCAAGGAATTTATAAATCCCTACTTCTTCAAACACCAACTTGAAAGGAGGCTCCAACCCCCTAAATTCTTCAAGAACCAACTTGAAAGGAGGAACCAACCCCCTACTATTTTGGGCTTCTACCTAAAGAGGACTAAAGTCCTCCCTATCTCCTCCCTTCCACCCTCACCGCACATTTTTTTATTTTTACTCTCATATATTCTGGTGACTCTACTTCATGTATACTAATATATCTCTTGATTCACGCTTCATTCTTCATTCTTATGGGTTTATATATCTTACCAAATGGTGTACATCACTAAACCATTGTGTCTCTTCAATGAATCAATGGGCCTTCTCATTAACAATAGATTTTTATTGAAATTAAATAGAATTGGCTTCAAATCCCCTTTAAATGAATTAAGTTTAGTTCTTTCTTATGTCAATCTTCCTTATGGAATGATCGATCTGAGAAACCCTTCAAAAAATGACTAAAACTACCAATTTCCTCAGTACACATAGCTCTGGTTTTGTCAAAACTCAACTACCATTTGATCACAATCATGATTAAATATTGATCGTTTATATCCATGCATTATTATCTTGGGAACCTAGGATATTTCGTCAACCCATTTCCAGGGAATTTGACTTAGGGATAGAATCATAGCTTAAGTCGCAATGGGGTTGCACCTCTCGTGTCTCGAAACTTGTCACAATGGGGATACGCCTCTGGTGTCTCATAACTTGTCACAATGGGGTTATGCATCTCATGTATCAGAACTTGTCGTAGTGGGGATGCACCTCTCATGTCTCTGAACTTTGTCACAATGTGGTCGTGCCTCTTATGTCTCATAACTTGTTGCAATGGCGTTGCGCCTCTCATGTCTCATAACTTTTGGAGTTTTGTTTGTACAAAATGTTGAGACAAAACTACCAGTAAGGTCACCAAGTATGTTGACTGGTTACATTACCACTTACCTCCAATGGGTTTTCGTAACACACCATGGGACTCAACAATGTGGTTTTAATACTACTTCCATGTCGCGCGCGGTAGGTTATATGGATGAAATGCAATACATCTATCACCATTGATATAGAATATTGTTCAACGGCTTGATATCTACATGATGCAACAATACTTCTCCTGAGCGTGTGTCCTACGCGATCTGTGAGTGATGCAACACTATTTCTCCTGAACTTGAGTCTTGTGTGATCTTTGCACGATGCAACGCTATTTATCCTGAGATTGTGTCATGCACGATCTCTGTGCGATGCAACGCTATTTACCCTAAGATTGTGTCATGCACGATGCATCGCTATTTCTCCTGAGATTTCATCCTACACAATCTCTGTGCGATGCAACGTTATTTCTCCTAAGCTTGCATCTTGCATGATCTGTAAGCGATGCAACGCTATTTCTCCTAATCTTGTGTCTCGTGTGATGTCTGTGTGATGCAACGTTGTTTATTTGAGCTTGTGTCTTGCGCACTGTTGAAATCAATTCCAAACGAAGTTCCAATGGTTTACCTTGGGTTAATTTTCAAGATTTCATTGAAAACACTTTCATTGTTGTTTCCCCAGATTTATTACTTGTGCATTTTCTTCTTATTTTTCAACCAATTTTTGTTCTAGTTTGATGTCTGAAATTTTTAGTTTTCGGCTTCTCTTAGTTTTATTTTTATTTTTATTTTTCATGTTTAGATTTAGTCTTAGAACTTGATTTATTATTGTCCAAATTACTTCCATATTTTAATTTGAATGATGGTATTTCCCTGAGTTGATTTGACTCCTTTATCTACCTTGAGGATTACTTCTTAAATTTGAGTGAGGAGCTGGTCCAATTTTGGTCACACATTGAAGAAATGTTTTAAAATCCATGAGATGAATGGCCTCCTCTATATGAATGAACATTCATGAAGTTCTTATCTATGGGTACAGACTGATAGTTGTCATGAAACACATGTGCCTATCGATCATACCATGATAGTCCATAAGTATAAGAAATTTTCTATCTACTCTTTTCTTTGAGAACCATTCACTTCATATTAATAAAAAGGACAATAATATGATGGTTTTTTGGGAGACCTATGGGTTAAAACCAAATGAATAAGCATCAACTCAAAAAAATCAAAGAAACTCTTATATCACCTCACTTTCTTCACACTCTATATGCATATGAATATCTATATATAAATATAAAAGGCTGAGAATATTTGGAAATAAAAAAAAAAGTTCAAATAACTATTAATAGTGTGGGAAGTAAAATTAAACCTGGCAGGGCTATGGATGCTCTTTGGAAATGGGGCTATGCTTGTATGGTACCGATGAAACTTCATTGGGGATATGGATGCTCATTAGCAGTGAAGCAATGTCAAGAAAAGAGATATGAGGAACACACTTATGTAGATGTTTTCTTTTTATGAAAGTGAAACCCCATGGTTAAACCAAATCCAATAAGAAGTGTGTAGCCAGTAAAATAATTTACCTCACTAATTGGATTTTTGAAAAGGGTGTGTTAGATTACAAGTACTAGAAATATTAGGCTATATCTTTTAGAAATTTGGCATCATTATGGTACCCATGATTATTGTAATTTTTTTTGCAGTTTATTGACCCTATCTTTGAAATTTAGATCTGAAGTAAAGGCCCATGAATTCTACTGACATAGATAACTAGTTCTTCCAGTGTGTCACCATTTTTTGATGCCACAACAACCACCCTATACTTTGGCTTTTACAAGGAGAAGAAAAGGAGTTCCCTACTAAAATTTGAACTCTGATGCCTAATCCTTTAGTGCTTAAGCCTAATGTTAATTCTTTGTCTACCTTGAGGGAGTTGGGGGTTTGATCTTGATTGATATTTATCTTGAATGAATTTTTGTTTGAGGATTTTTTAATGGACAACTAAAATTTTTCATCCTCTTGCTTGCATGTTGTTCTTAATGTATTCATCTTTAAGCTCTCGCATGTTGATCACACTATTCAATTACAAATTCTTGACTAGAATAAAAAAATTGCTAATCATTCCTTTGAGTTTGAGACTTGGTACATAAAGTTTTTAGGATGCTTATCTACAACCACCCATGATTATCTTTGAACAAACCCAACACTCACTTATAAGTTTTCTTGAAGGTAGGGAATACAATATTTATGGTGTATTGGAAAGTGTATTTTAATCGCATAAATGATATCATCTTTTTGTGGTTGCATGAGTAGTTTTGTAGGGCCACTTCATTTACATGACCACTCCAACAATGAGAGCATGTGGGGAATGCCTTGATCTTCTTCCTCTTTTATAAACCTCTTTCTATGTGGATCTTTTCTGTCTATTGAAGCCAATGATCAACATTATGGACTAAGCCTTATCTTTCCCAAGCCTCAACTAGATTTTTTTATATCACCATTACATTCATGGGGACAAAAACATGATCCTTGTCCAAAATATTGATCCTTACCAGCCCTCCCCTCATTGGAAAGAAGATTCACCTTGGCTTACAATTTCCTCGATGTTCAAATATCACAAGACTATCAGATCTACCTTTCCCATAGTCCTATCATGTGATCTCATCAGATATACTCTATCGAGAATCCTTATTTGGAGTGCTAAGTGTGTGTTATCCTGAGACTGGTCTAAAGCATGAAGGCCAAAATCCTGTCAGGATCCCTTCATTTGGCTTGTCTCATCAGGCTGACTGAGTGGAGTCCCTTGTGAATTTCCTGAGGTTTGAAAGGCGTGAGATTTGTTAGATTGATCTCTATTGGGTTCCCCTTTTTTCCTTCCCTCTCTTCAGAAACCCAGGCCCAAGGACTACTAAGCTTCATGGATGTAGGTCCTTGTCATGTTGTTTTCTAATTCTTGCTCGCTATTTGTTGTAATCACTATCACACATTATGGCCTGGTGTAAGAAAATATTCCTTGATTTGATCATACACCGTCTATTTGTGATCTTATCAGGTCTTCCCTCAGATATGTTTAACTTGACTTTATTGTCATGTTTCTTGCATCTCGTTGGCATAGATCTCCTTTTATTATATGAGTCTCTATCTATGATGTTTATTTGTAACATGATGTGTCATCTTTTTCCCCTTGGTTGTTGTTCATTCATCACATCTGAATCTGAGTGTTCTTGATCTCCAAATGACCTAGCTACCTACCTTGAAACTCGGTTACTTGAAACCTTCCTGGTATACCTTGCTCCTGATTTTGGCCCCTATGTGTTGAACCCTGATTGGTGGAACCATGATGGGCATGGAATCTTGACTCATGTGTAACTTAGCCTTATTTTCCTAATTTGTGTTTTTTGTTTTGTATATGTTTTGTACATTTTATTTTTTAATTAATTAATTTCTTTTTATTTTCATTTATTATTTTGTATTAAATTTTTTCCATTTGTATTTTACCCTTAGTTTTGAAAAACCACATGGTTTGATTACACATGGTTTTTTTATTCCCCATGGTTTTCCCTAGAGTTACTCTATATATTTATTTTTACATGGGGTAAATAAAGTTCACTTCAGATATGTTTTTGACCTATGTTTTTACATGGATCAGATTTGTTTTACACAAATAAACTATTTGTTACATGGTGTGTTTTGTCTAAAACCCTAATGTAAGGTAAATTTAGAAACAATTTAACTTTTCATATATATATATATATATATATATATATATATATATATATATATGTATGTATATATATAATCATTTATTTTGTTTATTTTTCATTTATCCCCTTAGTCCTAGGTTGTATATTTTTATTTTATTTTCTTATTTAATTTCATGTTTTCATTTTTCCCCTCACTCATTAAATTTCAACTTAATAATTTGTGGGAGATTTTGACTTTGTGTTGCATTTTATTTTTGAAGAAGTATTTTGATTTTGATTTTTAATTTTATTTTTCACGTGGGTGGGGGATAATTTATTATTTTTATTTTCACGTAGGTAAATTTAATTACTTTCCTAGTTTCACTACGGTACTTGGCCAAAATTACAACACAAGCCCTAGGTCCTATGCGAAGTCTAGGTTATTATACAAATCAGGTAAAGGGGATAAAAAATATATTAACCACTAAGTATTGAATTCCCTCATGCATGTGGTACAATTATTTTCAGGTTAAATATTGACGAACCAAATGCACCCAAAGAAGATCAAGGGAAACTGAGCACTGATTTTCAAACAGACATATCTTGAGCTACAAGTGTGAAAAGTGAGCCCAAGATACCTCGTTGGAAAGGGATCGAGCTGAGGAATGCATTGGGTGAGGAATTAAAACCAAAATAGTAAAGGAAAACCCTCAAAACTAGGAAAATAGAAGGTAAAAAATTTGGGGGAAAATTGAGTGTGCAAACTCCAAGAAGCCATATCTGGGGCCACAAGAAATGAAATGAAGCCTAATATGGCTCAATAGAAATCTATAAGAGAGGAAACCAGGATGACACAACAAGTATTGAAAAATTGAAGGAGTAAATTCTTAGAAAACATAGAAAACATAAGAGGCCTGAATTTAATTGGAGAACAGGTTATGTAATGTTCAAACAATCATATCTGAAGCTAAAAGAGTCAAAATCAGTCCTTCAAGAGAATGATGGAAGGATATCATAGAGGACAAGAAGATCAAATTATTTTAATCAATAGGATGACACTAGAAATGTCTAAAATAACTCGAAGACAAGAATACGACACCAATGAGAAGAGTTAAAAATATTTGTAAATGAATATCATTTATGAAATATCTTAGGGAAAAAATAACCAATCAAGAGTCTCTTGAGCGTCTATTTGTAATTCTCACATATTCCTTTTTTAAAATGTAAAAGAAATTTGAAATGTAAAATGAAAAAACGAAGGGAAACAAAATGAACAGTCACAAGAGTTGAGGAGTCTCTCTTGTCTTATAAAAGAGAAATCATTGGATGTAAGAGGGAGAATTTTTCCCATTGTATAGAATGTTGATACTTTTATTTCTGGATATATGAAGAGCATAAAGTGTTTCAGAAGTCATAATTGTTAGCAAATGTTTTTGGGACTAATCCATAAATGTGTTTGTTATTTAAGTTTCCAATTACAAATCACATGAACTCTTTCTATGCTTAGTATTTCTGGATATATGAAGAGCAGAAAGTGTTTCATAAGTCATAATTGTTAGCACATGTTTTGGGACTAATCCATAAATGTGTTTGTTATTTAAGTTTCCAAGTACTAATCACATGAACTCTTTCTATGCTTATGTTGTTTTGATTTCTTCTGAGTACATGGATGATGTTATAGGTATTATGTAGAAATTTCAATAAACTTAATGTGTTTCCTGCGATTCTCCTAATCTAACAATTATATGCCACTATTAAATACAGAATCGGTTCTACTAATATTCTTGCAGAAATTAACCCACGATCACAAAGTGAAATATCAAGAACACATAACACTGAAGTTTTTTCTAGGAAAGCATAAAGCTAAAAACCTCAGTATCATATATTATGTATATCATGGATCATGAAACAATCTCATACAAAAATCTAATCCAAGAGCTCTCAGTACAATACAATCGTCTCACACTGACATACAAAAATTGACAAATTCATGTTCCAATATTCTGTCTCCAGACAACCTGCCTCCTCTGCACAATCCATGCAATTATAATTCTCATAATGAATTGGAATTGCCTAGTTTGCACATGCTCATGAGAATATCCATTGCATGTGTGATTTCATGAGTGCACTTCACTCAAATCACAACTGATAGCCAAACCGTCCCTTTCACCTGTTATCTCAACTGGGTCTCCACTGGATCTGACATGCATGTAGTTAACCATGGTGATTCTTCAGTTACATGTGAGTTCACTGATTTTGAATTAATTAATAATTAATTCACTGAACTCTCACTAGTGTAAGTTCAGTTACAACAAGTACAACTGGGCTTAACTCGCTTAACTGAGTTAAACTACTTCACAACTCTCATAACTACACTTATAACTCTGTTACAACTTCAAGTCACCTCCATGTCTTACCAACCAACCTTTGAACTCGAATTTCCCATAGTTAACTTATTTTCCATTTTAGTTAATTATTTCAAGTAATTATGAGATAATAGATTAATATTTATTGTCCAATTTATTTAAGGGAAAAGTAAATTANCTATATTCTTAGATCTATCATGAAACAAGAGATTAATCAAGAGTTTAATGCAACTCTGATTATCACAATGAATCATTGTCGGATCTAAATGAGAACCAAACAAACCAACCAAGATCTTTCTCATCCAGATAGCCTCACATGCAGCTTGACTCACTGCCATGTATTCCGCTTCTGCTGAACTAAGTGTCACAGATCTTTGTTTCCTACTGTACCAAGAAACAACTGTAGATCTGATACTAAAGATCCCCCCTGATGTTCTCTTTCTATCCGTTGGGTTGCCCACCTAATCTGCATCTGTGAAGCCATGCAACTTCACCTCATCTATTTGTCTATACCATAATCCATACTCATATGTTCCCTTCAGATATCTCAGGACATGCTTACCCACCTTCCAAAAGAGTTTGGTAGGCTTAACCATCACTTGACTTAGCTAGTTAACCGCATAGAAAATGTTTGATCTTGTGTTCACTAAATACATTAGCGAACCCACTAACTGTCGATAGATAGTACCATCCACTACCTCTCCAGAAGTAGCATCCTCTTTCCTCCAGTTTCCTGGAAGAGGAGTATCCATGGGTTTGCAACCCTCCATGTGAAACTTACCTAGTATCTCCCTTGCATACTTGCCTTGAGACACAAAAATTTCACCATCTCACTGCCATATTTCCAATCCAAGGAAATAATGAACAAGGCCCAAATCCTTCATCTTGAACTCCTTTGCAAGGTCATCCTTTCATGAGTGTATCAGCTACTCATCACTAGTCAGTATTAAATCATCAACATAAAGAACAATGATTAAGATCTTACCCTCCACCAAAATTTGGTATAGGTTTGCATCCGCTTCGCTTTTGGTGAAGCCCAACCCAGTGAAATAGTTGTCTATCCAAGGGTACCAAGCACAAGGTGCTTTCTTCAACCCATGCAATGCTCTCTTGAGTCTGCACACTTGTGAATCCCTGTCAAAGGTCTCAAAACCTTCTGGCTATTCAATGTACACTTCTTCCTCAATGATCCCATTGAGGAACGTGGTTTTTACATCCATCTGATGAATGCGCCAGCCCATCTACACTGAGAGTGCAAGGATGGATCTTATGGAAGAGTACCTTGCGACAGGTGCAAAGGTCTCATCATAATATATCCCATCGATCTGTGAGAAGCCTCAGGCCACAAAAATGGCCTTGTATTTATCCACACTCCCATCAACAACTTTCTTTACCTTATAGATCCATCTCGAACCTACCACTTATTTGTCGACTGGTCTTGGGACAATTTCCCATGCACTATTTTTGAAAATGGAGTCATAGTCCTCTACCATAACATCAACCCAAGTGGGATCCTGCACTACTTTCTGAAAGGAAGATGGTTCAGTCACAATACATTTTCACATGAGAGCCACGTATCTAGAAAATTGATTAGGAGACTGTCTCTGCCTGCACTGTGAAGTAGGGGCTCCTACATTCTGTGCAACATCTAGTCTCAATCTGTCAACTTCCGTGGTGCGATTTCTTCCATTTCTGATGGATGGCTCTACATGAGTGGTTTCCTCCACTCCATGAACCTCCTCATGTGGTTGATCCACATCTTGAGACTCATCTTTGGGAACCAATAGTTCCTCTTCTGCATGCAAGTCTAGCTCCCTCTCAAGCAAAAACCACATGGATTTCCCCTCATCAAATTTTATATCTCGTTGCATAGCAGTCATATTACTGTTAGGAAAATACACACGATAATTATGGGGTGTTTCTGTGTACCCCACAAATATCCCAACTTCAACAGTCAGATCCAGCTTCTTCTTGGCATCCTTGTTCACCTGCACATAAATAGATGAGACAAAAATTTTAAAATGAGAAACATCAGGTTTCTTACCAGTGAAAGCTTCTTCAGGTGTACTCATGCCAAGTATTCTATGAGGACAACGGTTTTGCACATAAACCACAGTATTGCATGCTTCTATCCACAAATGCATTGGTAGGCCCTGATCATGCAACATCACTTGTGCTGCACCCACGATCGTTCTGTTCTTTCTCTCCACGACCCCATTTTGTTGTGGGTTATGAGGCGCTATGATTTCTCTTCAAATTCCTTCTCTGCTGTGGAAGTCTTTGAATTCGTTAGAGATGTATTCTCCACCATTATCGCTCCTTAGAGATTTCACTTGCTTCCCTGAATCTTTCTCCAAATGATTTAAACTCACAGAACTTTGAGAATGTTTGATCCTTCTTTTGCATGAAGAAGATCCATCATTTACGAGAAAAGTCATCAACAAAAATAACATAATACCTATGTTTTGTTGTTGAATCAACCGAGAATGGTCCACACACGTCTGTGTGAATTCTCTCCAGGATCGCTGAAGCACGGTTCTCCTTTTCATGAAAGGTGGACTTTACATACTTCCCTAGGGTGCACCTCTTGTAGTGATATAACTGAGCAAGTGTTCCCCTTGGAATTCCAGTAGATATTTGTTGCATTATCTTCAAGGCTCCATGATGAAGATGGCCCAATTGCCTGTGCCATAATTCGCCCTCATCCCGACTCACCACTTTTTATTCCTTTCCCATCATGGCACCTCAACCATCTACCTCCAGCATGTAGAGATTCTTAACTCGAATCCCTATCTTCTTGACTTGACCCATTTCTTTATGTCATAGGTAGGCTTTTCCACCACTGAAAGTAACATCATAGACTTTGTCCTCCAACATTGCGACTGAGACTAGGTTTTTCTTCAGACCTGGAACATGCATAACATTTTTCAATTGAAATGGTTTACCTGACTCCCTCTGAAAGGTAATGGTACCAATGCCAGTCGCACTGTACTATCCATTTTCACCCATATCTATATGCATTCTGAGATATTTCTCCTCCAAGTCACTGAAAGACTCTTTATCTCCCGTCATGTGGTAGGAAGCACCACTATCCAAATACCACACCGATCCTGATGCACTTGAAGCCATGTATGCAATCAAAGAGAAGTCAAGTTCAAATTGTGAGACAAGAGACTCACCAGTTTCATCTCCAACAACCGTCTTGTTCTTCCTCTTCTACAGACAGTTAGTAGCGATATGCCCATGTTCGTGATGGTGAAAACAATTCACTTTGGAAAAATACAACTTCTTGACTTTACACTCGGATTTTGAATGGAATTTCTTCCCTTTCCCTTTCCTTTCCTTGGCAGTCAAAGCACAATCCTCTTCATCATCATGCTTTGATGAAGATCCATCTCTGGTGTAATGACTGAACTCCTCCTGCACTAGATCCAACCATAGTCATTCCCAATTTGGCAATTTTTCCTTTCCATTGACAGAGTCTTGATAACTGTGCCAACTCTTGGGAAGTCCTAGGAGATCCAAGCTCACCAAATCATCAGCAACAATTGCTATTCCCACACTTCCAAGCTCATCCCGACATTGGACAAACTTTGTGAGATATTTTGGAATGGAGTCACCCTTCTTCATCTTGATCTTCCTGAGTTTATCTTTGAGCAACAATTTCCTATGGTCGTTGTTGTTTTAGAAAAGATCCGTTAAAACCTTCCACATTGCATGTGGTGTGGCTTTCCCATGGAGACTTGAGACAATGTGGTCTCGTACTCCCTCCAAAAAAATCCTCCTCACCTTTTCCACTTTCTTTTTCCATGCATCAAGATTTGCAGTGTCTGTCGCATCTGGCTTAGGAACATCTTTGTCAATGTATTCCTTCAAGCCATTGTCTTCGAGTACTACTTCCATACTGTCCTTCCAAGAAATGTAGTTTGAGCTTCCCTCGAGTGCATACTCCAACCTCAAGCCATTGAAATCCATTTCGATCTTGAATCAACTGTAGCACCAAGAAAGTCCTTCTGTAAATTCAAATTTTATCCAACCACAAACTCAACTACTACAATCCTTCTTTCCTTGGGAGGTTTGCACCTGACCAGTTACTAGCCTGAGGGAAGTTCACACCTCACAACTCTCATAACTACACTTATAAATCTATTACAACTTCAAGTCACCTCCGTGTCTTACCAGCCAACCTTTGAACTCGAATTTCCCATAGTTAACTGATTTTCCATTTCAGTTAATTATTTCAAGTAATCATGAGATAATAGATTAATATTTATTGTCCAATTTATTTAAGGGAAAAGTAAATTAGACACATGTTTCTTGTTGACTTTTCAACATATTATTTGCAACTAGTTTTGATAATATCTACAATATTATGATTATAGCATATTCTTGGTTTCCATGAACTATTTCTACTATCAAAATATCGCTTTAAAATGTGCTCATCTATTAGTTTTTCTCTTCGGGATATGTTAGAAATAGTATTTGTAGATTATTTTGTTATCATTTTAGAGTAGGTTTAGAATTAATTAGAATTATTTTGGGGATAATTCATTGTGTTTCCCCTTTCTCTTCTTTTAATTCTTAGTGGCAACTAGGATCACATAATGGTAAAAAATGCTACACCAAACAAGAGTAGGTATAATTGGGACCTACCATCGAGTGTTATCCCTTACCTACTTGACAGATCATTTACACCCGTCAATGCACCCCTAGCTCTTATTTTGGTACCTTATATCCATGGAACCACTGATTGCATTTCCAAAATTATCACTAAGAAGAATATAAAAGTTGTCTTCAAACCCTTCAAAACCCTCAAACATTCATTTAGAACCACAAAGGATAAATCTGACCCTATGTTAGGACAAGGATTTTACCAAATTCCTTGCTCCTGTGGAAAATCATACATTGGACAAACTAGTATATCCTTCAAATCTTGTCTCAAAGAGAACATCACTGACACAACCCATAATCACATCTTAAAATCAACTATCACAGAACACTCTTTCAATTATAAAAATTTAATATGTTTCTACCAAACAAGAATCCTAGCCTCAATTCCCCATTATTCATCCCACGTCATTCGTGAAGCTCTAGAAATTGAAAAACATCTAAACAATTTTAACTATCAAGATGGATATAAACTCAAAAAATCATGGAAATCTATCATTCATTGCCTCACTCATCAAACCTAATTTTTTTCTCCTCTCTCGGGGTTCGCCCCCTCCCTTGTTTGTTCTTCTCCTTTATCCTCATTTCTATGACACAAAAGTTTTTCCACCCCGCACCTTGACACTAGAGTCCTAATTAACCTTCATAGTTTTAATTACTTCTAAGTATTTCTTATTTTTCATCTTAATCTCGTTATCATTATAACATTTAATTACTTTATTATTAAATTGTTATTAAATTATTAATTAATTTATTATCTTTTATATTGTTAGTATCCTCTTCATAATATTGACTTATTTAACTCTCACTCGACCAAAGGAAATTAATGTATCCTCTTTTTCTCTACCAAAACCTTTATCCTCTTATCTCTCCTTTATTGTTATTAATAATAATTCTGCTGAATTTACAATGGTAATTCACCCCAATACCTTAGTTTATATACTTTATGTTTATTATTTATTAATAATTTGTTCTCATTATAACTAATCCCATTTCATCTTACCTCCTCATCATTATTACCTTTAATTATTTAGTTATTCAATTATCATTTAATTACTAATTAATTAATTATCTTTTTATTTTTAATCTTCACATCATTAATTTACCCTCTTAACTATTAATAAAAATAATTTTACGGTAATTTTAATTGGTTTTCCAATGGCTAGTTTTTGTCCTCTTTTCCCCCAACCTTCTTATTCTCATCCTTTATAAACCCCACCCTCAACACTCTTTTCAAATCTCATTTCTTCAACAATCCCCAATGATGGGTGTAGTGTCAATTGAAACGTTGGACATTTGACATTTCAAAAACTCCATACACATTTTACATCTAGAAATTTGAAATAACATTATGAGGAACTGTGAAAAACTACATACTTTTATAACCAAATCAATTCTCGGCTATTGTAACAAAGTCTCAATAAAATAAAAAGGAAAATAAATAAGGAGTCCAACATAGGACATGTATCCAGTGAAGAGAATGCATAAGAGCACATATCTCATGATAAAATGGATGATTACAGAGGTCCAAGGCACTCAAGAAGTGTCAGTAGGCATCACCATTCACCTAGAAATTCATCTAGAAGAGCACCTTTATTTTCATAATCAAAGAGCAGCCCAAGTATATCCCTTATCAAACATCAAAGGAGAAGGATTGAGATATATATTTTGCAATGATAGATCATGCAATTCAAGCCACCCAACATTTGATGGAGAGCACAAGAAGGGTGAAAAAATATAATCCTAGTTGTTTAGAAAGAGAAAATATTTCCAAATACATAATTATTCATCAAATATGGAAGAAAATATTTCCATATATAATCTTCAGGGGAAAGCTTCCATGTGGTGTGACTAGCTAAAGAAAGTCAATCATATTGATGAAAATACAATCTCTTGGAAATATTTTAGAAGGTATTTTTAGAAGAAGCACCTTTTGGAATATTGAGAGGGGGGGGTGAATCAATATGAGCACAATTATTACTTTTAATCACAATATAAAACCTCCAATGAATATTATGATCATTCAAAATATCATCAAAGCCATAAACATCACATAAACACAATACACCAGAATTTTACGTGGAAACCCAATGCGGGAAAAAAGAACATAATGCTTTTCTTATTGATCAAAGAGTACATTAATTGGAAGAACCAACTTCCTATTTATATAGATACAACTAGAAGGAGGCTCCAACCCCCTATTTATAGGATTCAACCTCGAGGAAGCTCCAACTCCCTAATTTATCCGGCTCCAACCAGAAGGAGGCTACAACCCCCTTTCCTTGCCCCGTCCAGCCGCCCTGAAATATAAATGTAGACCAATATGTCACTACCTCTGTCACTAATAACATGTTGTCGTTTTTGTCTATGATATTCTTGTTGGTACCACTAATATCAATATCTCATAAAGACTGCAATCACACGCACCTCATACAAAAATCCACAAAAGAGTTCTTCAAATAAATTCCTTATAACTCACTGAGACATACATGTTCTTGATTTATTCAGAATAAATCCCTAACACACTCAGGAAGACATACCTTTACCCTGAAGCTGAACTGAGTTACAAATCCCTGATCTTCTTTTATTTTTCCTCACAGGTTTGTGACTGTGTACACTATCTGCTCATGGGTATCCACACTTCTTCTCACTGTAGGTCGTGGATGTTCGTGCTTTTCCTCCTAAAACCTGTGGATATACTCAAGGAATTCTTGTATGAAACCCCTTCTCCGTACTCTTGGCTCCTGAAAAATCCTTACTTCACTAGAATTCTATGCATTCAACTCACTGCCTCAAATCTCCAAAGTGTATTCTCAGAAGTGAATACATAGAAGTGATTTGCAATTAACTCTTCTATGTGTTTTAAAGAGAATTTTATTAATGACATGCAACTTCCATGCAATTCATGATGGAATGCAATTCACATGCAACTTGTTAAATTCTGTTTACAGTTACTTTGACATGAAATTGACATGCAACTTGTTATCTTATGTTTACATCTACTTTACTTCGACATGAAACTTTGTTCAAGGGCCTCATCTATGAAAACCAATCTTTCAACAATTCAATGATTAATATAAACAATTAATCTTTTAACAATTAATCTCATTAACTAATCTTTCCATAATTTATCTCTTATTCCAACCACTTTGACTGGTCAATCTTCTTGATGACCTTCTAAGGGATTCTAGATTATTCTTGAGGGTCCTCCAACTTCACAAAGACATATCTCCTCAACCGTGAGGAACTTAGTGACGTACCACATATCACCAAAAATGACATGACATGTACTATCCATCTATGATAGTCTTACCTGTAACTATATTGACCTTCATGTCTTTATTCGTCGATCAACTGTGGGTTCCATGACCAATCTGTCACTGGATCCTCTCACATGGATCATGTACCAAGGGAACCTCTCAACCAGATGTCCACCATAACCAACACATGCCTCTACCAAGCATGTACCAAAGTCACCAACATACCATCAGTACCAGATATTTTCTTGTACCATACCATGTACCAAATCTGTACCATGTACATCAACACCTATATCATACCATGTTTCAACCACGTACATCAACACCCTACCCTGTACCAATCATGTACCATACAATGTATCAACCATGTACATCAACACCTTTACCAAACCATGTACCAACAATGTATCTCAACCATATACCATATCACTCAATCATTCCATACACCATATACCATAGGATATATCAAGTAAGTGCTATCAATAGTGTATCTTAACCAAGTACCATCATCACCAAGAAATGTATCCTATGCATGTGATACCATATACCAAGTGTATACCTTAACATTTTTTCAATATCAATGGTAGACCTACAACATGACAACCAACTGTCCAACGATCTCATCCACATATTTGGGGCTTCCATACTTCTCCAAGGGTTTACATCAATATCTAAAAACACTCTCCAAGGGTTGACATCAATGAAAACCAACTGTCCAAACCAACTGTCCAACAAGAAGAAGCACCTGTCAGAAAATTATTATGACAAGAATATGCAAGAGTTCTTTGAGCTTAAGCTTGGGAACATGACCATGGAGGAGTATGTGAAGAAATTCTTGGAACATCGAAGATATGTGGATTTCATCTAGGATGAGAAGGTTAAAATTCATAGGTTCTTGAGTGGGTTTCCTTCATTATACAAGGATAAAATCTAGTTTGATGAGCCTAACAATTTGTAATAAGCCATGAGAAAAACTGAGTATTTCTATGAGAAGAGTAAGTCAAGGTCATATTTTCAAAAGGATTCAGATGAAAAAATTAAAGGAAAGATGGATCATAATAATAAATTATTTAAGCCACCTTTATTCAGGAATAATTCAAAGACATATAGGCAAGGGAAGAAATAAATAAATGAGCACAATATGACAAATTCCTTGGAGAAAGGGCCACGACAATGGCCAATAAATTGGTGGGGATGTGAGGGGGACTGTTGGAATACTATTAGGGGGCGGGGGGTGAATCAATATGAGCACTTTTACCAATTTTAACCAGAATATATAAACTTCAAATTTATCAAAAATATATCATCAATGTATCATCTATGATTTCATTGAATATATCATGATTTTTATAGTCCAAAAATGCCACATCTATGCATCCAATACAATGGCCCATCCATTTGCATACTTTTCCAAGAATATTGGTGAGGTTTCTTCTAAAACCCACTTTTTGGATAATGTACATGCCCTGGTGCACTATTAGCCTTCATTCACATGCGTGTTTCATGTTAGTTAGCTCGCATACATAAACGTTTTGCATGCTAAGTATCCTGCATTTACCTCCAAAAGTTGCAAAAAATATAAAATTGTGTGGATTCCGACAGAGTTTTACAGGCTATGGAGGTTTTCCTAACCATTTTACCCCTTGTAGCTCATCCCCAAATCGAATAACCATATTGTTTTGACATAAAAATAGGTCTATGGGAGTCATTTAGACATATGAACAAGAGAATAAGAAAACTCTGCCAAAATCCTTTCCCTCTCATTGCCCAAGTTTTGCATCTTGCTATGAGATTTATCCTCAACTTTCCCCTCCATCCTTTCTCCCTATACCACCCTTCCTTTTTCCCTTGATGGCATGTTGGTTGTGACAATTCTATGTGGGATTGGTGCGCTTGGAGCCATGACATAGGAGCTCGGACTTGGTTCGTAGAGTGGTGTCCACAAGAAAAGGTTGTAACCTTTCATATTGTATATGAATAAAATATATTATCTTTGTTCCAAAACTTTATGTGTACATATTCTTGTCTATTTGATCATTTACATATATATTTAGTATTTTAAGTGATTACTAGCAATTGTATATGTTGTTGTGTTGTATTATTAACCCCTTGCAGGTCAGCTTTGGGAGGAGATATGTGATCTAAGAGGCAACAACTAGTGGAAGAGGTCAACATCAACCGTAGGGATTCAAGGTGCTCTTCTTAACCTTCTCTTCTCTCTCTTTATTATCACTTAGTCTATATTTTTTTGGGGTAGATTAGAGATAAGTCAGTCTTTTAAGGGAGTTACCACTCTGCCTATTCCTTAGACCCAATTTAGGGGGGATTTCCCCATAGTAGAATTGGTGACTCCACTGGGGAGTCTCTCTAGCGTCTTATTGGGAGATCTTAGTTTGATTTGATTTTCAGTTTCTTTCTGAATATTCTGACTATTTTGAGTCAGATTGGGTCTCTAGTCACCTTCCAGGTGCCTACCAGCTTCCCTTGCCCAAGTTGTTTTTTCAAACTTTTTATTTTTTTGAAAATTTATAGAGGATTACACTCTATGTTCTCTATACAAAACGCGTGCATACACATTATGCATTGTACACATGCCACGTACATACGAAAGTTGGATCTGCACAACACACATCTCTATTGTGTTGGAATTTGTTTTCAAAAACATTTTCCTTTTTCTACAGGAAACTTGTGGTTCCCAAGTCTTCCTGAGTTCTAGAAGCTTTTGTTGATTGGGGTTTATATAGTTTGTAGGCTCAGATTGTTTATGAAATAAAAAAATAAATCATATTGTATCTCTGTGTTTCCAAGCATTTTTGGCTTATTTTTAGCTTGAGTTTTAAGAAAAATGAGTTGCATTTTAAATTGAGTTGTATATGTTGTCGTGTTGTATTTTGTTGTTCCTTTTAGCATCTTTTGTTATTTTTTCTTTGATTGGAAGAAAATAAAAAAATAAAAAAGTAGGTTTCTTAGGTCTCTTTATTTCTTTGCATTTGCTTTGAATTTTTATTTGAAAAATAAAATGGAATTAGCATAGGGTTGTGTTTTATTCTCATCTTGAAAGCATTTCAAAAGAAAATCCTTTAATTTTCTCTTTTGTTTCACTTTAAAGTTGCATTGTGCATTTTGCATGGAAAGGAGAAAAGATTGCATTTTTAGGTTTGCATGATTGTTCATGATTTTTGCTTGAAGTTATTTTTTCATTTGTAGAATTAGTGTAAAGTCTTCTTTGCCAGTGTTCTAGTTAGTTTCTTTTTCACAAGAGTCTCAAACAACATAAGTTGCACTTCTGTTCGTTGAGTAAGAAAATCCCCTAAAATGAACGTGCTAATCTAAAATATATTAGTAACACATTTTCTAGGGTTCACCAATAGCTTAGGCTAGGGTCTTGGATTAGGTGTGGAGAGGTAAACTCTCCAAGACCAACTAAAACTTAAATTAGGTGTCTGTTCTAGGGTGTGAAAAATCCACCTAGTAATTACTCAATATGGGAAGCTCCTCTAACACATGAGTCAAACACGAGGCCACGTGGAGGACGATGATAGAGATATCCACTCTTGATCCCGACAAAGCGTTTTAGAGAGTGTATATTGGGGGTGAATCATGTAGCATTACTGGCCCAACTTGTGTTAGAACTCCGAGACACTTGGATCCGTCCAAGGTAATATAAGAGTGGTTATAGCTCCGTTGCATTTCAAGCCTTAGGATGAAATTAGAGCTTAGTTACCATGCTCATACAATCGCCTAGTTGTCGACTGTACGCCCCCGGTTGTTGATTACAAATTGGTGGCCTAGTTTCCATTATATAGGTTGACACACAGGTGACTGTTGGAGTGTATCATGGTACTTGATATGGACTTTGTACTCTCTGGGTGACACTCGAAGGGACTGTTGGTCAGAGGTCTCGGTAATTGCTTCTCTTGGCCAGTCATTTTCCTTTGTGAATGCTTTAGAAGATTAGGACTTCATCTCCCTAGGTTAGAAGCATTAAAAAGGGTAGTTTGTTTGGTTTGTATCCTTTTAGGATTTTCTTCTTAGTGGTGTGCTCTGTGCTCCCTAGTGTTCCATAGTGAGTTAGTCATTCATTTGTTTGTGTCTCTGAACTAAGGTGGTAGAAATCCCACTCCGAAGGTCGTGAGGAATTTTCAGTCTTCCACTTAGAAATGTGGATCCACCTCCTTATAGGAATATATTTTTATACCACTAATCTACCATAGTCAGTGTGTGAGAATTTTACGGACTTGAACGATCCCGCAAGGGAATAACCTATGCATCATATCTTCATGGCCAAAATTATTGATGATACCAACCAAGGAACCCCATTGTAAGGGGATTCTTGTGCTTTTCCTTTCTTTGGAAACGTTAGTGTCCCTTCGATGGCCACTTTGCGTGTCATAGCCTAGCAACGGGATCTACTTGAACCAGTACTATAAATGAGTTGTAATGTTGCACGGTGCTTTGTACCATATTTTGCAGTCTAGGTTTGTTGTTTTCAAGTTTTGTATTCATGACCACCTCTTATTTTCTGAAATTTCTATCTATATTGTATTTATTAACTTCTGGATGAGTGTTATTGGATTACATGAAGGATATTGGAGACGTTTTTTATTTGACATTTGTTCATCGTATTGGTTTGTTCTGATAGGTGTTGACCTGAAAACTGGCATATAGGTTAGATTTTTCCCTACTCGCATTTTTTCATTATCCATTTCCTAGTTCATTTGGCCTTAAGAACAACCCCACTGAATTGTGACACTAACCTTCCTTGTTGATAAGTGTGTCATACTTTATGTGGTAGAGCCTTCCTTCCATGGGCATCCTAGTTAGAGCCTTGTTTTCCATTTGGTGCCTATGTTGAAGTAATTCATAGCCACATGAGTCCTTTTAGTCCCACCATGACTTTGTGTTGAATCCTCATCCTTCGTCTTCATCATGTTTTTGGCCTAATACCCGAGGGACTCCCCAAGAGCATGATCTGTCATCTTTCAAGATTGCTTAAACTATGAAAGCAACATCTAAAGAGAAATTATTTATCATTTTTGGCCTCATCATATTACTTCAGAAAAGGATCCCCCTTGGAGTCTTCCTTAATCCCTTTTTAGACTCTCTAAAATTGAAAATATTGTTGAGCGATCTTGTTGCCTTTTACACTCATCAAACTAAAATTTGAAGGCACATCTGTCTAGTGATAGTTTACCCCTTTTTCGGTTCGAATGGCTATTTTTTCGAAAAAGGTACGCCCTAAGAGCTATGATTCTGTAGGAGAGTATTCTCAGGTGTAAGTTTAACCCTTTTTTGGGCCTGAGGGACTAAATTTGCAAAAAATGACCATTCTCCCTAGTTTTGGTTTAACCCTTTTCTGTACCGAATGTACCAATTACGAAAAAGGAATACTTTGGCCTTAGTAACTAGAAGAGTTCTCCTTGTTACAATTTTATTCTTTTTCAGACCCCGGAGACTAACTTTACGAAAAATATTACTCTAGAGTCTTCTTTTAGTGTTTTTCAGACTTTCTAAAAGTGAAAAACCACTGAGGTTACCTTCTCTGGGCTCGTGAAACTTCACATGGAAGGAGTCATGTTGTTTCATTTTGTAATCACATCACATGTCTCATCCTTACGTATTTGGCCTAATTTTGGCTTCATGTTGCTATTATTGAACCTTTAGAGAATTCCTTAGGTGCAAGCCTTGTAGCACTTTTTTCCCTTGTGATCTGACAACTTGACCCATGGAGGAATTTTCCCAAGTGTCATTATCCTGCACATTTATCCTTGCACTGAACATCAGTATGTTCCAAGTTCTTGGAACCAGTTTCCTTGCCCGTGACATTCGTTCCTCCTTTGTAACGTAACATTCTTTTATTCCTTTTCAATCTTGTTAAAAATTTGAAAAAGACAAAAAAAAACAAATATTACAAAAAGAGGGGATGAGATATACATTCTCTTTTATCGAAAGCAAGATAGTGTCCCTTAGAAAAAACACATCCTTCTATTTATTCTACAAGAATTGGGATCTAGTATAACCTTAGAAAGTTGTTCTTGTTACATAGAGTTGTGTCCTCCTTCGTTTGGTTACTCTTCCAAACATATGGAGAGTTTGTGGTAACTCCTGTATCATAGACTGATGCCAATAATATGTTGCTTGAGTCTCATCATTTTTCATTGCTTTTGTCCAAGGGAAGTTTTTCCAACCTGAGTCAGCCATTCTGCAGTTAGTCTCTTGACCTTCATGAGTCGACCATCCTGAGAATCCAGTAAGGTTCATGTTTGGAATCAACGAAGTTCAGTACCTATTGTTCAAGTTATTCCAATCTTTCCATGATGGTTTGTCGAAGTCCTTAGGGTAGTGAGTCCTACACACCTATTATACTCCTACTTGAGTTTTGAATACCTTGAATATATTGATTGATTTATGAAGCCACCACCTCCAACTACAGGATTTGATTCTTCCTGAAGATGCGTATCACATTGTAATTGTATATATTCAGATGATTTTGTGATGTATATCCATTGTGTATCATTCATGGCTACACTTTTTATTGGCATACACATTAGTCATGTAGCCATGATTACTATATATGTGACTTGGATCTGTAGTGTACTTGATTGGTAGCCATGCTTATTTTATCACGAGCATGGGTATGCCCCCTCAGAGAGATTATAATTATTTTGCAGATGACACACTCGCAAAAAATTGTATGGGGTGTTGTAGGAAAATCTCCCTGCGGACAGGTAGATCGCCTCTAAGAGCTTGACCTTAACCCTAGACAGAAAAATGCTTAACGTGGACACTGACTTCCTTTCAAATCTATCTAAACTAATACATGAGAAGGAAGGATAAAAGAAGTACCTCTTTATCGACGTTTGTCCCTGCACGCTCCGAGTTGCGCTCCAATCCTTTGTTGCTCGCTGAGTTCTGCAGACAAACAAGATACGACTACTTCCTACTCCACTGATATTAGCTTGAAAACATATATATCAATCAATGATAAGTTCATGTAACATCAGACACAAACTAGAAAGAAACAGGAAAAGCGTGTCATATTGATGAGAATAACGACAGCAGTACTTACAATCGTAGATGCGAATGCGACAACTTCGTCAAGTCCCCTTCGTCTAACCCTTGCTCGAAAGATCCACAACCTGGCTGACAACAGCTTCACTAATCACTTCTCTTTTGGCTGACTGTGAGTTTCCTCCAAGATCATAAGTTTCATGTATTCAATTCTTCCCCCTTTCCACCATCATAGAGCTTGCTTATATAGGTTGGGAGGAGCCTAACCTCTTGAGTTATGTTTAGAACCAGTTGGGAACCTCCTCCTTAGATCAGGGATCTCTTGATGAAACCAAGAATTTGAGTACAACTGCCTCCTAATCTCAAAAGATCCTTTCCTTATTCTCCTCACCTGGCTAACAACTAACCCAGATTAGGGAGCGCTCCTTCAAAAGGGGCATCAGAGCACTAGAACACTCCCAAAGAGGCTTAAGGGGAGCGCCAGCGCTTCAAAAGTGGGAAGCGCTCCTGCAGAGGGGTAAGGAAGCGTTATAACGTTCCCTGAGGCCTTATAGGGGAGCGCCAGTGCTCCTAAGGCTGTTTCAGGGGAGCGTTCACCCTCAAAACTCTTGATTGGAAGCCCTTTTCAGGTGTTAAGAGTTGTTTGACTCCATTGAACCAGTTCTCCTTCTTCAAACCAAGTACATAAGATGTTTTAAGTGCCTCCTTGTTGTTGTCATTATGGTAGCATGATTCAACAACATTTGCGACACTTGTGACCAACTTGCGACACTTGCGAAAGTTGTAAGGAAGTTGTGACACTTACGACGATTGAGAGGAATATGCGACACTTATCCAGTTGAGTAATTTTGATGTGTAACAGAATGCCCCCCAAAGTATGAAGTCAGAAGATGCGAACTGATGACTAAAATACTTTGTAGATGTTCAAGCAAGGGTATAGACTTGAAGAACCTGACGGAAGCTACACACAAACATCCAACAAATATCATGACATATTTCAAAACCCAAGGCAGGCATACCTATGCTTGGGTGATCGAGACTTGTAAGGTATGGCCGCCATAATATACAGTGCGGATCCATAATTGTATTGATAAAAAGGGTATAGCCACTGAAGATACAATGTGGATCTATACTTTGATGACTTGGACTGATCGTAGCCACGAAAGATACACAGTGGATCTACGAGATGACGAGACATAGCCACGACCAATACAAAGTGGATCTATGCAACAATGCATGTGTTCTTTGTCCAATAAAACTCCTTCGCAACCTGGGCAAAGCATATATCAAAGTGATTACTCAACCCAGGGTCTTCTTACCAATCCCAGTGTGATACGATTCTAACCATGTGAATGGATGTCTTGGCATCGAACATGGAAGAAACCACTTGATTACCGGTCAATGAGGTAAACTGTTAACAAGTGCGAGGGAGATCACCATTAATGTCAATGATTCCCAAGGTACCCTAGTACATTCCAACGAACGTGGATAGATGGGTTGAGGTCAAACATTTGTGGAATCATTCGATCAGGAGTCAATGATGTAAACCCACTGTCAAATGTGAGGAGGCCTGCCATTGAGGCATGCAGGTCCCAAAGTACTAACTTGTTTCTAAGTCTAATTCCCGGATAATGTGTTGGAGTCGACAGGAATAGACTCGTTGAGGGAGGGCCTTGATGTATCCCCCATCAACGACACGAAATGGACATGGATATGTAATTGGTAGATCATATGGACTGACATAGGTTTTGATGCAAGATATTTGGGATGGCTGATTCTTGAGGCGGATACTTCCCTTGAACACTGAGGCACAACAACAAAACATGACATGGACCAAAACTATGCAGTGGGTACTGTGACTTGCGTCGGGTGACCCAAAGGAGTGAAAGGAAACTCTGAGGATTGGCTCAGTGCATAGGTTCAGCGGATTATGATATATGCAAAGTGACAAAGTGCCGTGTTCAAGGGCGAATCTAAGAAGTGCTGGATGATGTTCTCAAGAGACTGCTTGGCTTGCTCCTTTCAATTTTTTCCCCATCCAGATAGATGAGTACCTCTTTTTGATTTAACAAGCTCGAGGAGGATAACACATGCTCGATATAACTCACCTTCGGTAAGTTCCTCTTCCTTTGTTTAACGAACCGAAAGAAGTAAGGGATCGGTCCCATATGGGCCTGTCAATGTGTGCTTTAACGAGTCCAAAGACAGAAAAATCGAAGGTTTTTCAGGATTATAGAGTTTGGAAAAACACTTAAAAGAGAACTCTCTCAGTTCCTTTTTCGTACAGTAGTCCATCGAGACCGAAAAAGGGGTAAACTAGCGCTCGAAAGACGCCCTTTCTGACCTTTTAACGAGTGTGAAAGGAAGCAAGGTCACTCAACAATCTTTTCATATTTAGAGAGTCTGAAAAGGGTTTAAAGGAGACTCCATGGGGGTTCCTTTTTCGTGTGTTCGTATCCAGACAGGTCGAAAAAGAGATAAAAATTTACCCGGTTACGTTCTCATATTGTCGAGCTCGAGAACGAACTAAGACTATGCTCATAAGTGTGACAAGGTGGATAACCGATCAGGACTGCCAGGAAACCTGCGATACCAAAGCTACAAACCAGAGTTTAGTGAAGCCATTACATTATTAGAGAAACCCAAAAATGACCATACCTTATAAAAAAATGGAATTCTATAAATAAGAATTGATTTGAAAATTCTTTTACCATTTCATTTGCAAGGATTTTTGGAGTAGTGGAGAATCTCATTTTGGAGCAAATCTTGTTTTTCTCGGTGCCAGAGCTACGATTGATCATTTCGCTCGCCGTTCAAACCAGGTAGGTGCCCATCCCTCACTCTTTCAATTACATGGTTTCAAATTGATTTTCATGGCATTATTTATCTTAAAACACAAAGCCCTAAGTCGCCCCTCTTTGACCAAATCGGCCTCCTTTTAAACATTAATAAAATAGGGGGATTCTTTTGCAAAAATGTGTTAGAGAAGGGTTGTTAGAATGTCCATACCCTTGCAATCAATTAGGCAGGTCATTTTTAGCAAAAGAAACTCATAAAATTTCTCCCCAAATGCCCACGTCCCCCCAAAATCGTTTTGCATTTTCTAAAATGTTTTAATCATTATTTGGAAAATATTAAGGGGCGTGGTGGCTAAAAAGAGAGAATGGTTGCTTTTAGATGACATGGGCACTTTGTTTTATGTTTTAAAATGCTTTTGAAAATCGTCGAAATTACAAAAACGTGAGGAATAATAAAATTCTTGATTTTTTGTTTTGTAGGTGTCCTCGGCAATCATGATTGAATGGAAAGAGAGGGAACACGAGATGGATGCTTTAGCCACTCTACGGAGTCCTCGTACGCGGGCCGCTTTGCGAGCCTGTGGCTTGCTCAAGTTTTTCAAATTGCAAAAAATGAAGAGAGAGATTCTACTGCTTGAGTACATGATTGGCCTTTGGGACGTTGCGAAACAGGGATTCTGTATTGGTACACAACTCCTAACCATTGAGTTGGAAGATGTGTACTTTTTGACCGACCTCTTGATAAGAGGGGTCCCCATATCCTTCACTGGGCATAGGGAATTACCTGAGCAGGTGGACGTGTATCTAGCACGCCACTGTATTTCGGGAGTGAGGTTGGTAGGGGGCAGGATCCCTATCAAGGATATACGAGACCTGCCTCTTCGATCTATATTATTTGCTATCACAAGTGTGACTGGTAGCACTAGTGCTCATTTGGCATCGAGATCACAGGTGGCCTATGGTGTTCAGTGTTTAGAACCAACACTTTTCAATTAGAGTGCAGCGTTCCTTCGGAATGTAAAGGAACAGATCTCACGATGCAGGACTGGTCAGAAATAGTTCGGCTATGGCTCGTTCTTAGTCTCATTTTTCTTAGAGCGTATCCCTCAGATGCAGCCTCAGATAGCATTTCCAGTGCGCCCAGTGGATGAACCTCGGATGGAGAGGTGGACTAGTCTGTCTCCAAGACTATTTTCGGAGTTAGAGTTCCACTTCACTGGTGATTTCTTTGCCTGGCTGAGACGGCAGTTCCTCTGGATAGAGGACTTCCCTTATCCTGATGTAGACTTCCGTGGGAGTATGGACTTGATTTTTCCCATGGGGGAAGACTGGGATGAGTCAGGTAAGAGATTAAGCCACATCTTGTCTAGTTTTTGTTTTTTAAGTTTTTGATGTATATGTATTTTTTTGGGTATGTAAAAGAGTTTTAATGGATGTTTTGTTTTCAACATGCAGACAAGGGAGCAGTGCGCCCAGTTGATATACTAGTACCAGGGCGTCGTGGAGGCGCCCCAGTTGCAGCAGATCCAGTGGTACCAATGATGGGTCTCTGGGAGGTCGAAAGAAACCTCCAAGGCCTTACGATGGGCATCCCTCCTTTGCGGAGGGGGGAAGTGCCTTTACATCTGCAGCGACACACTGTAGGGGTACCAGAGAATATCAATTCTCTGTTGAGGCACGTAGTGCGTGCAATAGTATGTTACTCATAGCACAACGCCGTGCAGGGATATTAGAGTCTCCCTATGATCATGTTTTTTGTATGCCTTGTCAGGCGATGTTGTATGGGCGGACAGACCCAATATTTTGCCCTTTTACACACTTTTTGATGTAAAGCAAACATTTCAGTCATGCCATATATATATATATATATATATATACAGTTTCAAGTTTTTATGATGCCAATGATTTGTACATGATGATGTCTGTGATGTGTTTTAATTTACATGTAATGTACATTTTTTGCTTTCCTTGAATATTATCTGTGGGCTAGATACCGATCCATGATATAATTAGCTAATGAATCTGAAACACTATTAAGTTCTCTCGGAATGTGTCTGTATTCAATGTAATCGAACATTCGTTCAAGACGATGAACTTGCAAGTGTAGACGTAGCAGGATAGGACTACAGATAGCATAGATGTAGTTGAGTTGATAAACCACGAGTTGGGAGTCTAAGTAAATAATGATACGAGAGATACCTAGGGAGGAGGCTTGGGTCAACAGTCCAATGACAGCGTGGTATTCTGCCATATTGTTGGTTGCTGGTCCTAAACAAATGCCTCCTGAACTCACCACCTCGTCAAACTGATAAATAACCCATGTCGCCAAAGCAATGTTCCGGGTATGTCGGCTGGCGCCATCCGCGAACCCAAAAAAGATAGGAAAGGTAGACGTCATCTGTGCATGAAAACACTGGCACAGTCATGAGTGGCAATGGTAAAGACTCGAGCACGCGAGAGAAAAAGACACACCAAACTAAAATACAATAATGTACAAAGTACAGATGCTAGGTGATCTAGGCATAGTAATTTTTAAGGTAAAGCCCATTTCGGGGCTCTCCCAGGGAAATTCCATC